>JAEIFN010000798.1:1800000-2315000 GCA_018903675.1 Zaprionus capensis | reverse complement strand
TGGAATCCGGGGCATCTCCTGCTGTTTTGCCTGTCAGGAACTTGCCTTGGCGTGCCTTTGACTTGTAAATTGCTTGACACGGGCTGCGACATGACACACACCAACACACTCACATCACCGCAAATACACACTCACACAGCCACACACACACCCCCCTGTTTAGTCGTGATTTGCTTTGTTTGAAATGCTTCTTCACTTGGCATTTGACGTGTACACAGCGTCGCGTAGGGTGTGTGCTTGTGTGTGTATATGTGTAGGGGGGAGGGGACTGTGCACCCTGGGCTTGACATAGCCCCCCATGTGTAGGGTGGGCTAGACAACCGACTGACAGTCACTTAGTTGTTGTCCCTTCTAGCCCGCCTCGCATCGCTGGCAAATCACTTTTTATCACTCGCCAATTAGGCAAATTAATCGCACTTTACACTGCTTCTTATGCCCTCGATACTTGAATGATTAGCTAAGGCAAGCTCCAACTGCATCCGTTTGTTTTACCAGCCCTGCAATTATTAATTGAATTGTCTAATAGCCTCGAGAGCATACACAGAAGTTAATCGAGCTTATCATTAACAAATTGCCTTCGATTCGACTGCCAATGCAGCAGGTGATTTCATGGACCTGCTAAAACAACTTGGGAACTGTAAGCTTATAGTTAAAAATACAACAAAGTGCAAGTATAGGTTAAATTTGAACTGTTTAAAAGCCAAAAGTTATTTATGCATTATGCAGGTCACCTGGAAGTCACATTTCATTTCTTGTGCAAATTAAAAGTGGCCCAATCAAAAAATTAACGCTATTAACGTTGTTAAAAAATACATTTTTAATTAATTAAATGCAATGTCAGATTGGCTGCCTGTCCTTGGGTGTGTGTGTGTGCATGGATGAGTTAATGATTTTAACACATATCGACACACGAAATTATGAATGCTTCTCATTCCTCATTTCACATTTCTCTCTTTCTCTCTCTTTGGGCTATTTATTTATTATGCATTAATTGAACGACAACACGTGAATGTGACACTTTGATATAATTTGAGTTTCGCATTACCAGTTGGCAAACACAGAAGGCCATTTACTTTATACTACAATATATTCGCAATATTTTCAGTTGCTCAAACTGAAATCGAAGCTGCGTTGTGTATGAATTCGAAATTCAATGTAAATTTGTATTTGTTGTTGTGAAGCATAATTAATGTTGAAGAGATTGTGTTCTTTAACAATAAGGTCGACAAGGTTTTTAAATCGCGACACTCTCACGAAAATATAAAATGAAAATATTTATAGATCCAAGGCGGTCAGTCGACTTGTTCCCGGGAAAGTATGCAACAAAACCATGCCATATAATATAACGTATACGTACGAATTAAATATGTAATACGTTGGTTTTACTAGCAGCGGGCGAGGATAGATGATGCTCATAGGTTCACTTTTGAACACAGTGATCTCAACTCGCTCTCCTTAAGTCAGATATGTGTATATCTCGTTTGCACATCTTTAAATTCGAGACAATAATCATGTCTGTACTCATTCTTAAATATTCAAACTGAATACCTTAATGACGTTCAGGTTTTGTATAACTACTCAATGTTTTCTACCCGTCCAGGGTAATTGCAATTGCAGCTCTATCACCAATTCCAGCCATCTGATTGGCTTGTGCATATCATAATTACCCATCGAGGGCATTAATCGATATTGATTGGAGTGCAGCTAATTTTCGAGCTCGAGTTGAAGTTCTCTTCTGTGCAGGGCAAAGTTTTGTGTCTAGTCAGCCCTTTTGGCGGCGTTTGCAATAGCCAGCGCCTTGCCCAACTGCATTCGCCACTTGCCACACAGTCACGTTAATTAATATGCATACGGCGTCTGCAGCGATAAGGATCAAATTATGTAATAACGCATTAAAATTGAGTTTCTCGATGCGTGCCTCGTGGCTTCGACTCGATTCGAGTCCTGGGGCAGCTCCTCCGCCTGCTCAGGGAGCTGTAGCGAGGCGTCTCCATTAGAAAATTGCCTAATTAGCTCTAATTGAATATGACATGGAATATTGACTGAGGTCGACCATCTGGCCATTTGGCCATTATTTGTGCTAGTTCATTGTAATTCAATTGGGTCGTACGATACTCCAATTGCAGCTATCCTCATGCACGACTCTGTGTCTCTGTGTGTTTGTGTGTGCATTGGAGATGTTGCCTGCTGTTTTTGCTGCTGCCCTTCTTGGTTGGGCAAAATCACGTTAATTTCAATTATTGCCGCACCTGGATTCAACTTTTGTTGTAAATTTTCACCAGCTCCGGCAACACATTCAGTTGCATGTTTATGTTCCGCCTTCCCTTTGCTTGTCTTACGTTTTGTTTACGCCGTAAATATTCAACAGGGAAACGAGAGCAACAAGAGAAACGTTGCCTCTGTGTTTTAATGGCAGTAAGAAAATAAATTCATTAAAAACTTTTCGAGTAATGCAGCAAATATTTTGCATTACTTTTGTAATGCATACAAACATACATACGTATTGTCGATATATTTATGCATACATATAGCACTATATGTATTGGAGAATCGATTCATAGTTTCTCATTCGTTTTGATTTCTAGTTCTGCCGTTTTATTTGCACTGTGTCCCTTTATCAACGTCATTAGACGGAAAACTTTGCATTGCATTTATTGCTTCCTTCCAGTTCGGAGTTACCCGTTGCCAGTAACAGTTTTGTTTGAATTTCGTAAGATGTGAAACTATTCCTTGGCTCCCTTTGTGCTGTTACTGCTGCTGCTGGTGCTGGTGCCGCCAGGCAGAGACATTCGTAGACCGAGAAAGTTGCCAGCAATTGCCACAAAAGCAGCAGGCAGGCAGCAAAGAAACGAATCGAAAAACTTGCATCTGGCCGGACCTGCTGAGAAGAGAGAGAGAGAGAGAGAGACAGGAGAGGATGAACAGGGACTGGGATAGAGGATGAGGTTTCAGCTGCAGCCCAGAACCTGAGCCAGAACTCCTGGCAAACTTACACATTTAGATTACAAGCACAATTGCCACACATGTTTGCACAAATGCTGGCAAGATTGTTTAATTTCGTTTAATTAAATTGCAAATATTTTATAGTTGCAGCATTCTGCTCCTTAAATTGTCCGGGTGGAAGCACCAGATTGTGCCCAACTGCTGTTGCAGCTGCTGCTCCTGCTGTAATCTTTTCCGTGTGCGGCAGCACGAAGTGCACAATTTGTCTCTTCGGGCGAGGACAGTGTACGCTCGCTTGGGCAATTTACGTAGAGAGATATAAACAACGTATATTTCAATGTTTTAAGCTTACCCAATGCAAATTGTAGCGGTTAATATTGCCTGCTTGAAATTCACAATGGCTCAACCCAAACAGTAAATTATCGATTAATGGCGAACAAGTTTCAATTAACATAATGCCATTCACACACACGCGCAGCCATATTAATCTTTGTTGTGGTCGTCAATTGTAATGCAAATTTCAATTTGCAATAGATTTGCGAATTGGATTGTGCCTGGGAAGGGGGTGCAAGGGTGCAGAGTCCGCAGAAGTCCACTCGACCACTTCAAAGGCACTTGGAGGGATGCACGCTCTCTAAACACGACCTTGAAACTATGTATGTACATATGTATGTATGCATTGTGCATACAAGCCTGGAACAAATACCCTCTGCCGCGTTCTTCTTATCCTCCCGCCACAAACCATCAAACCTCAGCCAAAAGTGCCTGGCAGCGTAGCAATAACATTGGCAACAAAAACACACAAGCAACAACAAGAACAGCGGCAGCAGCGCAGCAACAACAACGCCGACGTCAAGTTCAAAGCGCCAGTTTTTAAGTGCTTGTCAACGTTGTTGTTGTTGTTGTGGAAGCTCTTGTTATTGTTATTGTTGGCGCTGTTGTTGGTGCTGTTTACTCAGGTTTCTGCAGGTTTTCATGCAAACCCTGACCGGAGCCACCGCCCACACTCCCAAAAGAAAAACACTTTTAGCACGCATCGAAGGGGAAAACCAATAGAGCAATGCTCCAACGGACGCGAGACCAACCCAGTTAACTCGAGACCATCTCTCGACAGCGTTTCGCCAAGAAACAAAACAGAACCGGAGAGAGAACAGAACAACAAGTAAATAAAATGAGTTGAGAGGTCGCGCGGCACAAGACGGACGGTGCAGGACATCATCAGCTGCCAAGTAAATAGCTAGTTAAATAACAGATAAGTGCTTTTTGTATTCCGAGAGCCGAACAAAATGTGGAGCACTCAGGTGACACAGACAGGAAATTGGGGCAGAGTTTGCCATTTATGTGGCAGGCAGTTATCTAAATATTTATCAATTTATTTTATCAATCATCATGCGAAAATCAAAATGAGGTTGTTTAATATTAAACTAGTGTTGCCCATTAAGCTTTTTTTGCCCATTAACAAACATGAAAATAGTGCATGTCCGCATATCTGGCTATATTGTTCACTCGAAAATTCTGGCAGCACTGGCAATACTGCAAAATATTAAACGTTGCGACCAAAAGCACGCAATACTTTTTGCCCGGCTTCGTTTTCACGCCAGCCCCAAAGTATGTGCTGAAAAAAGATAGAAAAAGAAATGTTACAACGGTTTTTTCGCCGCCCCACCCCCCTTGGCAAGCAAGGGGGCGTTTTTCAAAAGGGGGGTGTCTTAAAAAGGCGGGGGCAACTGAAAAAAACTAACAAATCTTTGAAGTCGTCTCCAGGGCGGGCCGTGCACACTGGAATCTGGAAACTTCGCAGTGGCGCGAAGAAGAAAAAAACGAACAGTTTGGAAAAAACTGCAAGTCGCCAGCTCGTCTGGTTTGGCCGCAATTTCAATTTGAAAATGGAAAAAAACTGCCGTTATTCCAAATGAAAAACTGCTTGTTTTTCGCTAACAGAGCTCGTTTCCCAAGACACGATCCCATTTGTGTCCTGGATGACAGCATGGGGTAAGCAGAAAACTGCTTGGTCCAGCTTGAATTGCACGATCACGTTTGGCGGGAAAACGCCAGCAACACTGTTTAAAGGCAGGTTCTTTTGTTTTTAGCCGTAAATCAGCCAGATTAAAGCAATACGATCATTTTTATGAAATTCAAGTTGGCGGCTTATTTTCAACACTGTTTAATTTCGAATACTCCCGAAAGGAGTACCCCTGTCCCGATGCACATATGCGATTTTATTCGCCGGCACACACTGTCACATCAAATTTGATTGTCTGGCTGCGGCCTCCTCCCTCTCTCCCTCCCCCAGGCAGGGGGCAGGCCACACACACTGTGCAGCATCAGAGATTCTATTCGGGAATGCATATGCATGAAACGGCATTATTTCGATGCTGCAAACAATGGCGCAAAGATCCAAATCTCTGCGACGCCCCCTGCCCCAACGTAGGCTGTGCCGCATAGAATGGAAACAATGCGTCATCCTGGCATTGTTTCTGCTCGCAGCCAGCACAGCGGGTGACCAATGGGAAGGGTGTGCAGGGTGGGGAGCGGATGCATTTGCCTAAGCGCCAAATATTAATGATGCTGCGCGTTGTCTGGAATACCATCAACGCGTTCGCACTCCTCCCTCCGCCAGGCTTTGCGTATTCGCATTTGAGCTGGTGTTGATTTTAATGAGACGCAGTTGAAACGTGTTGCGAGAGGGGGAGGGGGCGGAGGCAGGGGAAATTTCTTCAACCATTTCTCAAAATTAGGGGTGTTTATTATTTTTGATTGCCGGCACGCGCCAGAAAGGAGTAGCCTGGCCAGAGTCAGCCTCTTCCTGGTCGGGTCCATTCATTGTCCTCGTACAAATTGATAGCGCGTGTGTAAATTTTTGCCTCCTTTTCCTTGTTTTTTTTTTGTTTAACTCTTGTCGTCTTTTTTGCACTCTCTCTCTTTGGTGCTCTTCATCAAGTGCTTTGTTTATTGCTTAATGACTCATTTCTGGAACGGCCCCGTGACAATTGGTCTGCTCTGAGGGTCCTTTTGTCACGCTCCCAACACCAAAAGGGAAGCTAAAAAGTTGGTGTGAAAAAGCCAAACAAACGCACAGCAATTTCGGGCCCATGAAATATGAATGGAAATGGGTCTGGGTCTGTGTCTGTGTCTGGTTCTGTGCTGGGTCCCATGCGGGGTCTGATTCATGGTCTCTGTGCACACACAGTCTCAGCTGTCTGGACATTCTTTATTGTCTAGCCCCTTTTTGCGCCGAGAATCGCGCATATAACACGTTTCAATTCTTCACGGCTTCACGGCTTTGTCTTTCAGCCACTTGATGGAGCAGTCACTGTTGTGGGAGGGGAGGGAGAAGAGAGGGGCAAGCAAATTGGCATAAATTGCATAAGCACAAATTAGAGAGGGTTCTTTAAAGGTTCTTTAAGGATGGCAAAGTGCTGTTGCCAGTGTAAAAAGAAGGCGACAAATCCTTTCTATCGATTTTCGTTAGCACTAAAAGTAAAAACATTTGACTTAAGAACTAAACGAACTTGGGTATAGCGGGGGAGGAGGGACAGGGCCAAGAAGGGGCAGGGGAACTTCGTGCAGTTGCATATTTTGAACGACTGTGCAATTTTAATGCGTTTCCCCACTGTGAAGCACTCTTGTTATTGTTGTTGCTGCTGTTGTTATTGTTTATTTACTTCATGTACTTCATCTTCTCGTTGCGGTTGTTGTTGTTGTTGTTGTCGTGGCTGCTGTTAAGCATTCTTATCGCCGTTGGTAGCATTTCCGCTTTTCTTTTTCGTGCATTTTTCATTTCCGCCTCAGCGTCGCGGCATTTCCTTTCATTTTTCACACGTTCCCCATCCCCCATTCGGCCCACAACCCTCGACCACAAGGCAAATCCCTCTCAGCCTCAGTCGAGCACTCCCAGGCGCCCTTGCACGGCGCATACACTTATTTTCCATTTATATTATTTTGTAATGTACATTACAAGCCTCCAACCCTTTCTCCGCTCTCTTCCTTTCTCCCCCTCTCTCGTTCTCCCGCTTCCTCCCCTTTCCTTTGACTTGATTTATCCTCTTTAAGAAATTGATTTTTGCCCAAAACTGAAAGTGTTCTTCACATGGCACTCATCGCAATCTTTAAGATTCAAGTCTTTAAGAGGCATAACGTGGTCATGCATCATCAGCAGCTGCTCACAGCCACGCCCACACTGCTTCCTCCCCTTCTACTTGTCTGGTCTCCAAATTTCTGGTACGCAGAAACAAATGGAAATGGTGCCATTGTCATTAGCCTGGCCCATTCTGCAAAGATTTGTGCTAGGATGCGAGGTAAGGGGCGTGGCGTGGGGAGTGGCAGGGGAGTCTCTGCTGGTTGCCTGGACACGAGGCAATCCCAGAAATTACTATTTGCATTATTCGCACGACAATGCGGCCAATTCGTGTCCAATAGATGAAACGGAATGGGGCCACGTTGCCCATTGAATTGACTACGCACACAGGGAAATAGTATCGAGGGCGAGTCGGAGAATATTATTAAGAGGGGGAGTGACAGTCGGAGTGGGGGGATTGGGAAGGGCGCCCAGCTACAAGTGACTGCGGTGTCTGGGGAACGATGAAAATTGATTTTAATGCCGAAAATTATGTTATTTGCGCATGTTATGGACTCTATGGAGACACTGCATAAAAAGCCGCCCAACAATGGGAGAATTGTGCGTACTTACGGTGAATGTCCAAGGTGCAGGGGAGATAGAGCGTAGGAGGGGAAGGGAGGAAGAGCAGGAGGCAAAGGACCTGCAAGTAGTCTATTTACATAAGCCCAAGCAAACACACGCACACATATACACAAATACTTTTTGTAGCCGGTATTGTGTATACCCTGTAACTATGGAAATGTAGTACGATTAGTAATTCTTAAAAAATCACCATTATCATGGTATCTTATCTATTATATTGCCGTCTCCAACAATGTATAAGATATCGAAATAATTTTAAATAAACTGAGGAGACTACGAATTGACAAATAAACATTCAATATTTATTAATATTATCATCTTCATTAAGTATTCATTAAAATAAGTAAGAAATGTTTTAAAAATATATCATTTATATTAAATTGAATACACAGGGTATTTGCAAGTCGAACACACTGAAATAACGTCCATCTAGCATTGTTATTATTATTAACTTGGCTAAATTACAAACGACTTACGTGCAAATTGAGTCGAGCTATTGACTTGCCTGCGACTGACTAAAAGGGACTCCATTTCACTTGATTTCGCAGATGGAGCCAACCCAAAGTGTATCAAAAAGAACAAACTGTCAAACAGCAAGTAAATTTCTTAAGTTTTCGATAAAAAGCCTCAAACTTTGCTTTTATCTACGCAAATCAAATGCAATTAAACTAAATGTATAAAAACTGAGCGAGTTGCTCAATAAAATTCAAAGAACAATGGACAAGAGAATATAGAAGCGACTAGCACATACCACGTAATGTGAATAATGCCTTAGGGAGTTATTGTTTAAGGAAAGTGCAATATAGGGAGAAAATTAGATGAAAGAGATTCATTTAAATGTAAGTAATATAAATGTAGATAATATATATAACATATATAGATGAATTAGACAAGTTAAGAATAGACATTCATCTATATAAATATAGATACAGAAAGAACTTATTAAATACATTGATGTAAAAGATAAAACTGTTTATATTTCTTATATTTATTTCTGAAACTTGTATATTGATTTAGATTTGTTAGATCGATATAAAAAAATATGAATATAGGTACTATATAATATTAAGAGTATTTATTTTAGAAATAGTAAATTACAAATAAAGATAATTAAAAAAATTGCGTAGATAAGCCATTCAATTATAAGAATATACATAAAGATCGAACAGATGATAGAACAATGTATTTTAAATCGATCTAAATGAATAAAAATAAAGCTGGATATACATATTTATAATATGATACCGTGCATCTGAAACTTGTAAATAGTATTTGGGGACATCAACTCGTGCTGGGCAATCTGCTCGCCAGGATGTGTCGGCTCCGCCAAGTCGATGCTGCTGCCGCGGACGGACTCGTGCGGAACTTTTACAACTTTTCAAAAAGTAAAATTGCATTGGACTGCGTTTAATTTATGTGATTTATTTTGCCTCGACTTCAGCTTCTGTTGCGGGTTTTTATCTTTGAGCCGGGACGATAACGATGACTTTGATTTCGATACGGATTCTATGCTGTGTGCGATGTTTCCATGATTCCGGGTCATAAATCAAAATAAACTTTGTCACTTGAGCTTTTCAGTTTAGAATCCTGGCTGTTCCTGCTGCTCATCCTTCTGCCGGCTAATCGATTTCAAGTTTATGTTGCGTGGTGTTGGTGAGTGGGGGGAGGTGTGCGCAGGAATAACAATAAAAATTGACACCGCGTCGCCGGCGTCGCTCATAAAATTTTATTACAGAATTTCGCAGGCAAAAGCGCCGGCAACATACGTAAAATGATTCGCGCCTTCTGTGAATGTCAAATGCGAAATCAATGTCGCAGCTGCTCCTTCATGCCAGCCCTGACTCATTGCCCCACTGCCACAGTACCTCCCCCCCTCTTTCACGCCTCCTCTGCTGCTGCTTCGTTTGTTCTATTTGCATGCTGCTGCTGTTGTTGTTGTTGTCGCTGCTGCTGTCGGTTGAGGCCGCACATGATTTGCCTTTCAGGCGCGGCGGCGGAGGCGCCTCCATCCGCGCCGCATGAACTCAAACTGAAACTTAAACTCGAGCATGGCCTGCGACGCGCTCGCTCGCGGCACACTGCTCCAAAAATGTCAAAGTGCCGCCGCTGACACCGCTGGGCTCGCTGTGGCCGTGGCACAGTGCACGGTGGGCGTGGCAAGGGCGCCATTTAACATGCTCGACTGTGTGACGTGCCGGCTCCCAGCTGTCTATGCGAGTGTGTGCCACTGCGACTGTGTGTGTGTGTGTGTGTATCTCTATGTTTCTGTGTGTGTGTATCTCTTTGTTTTTGTGTGTGTGCGTGTGTCTGTCACCCGCGAGAAATGCGGGTCGTTTTTTCTCATTTTGACCCACTTTGCTTTGCTTTCCCTTTCCCTTTCTCTCACACTTTCGCCCAAATTGGGCTGCTTTTGCTTTGGCGCTTTGTGCAATATTTTCATAAACATAATGCAAAGCGAATTGAATTAACCATGCAAAATATGAAGCATCACACAGACACGAACACACACAGAAATTTTGACAAAACAAAATTAAGTTGTTAAAACCGGCAAAAATGATGGGCAAATTGGGTCAGTCATGACAGAGAGAGAGAGAGAGAGAGAGAGACAGACGCAGAGGGGCAGGAGGGAGAGATGGGACACAGCTGCTAACACGAGCAATTTTATGTGTTCTGTCCGCGACATACATTGTATGCACGTGTGTGTGTGTGTGTGCAACTCTGTGCCGAGACGATCCCAAGAGCTGAAAGCCACTCCAGCCAAAAGCCTCCTCCACCTAAATGACATTATTATGCATGCATTCGGAACAAGGCTGTCTGGGCTAGGGCTTTGGCTCCGGCTCTGGCTTCGGCTTCGGCTCCCGCTCCAGCACCAGCTCCAGCTGCGGCTTCAGCTCCAGTTCCAGCTTCGCCTAGACCACTTGCGTGTTTGCCTCAGCTACCTGTGTCTCATGTCTGCCCCCTTACTTTCTCCTGCTCTCTCCCTCTCTCTTTCTCTCTCTCTGTGTGTGTGTCGCCATTCCGCAGGTTGGCAGCACGACACAACCGGCGGAGCCACTTGTCCAAATTTGCATAATAGAAATTAAAATGGATTTTTAATTTTTGTTGTTTTTTGCCTGCTGCTTGCTGTCTTGAAAACTCTTGACGCAAAGCTAAAAATAAAGCTACCAGGCAGCGCCGTGGCAAGGACTTTAGATAGTCACATATGTCAGGGCTCTATTAGTTATACTATGCGGTTCAACTTTATATGCAAAGGCAAAAGAAGGAGCGAAAGTGAATTGAGAGTATGAAAGAGAGTCGTTAAGAAGTCGCCTGCAGTACATTGCCAGACCTCAGTTTTTGTGCTGTTAACATTGCATTTGCATTTATGTTAGTTGTCTCAGCTGCTAACAGAGTAATTTGCAATAAATATAATAATGAATAATTAATATTAATAATTAATATTAGTAATAATATACTGAATTTCTTTACATAATAATTATAATAATTATATATCATTTAATTCGTTAAGCCGAATTATCCACTTATCGATATCAAGAAACAAGAACCAGTTCAAATGATCCTCTGTGAATTTTGCTTAACCAATGTGTACAAACAAAGTTGCAGTGCTGGAAATTGTCTTTACCTTTTTTTGCAGCAGTTATATCGTACTTGTTCAAAGTTGAAAAAATGTCGCAGTGACCTACTGAAAAATGCAGATCAAATATGAGCGCAGCTCAGCTACTGCTTAGTTATTTACTTATGCAGGACTTACTCACAGCTGAGACGCCCGAAAATAAAATGGCATTAAGGCAGCATTCAATGATTTAAAAGTGAAGCACCACACACATGCAGGCAGACAGAAAGAGTGAGAGACAGAGAGAGCGAGCGAGTGAGAGAGAGATAGATTCGCAAAAGTTTGCTTAAATACTCGACTCGCATGTGGCGCAAGTTGGCTGGAAAATCAGCTTGGCATAAAATTGCAGCCAATGTCGGTCAGAGAGCCTGGCAAAAAGGATACGTTGGGAAGCCAAAGGCACATACATACGCACACACACATACACGTTTGTATGCACGTGCATGTATTTGCTTAAACTTTAACATGTTGTCCTTTAGCATTTGCAATATTTGCTGCAGTTCTTGGCCTTGTAACATTTTGTTGCAAATATTTTTGCTGGAGCTAAGTGAAAGAGGGGGAAGAAAAGCGCACACAAAGTGAAATGGAAAAGAAAAACTCAAATAAATAAGCTTCCCAAATTGTTTTGTCATACGTGCGGTTGTTGAGCGGAGGGAAACGCGACTCGCTATCTCTGTATCGTTCACTCATTCTCTGTGTGTGTGTCAGCAACTTGGTCAATTTTTCTTCAGCAGCTTAGACTGGACATGTTTTATACTTCCGTGTGCGAACTTAACCCCTTTTCCGACTTTCCAACACTACTACTACACTACACACACACAGACACACACACACATGCAGGCGAACATATAGTTTACGAGTGGACAGCAGCTTAGCCATTTGCTTTGTTGGCCTTTATTGAATCGCCTGAGCTCTTTAAGTTGCTCACTTATGGCCATGTGAAGTACATTATTACGCCCGACTGCTTCCGGGTTGCGACTACGGCAACAACTGCGACTCCTTACCAGTCTTTAAAATCAAAGTGCCGTCGAATTATGACTGCTCTGCCTTGCTCTGGTCTGGCAATGGTCTGTATAGTGCGAGCTAAGTGCGATATTTAGCCTTGAACTCTTCTCAAAGACGGCGAAATTCCTCAACTTTGCAACTCTTGATTTGATTTGGTTTTCCCTTCTGCAACATTTTTGGCGCGTTTCGTTGATCTCTTTTCCTTTTCCTTTCCCGTTCCCTTTCGCTCTGGCGTGGCGCTTTTCACAAGCAATTTCAGATCCGTAAATTAGTTTTATGTTTCTCGATTTTGCTTTTATTAAATTACCTTTTTCATGATTACTTGCAAACTTCATTTGGAAAAATGCCTTCGAACGGAAATGGGCAACGCCGCAACGTCGGCGCGTCGCCATTGCCTTCACCATCGCCATCGCCATCATCGTCCTCTGCGCCCAGCGCCATTTTGTAATTGTAGAACGCAACGCGAAAGCGGAGGCTCGTCTCGGAGTGCGCCCATTTCTGCTTCCGCTCCACGGGTCGAAGGCCTAACAAAGTGCCCAGTGCCGGCGCAGATACCAGCAAATATATATGTATAAGTATGTATGTATGTTGTGTGTGTGTGTGTGTTTCTATCTGGTGTATATATCTTGATATCTATGTAGTCTATACAGTCTACAGGTTAATTATGTTTGCCGTAATTTAGTGGTCGTTGCGGCGGTGGCGGCTGCCGAAAAAGGCTTTTCATTTTAATTTATTTGACCAGTAAAAGGAGTAGATTAGATGCCCTGATAAATGGCCGTCAGCGAGCTATGATACGACCCATGGACCCCACTAGAACCCCATCCCTCTCGACCTTCTCCTTGCCGGCTAGCGCTAATTGTGTTAGGCCCCCCCGAAAACTGTTGCAACTTTCATTGAAGTTTATTTACCCATCTGATGTGTTGATAGCGCACCTAATGCGCTTCCACACCCCACACACTCCCCCCACACAGGTAAGTTAATTAGACCAAGGCTTTTCGGAAAACAAGCCAAAGATGAAGTAGGATTTATTCACATGCACGATATTAATCTAGGCATTTAACTAATAGCTATTGTTTACATAATCCCAGGCATTTTTTTACTTAACATAAAGAGATCTTCTGTTTTAATAGATACCTTCGATCAATGCTGTGCCACAAGTTGTGTGAGTTGTCATCGTTAATGAATGTCTCTCGATTAACTGTTCAACAAATATGTAATTAAGCTGCAATTAAATAGAAATACTACACGAGGTAAAACAATGCCGACATTTTGTAGTCCCACAGGTCGACATGAAGATACTCTTTTAAAAAGATCTACTTGGTAGTATTTATTTTAGAGTAACTAGTGTTCTTTTCAAAATATAAAGGATCAACCTTTCTTCGTAAAAAGTAAAGCAATAATATATGTTTATATATATATGTATATACAATATAATATATTTTATTTTATAAAGTACTTAGGCCAGTGTGGAAAGAGCACTGAGTATTCAAACTCTATGGCTTGTTGATCGTTTGGGCAGATCTGCTGCTAACTATAAATGTCAAATGTTAATTAATTACATATAATAAGCAATTATAACACGTTTCGAACAATCACGAAACCCTCCAAGAATATAAATTGGCTTCTTTGGCCATTACGAACTTAGTTTGAGTTCAATTTAAACAAGAAACTCTGGCAAAATGAAAACTTATTTATTTTTGATATCTGTGCTGTTCACTGGCAGCTTGGTAATATATTAACACATATATAATTTATATATTTATATTTGATATCAATTATTTAACACATATATAATTTATATATTTATATTTGATATCAATTATTTAATTATAATTTTTGTCTAATGTATGTGTCATATATATATATATATATATATATATATGTATTATGTGTATAGTATATGTTCTCTTATAATATTTACAGTGCATTACAATGTATAATGTGAATTTGGAGCAGATCACATTTCGTTTTTCCCCGGGCAACGAGATTCTAGATGAAAACGACTTAAAAGTGATGGGGCGCAATCGTGTTCTCAATGGATCCATAATATTGTTGAAGGATATCGACGATACATTTATAATAAACGTTAAGTTCTACACCGATACAACTGGCACTGGTAACTGGAGACTGCAGCCCTTTAACATAAGAGATTATCCGGCTTGCGCTGCGCTAGTTGATTTCCATCAGTTCTTAGAGCCAACTTTGATGCAAGGAGTCAACACGAACTTTCCGATCAAGGGAGATGTTTGCCCCGTCCCAAAGGGCAACTATTACTTTACTGATGTTTCCATTAACTGCGAGCACTGGCCCGCTCAAGTGCCACGTGGTCCAGTAAAGGGTGTACTCACACTTGCAAAGAACGGCACATATTTAGGCGAGATCGAGCTATATTTTACGATTGAGAATAATATCTTTTAATAATGATTTGACTTTGCATGTTATATGTACTGCTTTATGATTATAATGATACATAATCGAATCAGAAGAGCAACTGCGAGGCGGGTGAGAGTGCAAATATCATTAGGAAAATTGAATACGCAAAGAGATTCATGAGTAAATGTGAATTGCGGATGTGTGTCGTATACATACGTACTATAAATCAACTGTGAAGTGTGCGAAAGAGAGACAGAGAGAGAGAGAGAGAGAGCTAGGGATAGGATGAGGGGGACAAGTGGAAGAAGGATACGCTTGCTCCGCTCCCAAATGCGATGCGAAATCCGACTGCTGACAAGTGTCACTGCGAGATGCTATGACAAAGTGTCAAAAGAATGTTTGACATGTGACTGTCTGTCCGTGCGTCCATCCATCTGTCTCTCGGTCTGCCTGTCTCTCTGTCTGTCCCGCCTGTCGCTGTCCTGTCTGTGTTGGCCTCTCTCCTTGCCGCATCGAACATTTCTCATGCTCGAGCGGATGCTGCTTTGCGCTTCGCTTTCATATAGCCGCTTTTTACGCTTTAGTATTGAATGCCTCATACACATACAGATGCACACACACATACGTATGCGTATGTATATGTGTTTTTTCTATATATTGGCAACGACATGTGGATGAGACAGCCGCAGAACCTCACACGTTTTTGTTTACCTTGCAAAAGGTGCTGAGTGCCAGCCGGAGGAGCAATTCGCAGTCGCGCTCTCTTACCCCCTCTCTCTCTCTCTGTCTCTGTCTCCCTGTCGCGCACTCTCAATAGATTGCGTTCAGCCTTTGTCACTTGCCCGTAGCGAGGTGTATAATTTCTTTTGTCAACTGCTTGTCTGGGCTTAAACGGCTGAATACAGATAAAGGGATATAATTTAATTAACCTTTTAGAGACCTTAGCCGACCTTGAGCGCACGACAATAAAGATGATCAGATTGTAAAACAAATTCAGTTTGAATTCACGTCAAGTTCTTCTTTATGTATCGATTGTTCAATATCGATACGTGTCGTTCTTCTGAACTAGCGTGGTTCAATAAATATACCTCGATTTGTTCTGCTAAGGCCCCACAAAATATTCAATTTGAAAATGCCAAAATACTAACAAGGGGTTTATTAAGTATACCAGTGGAGATTAAATTTATGAACATAATTATATATACCATATAACTCGTGAACGAGAGAGATTCGCTGAAAGCCAATCAAACTGGTTTATTGCCTAACCTGCTATAGCCTGCTCCGGTTGGGGAGAACAAGCCCAAGGGGAGAGTTGTCAATGAATCGGCAATATTAAAAGGAATATCATGTTAAGAGATGCTGATACGAATAAAGGCGATGCAAAAGAAATGCAAAATCGAAAAGAAAAATAAAAAATCAACGAGAAAAAATAATTTTTGCAGCGTATGCGAAGACGGAGACGCAGACGGAGATTGAAGCAACCAAGACGGAGACGGACTTGGACAAGTGGAGCACTTGCTGCGCCATGAATCCCATTCCACTTAACCAATCCATGGGGGCTGTGGCAGCTCTAATTGCCAGTTACGTTCCCGCTTGCCTGTGCATGCATAATTTCCAATAAGAAACGACGCATGCAGCCCCTGCGACTAGGGAGATTGCGGTACTCTTGCGACCGGCAACTGGCGACCGGAGGCTGGAGGCCTGGGGCCTGGGGGAAGTGCAACTGATTGTGGAAGTCGGGCTAAGTCAAAGGCGAATGTAACTCGTGGTTTAATTTGCTTTTGCATATCGCGTCGCACATTAATTAACGATGCATTTAAATGCGTGTCAAAGGTCGGGCAACACACACAGCATTAACCGGGTCGCTCAATTGGGTCACAAAACACGGCGACGTCTTTCATCTTCAAAGGGTGGCACTCAGTCCACCGGGGGCATTCCCAAGTGCAATTTGCTGCCAACTTACTCAGAGTCTTGTTGCAGACTGAAGCCGCGCTGCAGGCGACCAACAAACCGAGTCCCCCCAGTCTTCAAGTTAACAGCGGCGAGAGCGATTTGTGGAACTTGAGTTAACAGCGGAAGAGCGGAAGCAGAGCTTCACTCTCAATGCTGTTAATCTGTGGACTGCAGGTTAACATTGGGCTGTGGGATATTTTAACAGGCAGTTGACTTGTTGCCTGCAAAATGAACAGTACCTACAATGGATCTGCAGGCAGCCCCGCCCTCCCCTGGCGACTCTTTGAAACATTTGCACTGCAAAGAAAAGAAACAAATGAACAGATTAAAAAAAGTCCACTAGCTTAGCAGCAATTTCCCGGAATACTCTGATCAAATCTGTTAGTGCTTGATATATGTACAGCATGTAAAGAAACACTTTACTTACTTGACTAACTGTATGTACATTATTAACGATACTGGCATTGTATTGTACCCCTTTTAATGGTACTAATGGATATCGCTACATTACTGGATCAGTCAAGTACAATTACGGCAATTGGGAATAAAGTAGAATGCGGATACAACATGGTTCCATTTATGTAAATAAAGTTGACAATCGATGAATGTATCGCAAATTTACTTGACTGCTTGAGGCATGCGCCGGTCAAGTCCCTTTGCCAAACCCCGGCATAAAATGCCGAAAATTAAATAAAAACATTTTAGACATATTGAAATCGATGCATATGAGAATTCGATTTGTTTGCGTTCCTTGACATCTTGGAAAATTTCAACTTTTCCAGCATACCCGCCCCTACACACACATACACAGAGTCTCGGGAGGTGTTTGGCAAAAGTAACGCAACGAAAATATGCAAATGAAATATTTGCGGGACTAAATTTATGCCAACCGCTGGGCACATTGACGGACAGGAATGAATGGATGGATGAGTGGGCGGTTCTATTACACACACACACGCACACACACACTCCATCTCTCCGCCCCTTTTTATTGTTTGTCCATTCGCCATGCCGGTTAATATTAGTAGTAGTTGACCAAAGTTAGGATCGCAAATGTTTGTTCAATATTTTGACATATTTGTGTTTTGTTTTTTTTCGATTTGGGTCAGCTGTCCATTCCCTTATCATCGTCTCTCTGCCCCGTCCTTGTTCAGATTATGCATGCTAAAATTAGATAGACTAACTCAATCTTTGTAAAGTGTTCTTCTAATCGAACTTGTTTCCGCTTTAAACTGATCAAAATAGCCTAAGGACTCTCTTTGTTCTCTACCTGTTGCTGTCTACTTATCCAATGATATACATATGTACATGTATAAGAGTTGTGCGACTGGCTTTATTAATTAATGCGTTTATCGAAAAACTTGTGACTGAGCATTGTAACACATACGTGTACATTTTTATACAATATATTCCCATGTTTGTAGCCGGCATAGTAACATTTTCTTTTGGCATCAAAATCGAGAAAAATGTATTGGTTTAATAACTAGAACTTTGTGTTCGTCTCTCAATTCATTGTCAAAATTGTATTGTTTATTTATTAAAATTCAAAATTTTTTTTTTTTAATTTCACTTTCTCGTAGGATACGCAATACTTTAAGCTTCCACAATGTGTCATCCAATGCCCCAATGCATCTGCAAGATAAGGACGATGCCCTTGTCTGGCGAGAAAGATTTGGACGACCAGATTAAAAATTGGGTCAAATGGGATCACAATGCAGACACATTATGCCAAATAATGGGTGCAGTCGAAAAGCAGGACTGGAAAATGTATGTATTGCACAGACTATTCACTAATTTTAGACCTAGTAAGTATTAAATCGATTCTTGGGATATTAGATTGCGAATTCGTCTGCTTCATCGAATTCCCTTCGGCACGGCGGGACTGCGCGCTGTCATGCGGGCTGGATTCGATTCGATGAATGATTTGGTTGTCATACAGTAAGTTTTCGACGGTATTTATTTACTGTCTTGCTTAATTGAACACTATATATTATTGTGTAGAACGACGCAAGGACTAGCTACGTATTTGATGGATCAGTATCCGGAACCGTCTGAATGGGGAGATCGAGGAGTTTGTGTGGGATATGATGGCCGTTATAATAGCCGTCGATTTGCCGAGCTAACGGCGATCGTTTTTCTCGCCTGCAATTTCAGGGTGTTTCTCTACAATCGAACTGTGGCCACGCCCCTGATACCGTACACCGTGCTACGACTCAATTGCCTGGCTGGTGTGATGATTACAGCGTCGCACAATCCCAAACAGGATAACGGCTATAAGGCAAGTACTCTGTAGAGTCTTGTGTGCTTGGGCTTGTGCTAATTGAGTATCGCATTGTTTCTCTCGTTGCAGGTTTATTGGAGCAACGGGGCCCAAGTAATTCCACCACATGACGAGGGCATACAAGAGGCCATCTTGAATAATCTGAAGCCCATAGAAGATTCCTGGGATGATACTGTACTCTGCGCCAACGAATGGCTGACCGATCCCTACGAAATTGTGGTGCCGGCCTACTTTGATGCTCTCAAACGCCAGATGACATGTGCCACAATGGAGGCGAACAGCAAGTGTCCAGTGCGCTTCACGTACACGGCCATGCACGGCGTTGGGTATCCGTACATAAGGATGGCATTTGCCAAGATCGGTCTAAAACGGGTACTACCGGTATGCGAACAGGTCGAACCCGATCCTGAGTTCCCGACAACGCCCATACCCAACCCAGAGGAGGGAAAATCAGTCCTAGAACTAGCTATAAAAAAGGCCACCGAGAATAAGTCGGAAGTCATTTTGGCTAACGATCCAGATGCCGATCGATTGGCTGTGGCTGAAGTCGATGAAAAGAATGACTACAAAGTATTTACTGGAAACGAGCTGGGCGCTCTCTTCGGCTGGTGGACTCTGGAAACTTACAAGCTTAACGAAGCTGAACCTGACTTGAGCAAAGTTGTCATGATATCCAGCTCAGTTAGTTCGAGAATTCTTAAATCCATGGCGGAGCAAGAGGGCTTTGTGCATCACGAGACGCCCACTGGCTTCAAGTGGATGGGGAACAAGGCGATCGAGGAGACGGCTGCCGGCAAGAAGGTACTCTTTGCTTTCGAAGAAGCCATCGGATTCATGGTGTCGACCACTGTCTTCGATAAGGACGGTATTAGTGCAGCGGCACAGCTGGCCACAATGGCCTGTTACTTGCGCTGCAAAAAGTGCATGACACTAGACGAGAAGCTGCGCGATATTTACGAGACTTACGGCTACCATCGAAGTCATACCACCTACGTTATTAGTCCCAATTCCGAAGTGACAATGTGCATTTTCGAATTGTTACGCGACTGGGATCACGCGGAAACAAGCACGTATCCTACGGACATCTTGGACGGCGAATACGAGGTGGAGAGTGTGCGCGATCTGACAATAGGTTATGACAGCAGCACGCCGGATAAAAAGAGCGTTTTTCCAGCTACCCCTGACGTCCAGATGATCACGTTTACCTTCAAGAATGGATGCGCCGTGACATTAAGGGCTAGCGGAACTGAGCCCAAGATTAAGATCTACACGAACATGAATGGTAAACCGGAAAACAAACGCTGGGATAAGATCGATGAAACTGTGGAAGTATTATCGAACGCTGTCATCGACGAGTTTCTTAAGGCTAAAGAAAACAACCTGAAGCGCAAGCCGGAAGAGCGTCCTGCAAAGAAATGCTGAGTGCTATGCAAATCTATCTATTCAAGTACTCCTGGCTTCTGCCTTCCTACAAACAAAATGGACAAATTTATACAACAAAAGTTTCGATAAAATAGACTAGAACTTTCGATCTCAAATTTATAATGCAGATATATAATGTTAAAAAAAATGCGGATCAAATCCACAACTGTCTTTTATTAATGTCGACTTTGACTTAAGTTTCCTATTACACATTTCTTTTGTATCAAAAATCAGACAACATTGTGACAGAGCCTTAGTTCATTCTTGACCTACTGTTGATAAAGTAGTCTCAATTTTATTTTTTTTCTAATTCCAAAATTCAGAACAGTTCAAATTATTTGCCAAAGACAATGTCGCCGAGGCTGATGCCATTGCTGAACATTACTGAGCGGCAGTTGACCATCAATGTGGAGCGCTTGTGCAAGCAGCAACAGAGGCATTTCATGATGCCGCCCAAACCGATAGAACCCAAATTGAATATGGTGAACAAAACGTATGTGCCGCAGCTCGTCTTCAAGTACAATCGTCTGCATTATTACCTGAGCAAGCTTCGCATGTTGAAGCTGCGATGGAAGTGGGATCGTCACTTCCGGGAGCGACGTTTTGTGGAGGACTCCAAACTGGCTGCAATCCAACTCACTGAAAACATTCGCTTGCATGATATGAAGAAAATGGGTAGTTTCACAACCTCAAATGTCTTTTACCAGATGGCCAACGAATCTCTGCACTTTCCCCATAAATCTTGCACGGAATTGCTGCGATTCCGCGAACAGGACCTGCGCTTGGCGGTCCCCATCAAAGTGCAATTGCAGGAAGTACTCGGATTGCGCTATGCTTCCATCGATATGGCAATGCTGGGTATGCGTCATGCCACTGATTATGATTCAGCCGATGATCTTGAGAAGATGAAGAATGCGCTGATCGAAATGGAACCCGAGCTTAAAGAGAAGCTGGCTGATCCCAACTATCAGTGGCCGTATGTCATCATTGAGCTCTTCATGAGATTCCGGCGCAACTATTCAAATGCCGAACAAATTGATGGTCAGCAACTTATAAACCATACAAATCGTTGGCTTGTGTCTGTGTACAAAATATGCAGGCTTAATATTTTTACTGTTCCGCCTTCAACATGATAAATGTAATTAAGCGTATTGTGTGATATCAAATGCAGTATATAATAGTAATTGTGGCGTGCTTTTTATTCTAGTTCGAACTCATTATGGTAATCTATCGATATGCATATGTTGCCATTCACAGAGAATGACTTGACATATCGATATTGCAAAAGATATCGAAAGCAATATTTGTCAAGTGCGTGTCAAATTGGCATTTGAAACCAGCCTGGCAAGAATTATTGTAACTAAATAACTGCAGAATCATGTGGGCTATACGTTCGAAGCCATCGTCGGAAATAATTGCATGCAAGACGATTATAAGGAATCTGTTTTCGAAGCGATACAAGCATTTGGCCTGGATATTCTATGACCCAATTGAACCGGAGGTACTGGGCCTGTCCGATTACAATCAGATCGTTAAAGAACCAATGGACCTGACTACTGTAAAGTATCGTCTCAATTCCAATTTCTACATGAACGCAGTGGACTTCGCTCGTGATGTTCGACTGATATTCTACAACACCTACTTGTACACCAATCCCGGTCATCTGTGCTACGACATGGCCAAGGAACTACAGATTGTGTTCGAGGGTATGTACGCCAAGGTACCGTTGCCTCAGCATGAAAGTTGCGAGTGGTCCGACTCCTCGCACGACCTGGATGTGGAGAAGGTCAGCAGCGTTAGCAGCGCCAACAGCTCGCCAGTGCAGACCAAACAAATCGTTGTGGCTCCAGTGATGCGAGTGGAGCACGCGGTGTACACTCTGCACGAATGGAATTACGAAGGGATCGAGCCGCCGATGACCACCGAAGAGGACTTGGAGCTGCACATACGAGTGCAGCAACTGGACGGCCTAATGCTGCTCAACGTTATCCACATGATACACCAGCTGGAAGGGCTTAAATTCAAGTACCCCAACAAAGAGCTGGAGTTTGATGTGCGCAACCTAAAGACGCACACCAAGCGCTCCATTCTAGCCTACATGGCCAGTAAGGGTATAACCGGCAAGCGGGTATCCCGTCTCAAAAGAACCTACAATTAAAGTAGCCAGCTTGCAAGTGTTGATTAGATCAAACAATTTAATTTATAGCGTAAATAGAAGAACATTGAATAGCAATTTATTTATAGTAGTTAATGGAATTTTAAAAATCAATTCGATTACTGTTTGTAGTCATGCGCTTGTTTATAATTTAATCGAAACTGTCGAACGTTCCGGTACTCGCCGTTCCACACCCGATTGCGCATTATATCGCGCGTGTTGCTGGACATATAGGCAAAGAAGATCTTACGCGGCGGGCCTCCGGGGCATAAGTAGTTGCCCATGGCATACCAGCAGGCATTCACGTGTTGCATGTAGATGTCGTTGAGCTTCTTGTAGTAGGCCGCTCGCACTTTGGCTGCCTGTGAAGAGAGTATACACGTAAGACGTAAATTGAAGAAATACAACGAGAGTAGAATGTAGAGTTGGGTACGGTAAGGTAGTTGAATGAAATGAACTACGTTTAATACAACAACATATTCACCTGTGCTTTGGCTTCCTTGGCATAGCCATAGTTCTCCTTCTCGGGGGGTAATTGGTCCATACCCATGAGATCGGCTGACGGAGGGTGCGATTGCAGCTGGGTGATCAGCTCAAATATCTTCAACGACTCCCGGATGCTCTTCTGAATCTCCTCTTCAGAGTATTGCTTGCCGTAACGTCGCTTTATCCACTCCTGCAGTACGGGCAGCTTGTGAGCACATGGCAGGGAGGCGAGAACGTATCGTTGGCTCCTGCGCAACTGCTTCAACCCGTCTTCGAGCATCTTATTCATAAGCACTGAATCATCGGGATCAAATTTTTTTGTGTTAAATGATAGATCTGAACCCTTTTGTTCTTTTTCTCGACGTTCTTGTTCCTCAATTTCAGCCCGCTTTATGTTGACGCCCTTCATCCACACCTCTTTGGCGCAACGGACCACCGCCTTGACAATTTCTCCCCGATGATCCACAATGGGATGATCTAAGTGATCGCTGGTTTCATCCGTGGAACTGGAGCTATCAGTCAGCCGACAGCCAGTAATCTCCGACACCTTTTTCTCTCCATTCTCTTCCGAAGTGTCCAATCTTGAACTTTTACTTCCCGAACTACCGTCCACCTTGAGGGCCTTGACACACGCCTTGGCAATGACTCGGTTAATATCCCGAGGCTTCTCCAGGCCCGACTTTAAAATGCGCTTGTAATTAAATAAGAATGGCTTGTGTTCAGTGGGTGTTTTGAAAAAGGTCTTCTTGGTCTGCCTGCCTTCGCAGAGCACCTTGATGCCCTTGTCCTTACGTTTTGCCCGAATCTCTTTCAGCCTTCTATCATCCAACATGAAGGATATTCGCCCCTTACCCTTGACACTTGGATGACTGCAATCCGGCTTTACCGGATCCATGTCCACAACTGGTGGCTTTGGCAAATTCTGACAATTCAGTTCCATCTCGCCACCGAAGTCAATTTGTTCTCGGCGCAGACCGCCGCCAGACAGCCGATTGCCCACAAACCTATTGGGTTCTTCTGCATGCTGCATCAGGAGATCTTCGCCAACCAGAAGTCTTCCCTCCTGCTCGAACAGCTTTGGCGCTTGTAGCGATACGTTCATGTCTTGGCAAAGTACACAGTCCGCTTTGGCAATAGTTTTAACCTTTGTGTTCTGCATTTTGCGGGTGAACTTGTTGAGGCACAAATCGACATCGTGCTCAAGCTGTGTGATAAGACGTTGCCTACGCAGCTTTGAATAGGGCAGCGTCACGTCCATCAGGTCGTCGAAGCGCTTCCTTGCAACCACCGTCAGCTCATCCTTGAGCAGCTGCTCCTCTGCCAGTTTCCATTGGTGAAAGTTACACAGCTGATGGTCCTCCTGAATACTTTTGCGCACATGTTCCAGGGCGACTGTCGCCCGACGGCTCTTCCTCGCCTTTATCTCAAGTTCCTTAATTTGGTTCATATTATTGAAGTACGTGTCGACGGCCTCGCTCACCGTACTCTTGACCAATCGAGCGATCGGATTTAAATTGTACTCGGCGAACCATGGCGGACTCCCAGGTGCGCCATAGTTCGGCGGCTTGTCCAGTGGCCAGAAGGGAAAGGCGGCTATAAAATTTGGTGGCTTGCTCTTGTAATTAACAACGATTTCCTTGGGTCGCGGCTGACGCTGAAAATAGGGTGACCGCCTGGATGGTTCGCGGTGTGGCTTCGCTTCCGGCATAGAGAACTCTCTTTGCTGCTTGTGCCGATTCTGGCGCATCAGATCGAGGCGACTTAGCTGCGGTGGCGGCAATACCCGATCCAACTCACGCAACGTGGGCAACAAGTCGATCTTCGCCATCGCAGTCATTAGAAGCTTTTCATTTGTCGTGTACTCGCCATTCTTGCGACTACTGATGTAGTAGCCCTCGAGTATAAAGAAAAGGAATGCCAAATCGTTGCCACGACTCAGCTGCACCATAGTTTTGATCTTCTTCTTGCCAATTATCGGACTCACGCCTATACGGCAAAGACCCTTCTCCACACGGAAGCTGGTGCCCTGCTCAAAGTCGTCGCGCAGATCATTATTCAGCTCGAGTATGGCGGCTTCCTGGTAGTCGGAGAAGCCCAAATACCATTTGGGCACATCGAGATTCTTCTGGAACTCTTCCAACTTGCGCTGGAAGTCCAGCAGTCCCATTATCGTTAAATGAAAATACGCTAAATTTTATTTATACTTTTGTTAAGACTATATAATTTCCATCCAAATAAACTATATCACACCACGCAGCAAATTTAACTGAGTGAGAGAGTGAACTTTCCTAATCTTTCGACAAAAAATCATTTAGAAGGGTTGCTGAGAATCTTAGAAAATCTAAATTTCGGGAACAACTTTTAGAGATAAAATAAAATAATTTAAATATGGAAATTGACACTGAAGTGACCTAAAAACTCAACTAGTATTATTGTACATTATTCGCAGCGTTTCCTCGGATACCCGGAACCCAGTACCCATTTGTCTATAGGTTATTCATGAATTCAGAGTCTTTGTTGTGTTGTCTTTCCCGACAGAAGTAACATGTTTGCTAAGCATCAAATTTCCAGTGTGAATCAATTGGTTTCTGTAGAATTCAGCTATAATTGAAAACCTGTTCGCTGTCGATGCATTTAATCCATTGTTAGAATGCCACCATTGAGAAAAACAGAGCAAGGCAAGACTAGTGGATGTTCCCCCAAACAAGATGCTTCGTCGTGCAGCCCCTACATTCAACTGACATGCTCCAACGAGCAACACCCTGTCGGCTGTAGCATGCACTGTGTTACGGGTTACCCGACGATGTATCGATATTTCGATATTCCTCAGCCACCGCCACAGAAAGTTTCCTGCTGTTGTCGCTGTAAGTATTGTTGTAGGCAGCCACCGCCCAAGCAGAAATGCTGCATGTCAAAGGAGAAAACTATTCAAACAGATGCTATGGATACGAATGAGCAGGCAACCCAATGCCCAGAAGAACCCGTTCAACTGGTAGAAGAGACGGTGACCGTGGTGAAGACCAAGTCCGTGACGAGGATAATGTCATTCATCGGATCGACGATGAACAAGGATGTACCAGGAGAAAGTCACAGCGCCAAAGAGAAAACAACAACGAATCTCATCAAAACCTATAGTGAAAATGGGGTGCCCTCAATCGACCTCGATTTGATCAATACTCAAAAGGAAGAAATGGAGGGGGCGAGGCTTATCACTGATACTAACAGCAATAAAGACAAGGATCAGGATAAACCTTCTACTGAAACAGATGTTAAGAATATGAATGAGCAGCCAACTCCATTCTCAGAAGATCTTGTCCAACTGAAAGATGGTAAAAAGCACGTGCTGAAGACCAAGTCCGTGACGAGGATCTACTCTGACGGCAAAGTATCAACAGAAATGAATAATCTATCCAGCGGATCGACGATGGGTAAGATTGTACCGGAACAAAGACAGACTCCTGAAGAGTTTGAGAGACCAATCCAAACCCAAAAAAGGAAAGCAGACGACCTTGATTTGATTAATACTCAAAAAGGGGAAATGGAGGAGACGAGTGGCAGCAATAAAGACAAGGATACAAGTGAGCAGACAGAAATTCCAGAAAATGAGATGAACGGGGGAACCAACCAGCCCATAACGAAGTTCTACCCTGACGACAATGTATCAACGGAAATGGATATGACATCCAAAACGGACTCGGAGGACCTCAATTCGGAGAGAAAAACATCGGGAATGAGCGACGCTACACCGGGAGAATTTAAGATACCTCAAGTGCTTGAGAAACCAAACGTGGATCCCATTGATCTCCCACCTGACGGCAATGCAGTCGCACAAATTGACACTCCTACTAAGTATACTGAAGACCTCAGCAGCGGATCGAGGATGAATCAACCAGAAAATAGCAGTGAGCAAAAGCAAGCCGCAACTACGGATAGCTATCTATTGGATAATACTTCGAATGTGACCAGCGATAGAGAACATGGCTACGAAGATTACGCAAAAGATACCGAATCCAGTGAAAGCTTCAAGCAAAACGATTCAACTGAAAACATCGAAAAGCTCCATAAGCCTCATCCTTCAAAAACCAGAGAGATTAATGGTGAAGATCATTTGAAAACCGATATAGTCCACAATGACGAAAGCGCAGATGTGTCCGATGAAGAGAGTGAGAACAAAAGAATCGAGGAGTCAAGCGAAGAGGAAGAGTACAGGGAAGTGCAGCGAGCGACTTGCAGTTGCTGCAGAATGTTGCCTCGCATTCTACCCTACAACCCCTGCCCCTTTTATTGTAATCAATGCTTGTGCCGCCAACGAAACATGTACGGCTGCATGCCTTGGCAAGCCTATCCCGTTGGCACGGAGGGCAATAAGCCGCGTTGGTTGCCCAACTGCCCCCCTCAACGTCGTCAGTAACCGCAGGAAGGCAGCAATATCCTAATTACAATAATAGCACAGTTTTAATAAATAGTACAACATGCACAATATATCTCCATGAGCCTTTTACCTTTTAAACCTTCAGCACTAGAGGAGAGAATAGAAAATCTATGCAAAATAATTTTCGAAGAACCACTTTGTTAAGCCTGCCAGACCACTTGCTTCACCTGCCCACTTTCCAAATTAAATTTAATTCGAGCCATGAGTTAACTTAGAGCTGCAATTGTCATTAACGGTGCTGGCCGAGTTCATGCTGGTGCATAAATAGTTCTCGGCTTTATCTGAAATCCAAGTGCTTTCCCGTTGTCCGATTGTCAAGTGCACCCAAAGCTCTCTCTGGCCTGGCGCTGAGGCTTACACGGACTGAAATATTGTCTCAGCTTGCCAACGAGGTTACAGACAGATTATTATATCCCGGCTCAAGTGGGACTATACTCGTAGTACCCGTAGTAGCTGGCGACAGCTGGCAGTCTAATTTGATTTCGACTCTGCTCCATGCAGCTGCCAGTTACATATGTACATACATACAGGTGCAAGGCCACGCAGCTGCTATTGCTGCTTCTGCCAAGATTATAATTGTTTATTACATTTGTAAAGCTCGACAGGTTGGTTAAACTCAACAGAAAGCTTTTATTTAATATGCATGGTTTAATTTAATGGGAACAGAAACATTTTGTGCAATGTGCGCTTCAAGCGTCGGTCTCTTACTTATTAATTACAAACATCAAACAACGCGGAACTATCGATTGTTTCCGGCGATAGCCAAACCGTGCCAAATTTTGAAAGGTAATTGAGTCGATTTAATAGGAAAATCGATTGTGCGCGCTACAAATTGTTGTCTAATTCGTTTGGAAACAATAACCAGCTGACTGATTAGTTCGTCTGCACTGGTTCCGATAGCAGTTCACTCAAACGATTGCAGAACTTTTACAGTGAGAAGTTCTTCCATTGTCTGTGACTGTTTTACAGTGGTGTTCGAAATATTAATACGAGTACACCCTTAGCCGAATAATAAAAAAACTGCAAATAAAATATCAAATATTGAGAGATAAATAAATAAGTGCGCCTGACTCAATAATTGAATTATTGCCATAGCTAATAAAACCGATTTGGTTTGTGGTTTGGGGTCAGCAGGGTTTCGATTTCAGTGCAGCCGGGGCAGCGGATGCCCCTTGGGGCTGTCTAGTGCATCTCAGCTTCGCAGCCACAGCAGCAGCAGGCAGGCAGGTACGATTGACTGTGGCTTGTTGCCTGTTGACTGTTGCCTATTTCCTAGTTTTGTCATGGGGAAATTGAATATTTTATTTACGGATATTAAATGCCTTGCCCCAGTTGCCAGTTGCTGGTTGGGGACATGCAGAAACTTTTAACAAATATGCAGCACAGATATATCATGTACAATTTACTGTAGACATATTTTGCAGATTTAATATTTTCGGTGGCTTCCATTGGCCTCTTGGAATAATTTCGGCATTTTTGTGTGCTGAGGGCACCCGAAGAGCAGAAACTAATCTAACGGTACAACAAGGCAAACGGAAGTTCACTTTTGGCCACTGAATGTGTGTGTGCGGAGTTCCTGCCACACTCCTACCTATCCCTTCCCACACCCCCCTTATCCTTGCCCCGTTCAGCAAGCAGTCAATACTCTTAGCAGCGGCTGACACTCTTGTTGTGCCTTGTGATTTTATTTCGTTTCATGTTTTATTCACCACTTCCGCCGGAAATAGACACACAAGCGTGCTCACACTGAGTAGTTGCCTGTCGGGAAAGGGGGAGTGGCATGCCAGTTGGCTATATACACACACACACAGACACACACAAACACATGCCTCGTTTTTGGCCGCCGACTGGCAAACATTTGTTTTGCCCAACAAAGTAGAAACTGTTTTCGCAAACAAATCCCACATAAATGCTCAATTTATAACAAACCGGAAGTTAAACTTAATCAAGCGTACTTTTTGACTTATTGTTTAGTCTGTGCGCCGCTCTCGCTAGCTGCTCCTCCCCCCTCCACACGACTATCTGCCTTTCCGTATTTACTTAACATATTTTATTGCGATACTTTTGTGCGGGTCTCTCTGCCGCCCGAAGGGAGATTACACAAGGATTTGCCCCGGCATATTTTCGTTATTCGTTGCGACCTCTCTCTGCCATCTGCATTTGATCGCTGTGCCGTTAGTTTATGCATTTATTTATGCTTTATGCCCGTACTCGAATATGGCTTTTATTTCCGTTTTTTATTGTGCTTCATCGTTGATGTGATAAATTGTGCAGCATTCGAGGCGGGCCTCTGTAAACAGTTGCACATTGTGTTGTCAGTACATGGCATTATAGCAAGGCTATCAAATAACCGTGTGTGTGCCATACCCTGTAGAAACGACAAGTGGGGAATAATGTTGCACTCTGCCAGGGCATATGTGTGTCGTGCAGGTCACACTTCATTGAGTTGAAGTGTATTACGCATACGACACTTGGAAATCATGACAAATATGCGACGCTTCCGGGAAACAATTCGACTTTACACGCTGATACCGCGTTCTGACTTCAAACAGTCTGTTTCCAGTCCACAACTAGTGCATCCTTGAACTGACTTATGCCTATTGTTGTTGTTGTTGTTCTTTGTTGTTGCCGTCGTCTTACATGCAGCTTCTTCAGAGAAAGTTGGAAAATAATTGAAATCGACATTAGACGAAATTACTTAGCTCGTATGCAAATTTGAGGGCAATTGCGAAGCAATTAACCCAAATGAAATAAGTTTGTAAGCATCGGGGTAGGGCGGGTGTGTGGGCGTGGCATTGTTTGCATTCAGTTAGCAGAGCTGGAGTGCACACACACACACACAGACAAGCCTGGGCAAACAACAATGGAGATAAATCCCCCGAGATGGTGCAAGCAGAATTGGAGTGAGAGAGGGCGGGGTAGAGTGAGCTAAGTGCATACGAAATGCACATAGATATGTAGTCACAGCTTAAAGGCGCGTATGAGGGTGGGCGGGGTTGGTAGGCGTGGCTTGGAGCCACTGCGATAACTACTACACGTTGTGTAGGCATCAATGCTCCGGCGGGATCACATGAGGCGGCATTCATCAACCGAGCAGGTGAATCGATTATCTAACTGTCGCCGCAATTAGAACTCATTGTTGTGATAATCGAACTTATATATAGACACACACATACATATGTATGTATATATCGTATGTGGGTGTGTGCACAAAAGACAACTGTAAACGTGACTTCTCGTATTTACCGTAATTTTGCAGAAATAATAGAAGCAAAAGCAACAGCAGGAAATCAACCTCAAGGCGAGTCAAGAATTCTCAAGTGAAATATATAATTGTAGAACAAACAAATAAGCAGGCTGCAGTACTCGACATATACTATAAATACCCTGCTGACTGCTATTAAAGGCTAACTTCATTATCTAACCCTAACATTGTAGTCTATAAACTCATGAACACCTTTGAATATGATGAGAAAGAAAGTCACGTTTTATAAATAAACTGCAGTCGGTTTATTAGGTTTATTTAAAAGGCGACTTCGTTTCTGATAATAATTACAAATATAAACTATGCCCGCTTCCTTCCGTTACATACATTTCTTTTCTATTTGTAACATTCCCAGACGCCACCTGGCGTTCATTGTCGAGGATGCCGCTTATGAAAAGATCTTCGGCTTACACGATCTGTTCTAAATTCTCAAGTTGGACTAGTGGCTCGCGACTTGTCCGTGTGAAAGAGGAGGAGTGTTGTGAATCTCTCTAGGCGTGTGGAACAAATGATCTGGATATTCGTTTAACACGTTCAGCCTGAGTAGCTTGAAGGCGGACACCAGCCACTGACCGGATCGCACTGTCGTCGGCAAAGAGTAATCACGTCGGAAGCGCACGAACATTTCGGCGTACACGAACGGATTTTGGGTGTAGAGCTTCCAAGCTTCAGCATGTTTATTGATCAGCTTGCGTAGCCTGTGCGCATCCCGCATGGATTCAAAGTCATCGGCTCGCCGGTTGGCAACGAACATGACGTCGATGAAGGCGAAGGTGTGCTCATAGTGGGGCAGTCGCTTTATCTGCAACGGTATGGCGCGTAAGATGTGCCGCTTCTCGAAGGCGAGCATCTTATGGGCATCAGTCCGCGAGCTGCTGATGTCGAACATCACCTGCTTGAAGCCCATAGGCGTCGTGCACAGCATGATCTCTCGAGTCTCCCCTGCGATTATGTACTTCGTGAGCAGCGACAGAGCCAACTTGGAGTTGTTGAGGAACTCGCGCTCGTTGAATTGCCTGTCGCAGAAGAGCTTGAAATTCCACAAATAAAGCCTATTGAGAAACATTTGCCATATAAACCAGTGCAGCGAAGGTCTCTCATTGTCCTTGGCAAACTCGATGTTCAAGTTAAGGTTCCAGGTCGTCGGCTCCTCGAAACCACTCGTCTTTGAGGTTGCCAAATGGCGTCGGTTACGCGGCCACGGTGTCATACCCAGCATCCAGATACGCGCCTGCTGACAGCACCTGAACAGGGTCCGATTGCAGCTCATAAATAATTTTACATTTGCCAGAAAAACATAAAGGTTGAATTTGAATTTCGAATTATTTCTGGCACGTCTGGCAAGTATATCAATTATATATGACGACTGTTCAACACTGTCTAACTACGGCAGTGAACGACATTATAATAATATTATTATCCATTAACATATAAAAGACGTAGTCCCTTCTATTGCACCAGTTACTAAGAGGAGAGGATACCGCATTGTCTAACAGGCTTTCCACTTCCTTGCACACTTCAATCCCAAATTGTTGTGGTTTCTAGTCTTGTTCCTTGCCAAGTCCTCGTTGTAGTTGTTGATAATAAGCTGGATTTGTTTATTAAATTATATATATTTATTTACTTAATGAACTTGTGCTTCGTGCACTTCCTTTCTTTTTTACATTTTATGAGCTAGTGGACTATTAACTTCATTATGTTATTTAACATTACATTATGCTTTACCAGAGCAGCTGATTTACTCTTATGCTAATTAACATTACAGATCAACACATACACATTTATTGCAACAGTAGTCCTTCTCCTTTGCCTGTCTTTGTTGTTCGAATTGTCGCTGGATTATCCTTCACTTCGGGACTTCAATAGAGATCCCTAAATCAGAGATAATTGCCTGCTACTTTACTCCACGATCTTACTTGCTGATGATCATTTTAGCTGTTCCTCCAGTCGGTAACTGAGTGAGTGCGAATAGAAAGAGGTAAACTTTGTGTGAGTGTGGCTGGGCACAACCTGAAGATCTTTATAAGCGGACTCGAGGTAATGAACACCTGGTGGCGCCAGCGAAAGTTGCAAAAGGAAAACAAAAGCTGCAAACTGCAAGATATGTTGCCCTTCCCTTGCTTGCCCCTCCTCCACTAGCATCTTAACTGCAGTCAACTTTGTTGTCTTGTTGATGAGCCGGCGACGTAGTTCATGAATTTCTAATGCCAAACACTTAGCTGGGGTTGCAACTGTGGGAAGGGGCTGAGGGATGGTGGATAACTCAACAGAGCTACAGGTAGACAATGGCCAAGGGATTTGCAATGCCGATAAGCAGCAGCACTTGATGTCCAAGATATGTTTGCTGCCCTGCCCAACTCGGACCACGCTCCGCAGTGGTGTCGCGCAGATTAGTAGCACAGTGCTCACCATCTGGTATGACACTGTTTGGCAGCTGAGTGCTCGCTTTGTCTACAGTGCCGTCCGTAATTAATGGAACGCAGCTGCACTGCATTGCCGCGCACTGTTCTAGGGCCTAAAGTCCTTTTGCCTATCGAGTGGCCATATATCTCTGTCCTTATCTTGCACATCACCTGCTACAAATTTTTGCACAGCCGCAGGGAATGGCAGGCAGCAGCCTGCGCCGGGTCTGCCCCAGTCGCCGCTTATCGCAGCACGTGCCACTGCAGCCTGTCGATAACTTGAATTTAGTATGCATTGCGAGCGAGCGGGACAGAGGTAGAGAGTGTGAAAGAGAGCAGGAACTGCCTTGTTGCAGACACTGTGCGATATGGTTTCTTTCTTTCTTCGACACTTTGTGGCTGTAGTCTCTCCTCCCCCTTCTCTCAACCACCCACTGCAGGAGGAGCAGCTGCTGCTGCCGCTGCCGCTGCTGGCACGCTGCATTTGACTTTAAAGCGTGCAATTTTATGCTTTTAATTTTACGCTTAATAAATTTTGTGGCTTTGCGCAGAACAATTACCCAGCTGGGAGAATAATAATGAGTTAAAGCAGCGTTAAAACTTAAATGCTGTGAGGGGAGGGGAATGCGGCTGGGGGTGGTGGTGAGGGGACAGTGTGCAATTGTTATAAACTCGCTGGCTCAGGAAACACTTAAAGATGCCCCAACTGGCGCTCAACTGCGAGAGAGGGGCAAGCATAATTTTGGCAATTGAAACAAAGTTTGTTAAACTGCTCGCGAGCTGACAAACTGCAATCCACACGCTCTCATATCATACATCATTTGCTGTCAAGTTTTTAAACTGCGAAGCGCAGCGCACTTGGACCTCGCAGCGACAACAAGTTGGGCGTGTCGGAAAAACTTGAAATTGTTTTCCAAATTGCAATGTCACGCTATCCATGTCAACCCTGCCCAACAATGTCGAGTAACTCCAACAAAAACAACAACACGAGAAGAAAGAGAAACTTTCCACAAGGCGACAAAACAAAATTCGGTATAACAGTTAAGATATCTAAGGACTTGAATAAGTTTCCTTTTCCTTTGTCCACGAATCAGTATACACATCCGGTATATCGTGTATATCTATTTGCACAAGCATACTCATCGATGTATCGTTGCCTCATCCGATAGTTGAAACATATCGCAAGCGATTTCATTGTGTATGAGCGACATTTGGTCATTCTCAGAAATAACAACTTCGTTTTATCTTTGACTGAAGGGAGAATCGCGTGAAGCATTCGCCCCGTCTGCTGATGACAATGACTTTTTAAATTGTTCCTCGAGAGTGTCAGCTACGGTCAAAAAGTTTAGCAGCTGCTTGAAAATAAATGAGTGGTGAAGCAGAGAAAGAGAGAGAGAGGAAGAGAAAGAAAATAAAAGAAGCGTGTGTCCAGTTGAGCGATAGTTAACGTCACCATAATTATCATTACCATTGCGCGTGGGCGGAATCAGACTTTATGACTTCATGTTGTCGCTTTATGAGCAAAGAAATATGGTAAATGTTTTTAAACGGATTTAAGCTTTGTATAAGGAACATTCTAAATCATGAATCTCTGCCAAGCTCTGGTTAAAACAAAACCATATTTTTGGCCATTTTAATTGCATTCCTTGTAGGATGGTAGTTTCCACAATCCTCAAGTAATCCACGGTATTATATTGGTATTACAATCTGCCGTCTTGCAATTCCTTTTAATGTTTGCTAACAAATTGCATTGTTTATAGTCAAGAAGAGAAAGACAGAGAAGGAAAGATAGATGGATGGTCGAGTGTTGGGAATAACTCGCAAATTAAAGTGCATCTAATCCCGGAGAATATTTACTTGAAAATTAAAGTGCCAACAAAATATGCATAAGGTGTTTATGCACTTACAGGAAAACCCACGTGCTGCACTTTATCGCACACAATGCAATTTCCATTCTTTGCTTTTGCCGAAAATGCAGAAATTAATTCCCACAGAGTTAAAAGGCAAACAAGGCAAATGCAGGAGCATAAACGAGAAACTCAACTCGACTCGACGCAACTCAATTTGAATTGATAAAGTAAATTTGAATTTTTGAAGTAAACAATTTTCCATGCAAATTGGGTAAAATTCAACGCATGCCTGGGTAAGTCTAGAAAAAGAAGTTGCTAACTGTGATTAAAGATGGTTGTACTCCAGGTGACATTGTAAAGAGGAAACTGCTTAAGTTAACGTATTAAGACAAGTAATCTGCAAGCGTAATTTATAAACTTTTGTCTTACATGTATCTTCATTTATAAATAAACTTCAAAATATCTTTGATGTTTTAGTGTTATGCTGTTGCTGGCATTTTAACGTGTATGGGAGCCAAGAAGATCCCTTAGTTTGGCCAATGTGTGGTGTGTCGATGAAACATCGATGATTTGAAAAAAAAACTTTTTAATTTTTTAAAGACAAAACAATACCTACTTTATTAATTGATCTACCACTTTTGGAGACAGTCTCGTTCGCCTGTCGGAGATCAGCTGGCCCGCCTTGCCGAATACCTGCTCACAAGACGAAGCCGGCACACATAAACTTTTGCATACGAGAGTTTTCAAAACTCTTTCTTCAGTACTCATCTAAATAAACATGAACATAATGGAAAATTGTGCATCTTGATCTTACCACTAAGCAATGAACACATAGAGACCTCAAACAGCGTAAAAGTTGTTTGAGGTGATTTTTCGATCCAGGCGCGCCCCAGAGCCCGAAGCATTGAGCATGGGGCGGCTGCATGTTTGGCTGTTCATTGCTTAGTGATCTTACCTTCCAGTATTGCAAAGGGCCACATTTTTCATTTGAATTTGTCTTCCCCTAAGTTAATTTGGATACTTACAATTTCCATGTACGAATTTTGGTATTCAGAACTCGAGGTGGAACATCGATGTTAGCAAAAATGACATCGATGTTACCGATGATTGGAAAACATCGATGACATCGATGTTGGCATCGATGTTTCCCCACCTCTAATCTCTAATTCATAATTATTGCACACCACTAACATCATAAACGACGCGTCGTAAAGCTTGGTTGCAAAATGAATAAACTTAGAATTGTAGAAGCTATTCGCAAAAAAGACAAGAAAATGGAAATGATTACAAATGAAGAAAGTAAAAGTGAGGTTTGGAAAAAGTTTCAATTACTTAAATATGACAATATTGTGCTTGAATTTGTTTGCTGCATTGATTGCAAAACGGTTCTTTCATACCAGCAAAAGAACGGTACAGGAAAAAATTTAAAAATTCGAGTCTCGTTCGGGCCGGGCCCCTTTAAAAAAGTTCCGGGCCGGGCCGGGCCTCAAAAATTCGAGTCTGGTTCGCGACGGGCCGGGCCCCCTTTAAGAAAGTTCCTGGCCGGGCCGGGCCTCAAAAAACAGGTCCGCGCCCATCTCTACATCGAACATATAGAGCGCTCAAACAACGGAAAGTATGACCCCAGGTCCTGAAGTTTTTGAAAATAAAACACACATATTGTCTTGATGTCAGAGCTTCAAATTTAAAAAAAAAACTACACAATAAATTCAATTGAACAAAATTAACAATCTTATTATTAAATGACTTCAAGTCAGACTTATTACCTAAACTTACTAACTACTACTTAAAACATTGTATGATAATAAGACTACACAAAGGAAATAAAAAATAAAAACTCAAATATAGTACAAGTACAAGTTTCAAATACAAATTGGAAGCAAAAGAGATCACTTAATCCAGTTATTTTTGTTCAAGAAAATTAATGTATCTACATGCTTTGGATCCAATTGTCATCGCTTTGCTGAACATGCGTTCACTTTCGGTAAATGTGGCCGGAATACAAAGATATTTTTATACCCTTCGACCATTGAAAATGGTCAAAAAGGGTATACTAACTTTGTGCAAATGTATGTAACAGGCAGAAGGAGGCGTGGCAGACCCCACAAAGTATATATATTCTTGCTCAGGATCACTAGCCGAGTTGATTGAGCCATGTCTGTCTGTCTGGATGTCCGGATGTCCGGATGTCCAGATGAACACACAGATCTCAGCTATTATAAGAGCTAGAGACACCAAATTTGGAATGAAGGTTCCTATGTACTCGGCGCAGATCAAGTTTATTTCAAATGTTAGGTGCCACGCCCACCGCCCCCACAAATCAATAATTTAATTTTTGAACTCAATTTGTAAGCGCTGTATAAAAGATACAACTTTCTGACTTTAACATATACTAAGCTGAATGAAATATCTACGTAGTCTCCAAATTACAATCCGATCGGACAATAATCACAGAAGTTATTTAAGAAAGTATGAGCATAACACCAAGTGCTTCTGTCAGCTAACAAGAGAGGCGGGCGAGCGCGAAGCGCGAGCGCCATCTGTCGGGATTAATTTCAAAGCATGTGCATATGCATATGTGTATGAATTTAACAAATTAAACTACACGGGAACATAGGTCGAAGGGTATCCCACTGTCGCGTTTTGCGCGACTGTTGCTTTTCTTACTGGTTATTTACTGTTTTTTTGAGTTCCGCAATATCGCCGACATTCTTAAAATACTGATAATTAATTACAAAGTTACAAAGTCCACATTAAATTATTTTACCTTCCAATATTCCAAAACATCCGCTTTTTGATCTATAATTCATTCTTCATAATAGTGACGCAAATCTTTAATAGATTCCGTCCTATTTGTTCTAACTATGCACCTAATTTTATCTTCGAGGAATCCGAAAAGTTAGCTTTGAGATTTGGGTGCTGGTGTTGGCAATTGTTCCTGCTGTTGATTTTTGTCCTTAGAAATCATACGGCTGATTCATTCTCAAGCAATTTTGCTGCTTCTGTAGCGTTAAACGGCGAATAAAATCCTTCCTTTTTCAAACCGTGCATCAAGCAGTGTAGCTAACCTTGTAACTGTTCTTGTTTCATACGTCAGCAATCTTTTTTGTGCTCTTTCAATTCAGCAGTCACAAGCTTTTTTGCCCTCTAAAGTTTTCATAATTTTTGAAAATGAAGTTAGTTTGTTAAGAAGTCCACATACAACAGGAACAATGGTTGAAATTGTGACGTAGCTGTTGGCTGATGTTTGCAACGTCGCCTGGTTGAATGGGCCCATAAGCTTTATTAAATCTGCTAAAAGCATGATATCGTCAGCTGTCAGTGCAGGCGACGCTTTTAAAGTCATCAGTAAGACTTTGGTTATGGCTTGATTTGTTGCCAAAATACGCTCAATCATGAAAAACGCGCAGTTCCACCGTGTAGTGACTTCTTGTTTCAAATGAAGTGGATTACTTACATACTGAGGATCTCTAAATTTAGCATAGGCAATTGAACTGCACTTGAAGAATGTCACAATCCTTTTGCACTTTGTAGCGACTTGTTTTACCTCTTCCAACGCCAAACAGTCCTGCTTAACCAAGTTTAGTGAATGTGCGAAACAAGGCAAGTTACGCTTTTGCCTTATTTCACAAGCCTTCAACATAGACGAATCATTGTCTGTTACTATGACAACAAATTTATCCGTGATGTTCCACTTCTTGAAAACATGATTTAATGATGTGCTAATATTTTCGTCCGAGTGATTGGTCTGTTCGAGTAGGGGTACCAATCTGCTTGGAAACATCCTCAAGTTTTGTCATTGGGTGAACTCGTTTCAAATGATCTGACAAGTTTGTAGTATTGCCACTTGTCTAATAAATGTTTCCACAAATAATGCATTTGGCTTCGCCTCCCGACATCTTTTTGAAGAATTCCCACACTTTGGATCTCCCAAATTTCATTTTTTTGCTTGAGCTGCATAGAGATTTATCGCCCTCTTCCAGCTAGACATGAAAAAGTACGTATGTATGTACGTAGAATCACCACCAAATACTTTTAAAGTTTACTTCGCACACTATACTTACTGGCTTTTTGTGCACTTGCTAAAAATTTTTCCATGTTGAAACCAGAATTGCGCCTGCAGCGTGAATGTTTGAAACTGAAAGTAACGGGACCTAGTCGCCCTTTTTCCTTATGCATAGATTCGCTCTTGAAAGAACAAATTAACGTAACGTGATAAGTGTTGGACACTATCGAAAACATCGAAATATAAACATCGATGTACATCGAAGGCAACACAGCATCGATAGTCGTCCGATGTTTTCGCACCACTATCAGTCGCACAACGACAGCGAAGCAATGAGCATGGGCATATTTCTTTCCGCTAGCCATCGTTTCAATGTATTCGTGCTATGTATGTATGCACTTGCTCGCATATGAATGTATGCGTTGCTTGTGAAGTTCGACAACAGGCAAATGCTTCGGCCAGCGCGCTGGCAGCTTGAAGTCAATTTTTTGTTTCGGGGTTGGAGAGCCTAGAGACTGAGGCACAGTGGCAAAAATGTTTATCTTTTCGGCGAAAATTTTATAACTTTTATTTAGTAAATATATATTTATGTATTCAGAATTTTGTATTTTATTTCACAAATTTTGTCAATATTGGTAAACTCATATACAAAACAAAATTATAATTGTCAGAACTTGTTTTAGATATTATAATTGTGCACAAAAAGCCAGTAAGTGAAGTGTGCAAAATGAACTTTAAAAGCATTTGATGGTAATTCTAGGTACATGCGCAGTCTCGGCAGATTAGGCCTGAAAGCCAAAGAGATGGAACAAAAACCATTACTAACCAAACGGCATATCAATTTACGTCGAAACTTTGCTGCAACTCACGAAAATTGCACGATTGTTGATTGGAATGCTGTAGGTCATAAATAATAAGTTAAAACATTTACAAAAATTTGGTTTTTCAGGTTATATGGTCAGATGAAACAAAAATTAATCGTTTCGAGTCAGATGGACGCTCTTGGTATTGGACTAGAGATCCCACAGTGCAGTCACCAAGTAACGTGAAGCAAACCGTGAAGCACGGTGGCGGATCAATAATGGCTTGGGGCTGTATATACAAACACGGAGTTGGTCCCTTGGTCTTAATTGAAGGAATAATGCGGAAGGAACAGTATTTAAACATTTTGCAACAAAATCTTCCAAAAGTAATTCAAAATATGGGTATTGCTGCTAAAAAATGCATATTTCAGCAAGACAATGATTCCAAACTCACTTCGATTTTGGTAAAAAATTGGATGGAAAAGTAAAATTTTCAGTCGCTGTAGTGGCCACCGCAATCTCCTGATATGAATCCCATAGAAAATTTGTGGACCCATGTAAAATCCCAACTGGCAAAATATGCAGTCCCTCCAAGTGGAATGATGGAGCTGTGGGAAAGAACAAAGGACGTCTGGTACGCTATTCCTCCTGAAATGGTGCTACGCTATACCCAAAGTATGCCAAATCGCATAACGGAGCTAAAAAAATCAAAAAGGCTGTGGACTCATTATTAAAATAATCGCAAATAAAATTTTCGTTTAATATATGTATAACCCCAGTGCATAACTGTAACAATTGACTTTTTTTATACCCTTCGACCATTGAAAATGGTCAAAAAGGGTATACTAACTTTGTGCAAATGTATGTAACAGGCAGACGGAGGCGTCGGAGACCCCATAAAGTATATATATTCTTGCTCAGGATCACAAGCCGAGTCGATTGAGCCATGTCCGTCTGTCTGTCCGTCTGTCCGTCTGTCTGTGTGAACGCACAGATCTCAGCTATTATAAAAGCTAGAGTTACCAAATTTGGCAGGAAGACTCCTGTGTACTATATGCAGATGAAGTTTATTTCAAATGTTAGGTGCCACGCCCACCGCCCCCACAAATCAATAATTTAATTTTTGAACTCAATTTGTAAGAGGCATATGAAAGATACAACCTTATAATTTGGCATAAACTAAGCTGATTAAAATATCTACGTATTCACCAAATTACAATCCGATCGGAAAATAAACACAGAAGTTATTTAAGAAAGTGCTTCTGTCAGCTAACAAGGTAGGCGGGCGAGAGCGCCATCTGTCGGGATTAATTTCAAAGCATGTGCATATGCATATGTGTATGAATTTAACAAATTAAACTAAACGGGAACATAGGTCGAAGGGTATCCCACTGTCGCGTTTTGCGCGACTGTTGCTCTCGTATATAACATTAAGAGAGAAAGTGAGCAACATGTTAGAAAATTCGATGTATCGATATTAGAAATGATGGCTAGCGCAAAGAAATATGCCCATACTCCAGTGTTGCCAAGTCAGCTATTTATACCCTTCGACCATTGAAAATGGTCAAAAAAGGGTATACTAACTTTGTGCAAATGTATGTAACAGGCATAAGGAGGCGTGGGAGACCCCACAACGTATATATATTCTTGCTCAGGATCACAAGCCGAGTCGATTGAGCTATGTCTGTCTGTCTGTCCGTCTGTCTGTATGAACGCACAGATCTCAGCTATTATAAAAGCTAGAGTTACCAAATTTAGCAGGAAGACTCCTGTGTACTATATGCTGATGAAGTTTATTTCAAATGTTAGGTGCCACGCCCACCGACCCCATAAATCAACAATTTAAATTTTGAACTCAAGCGCTGTATAAAAGCTACAACTTTCTGACTTTAACATATACTAAGCTGAATGAATTATCTACGTATTCTCCAAATTGCAATCCGATCAGACAATAACCACAGAAGTTATTTAAGAAAGTATGAGCATAAATCCAAATGCTTCTGTCAGCTAACAAGAGAGGCGGGCGCCATCTGTCTGAAATATTTGTAAAGTATGTGCATACGAGTATGTATATGTGTATGAATTTAACAAATTCGAAGTTAACTTCCCCAAGTTGTTTAGGTCCGAGTTCTTGCCCTCTATTAGATTCAACTCTTGTTCCTGATTATATTTTGCTTTCTAAATTTTCTAGAAAAATAGGTACCCTTGCTTTTTGCTCTCAAATATGTTTTCAAATCAAGGTACCTTGACTTTTTCTATCACACACACGGCTAAGAGCAGGCCTACAAATTCATATTTCATCATAGATTTTTAAACTACCAACGCAAAATCATTAGAAAAATTTAAAAATATTTTATTCTTTTTGGACTTTATTATAATTTTTAACCATTTAACCATTTAAATATGGATAAACTAATCGTTACTAAGATTTTCGTGTTAGATACAAATCCGGCCGCATTCTCCACTCCATACAAATTTAAGGTGGAATACACATGCCATGAACATTTAGAACATAAGATCCAATTTAACGTAGTCTATGTAGGATGTTCTCTGGACAATGAATATAACCAAGATCTGGATACGATATTTATTCGACCTGTTACAGATGGTTGTCATGTATTCGAAATTGAGTGCGAGCCGCCGGAAATTGAATTGATACCCGAGAACGATCTTACTGTCATGAAGTTCATCTACATAATTGCTTTGTTTCGTCGCCAGGAGTTCTTCCGATCAACTTACCATGTCAATGTCAGATATAACAACCACGACAAATTGATGCTTCATATTGACACTCGCGAAGTCCACTTTGCACGGTCCGTCATCAACTGGGACGATAAATGAATGCAAAAATATTTTCTCTTAATGTTCTGTTTTTATATGGGCTCACAGTATTGCACCAACAATAATGAAATTTATAATGAAAAATATTTTAATAAATGGTATTAATCCACTTAGCAAAACGTGTGAAGCACTGTGCCAAGATACTCTATACTGTCACTCCTTGACGTCATTAGCCTGGCATTGATTGCACTCGGATGTCAATGCCTGTGCCCCGTTTAGTTCTACTCTTCTACTCTCCCACTCCCCCTTGCCCCTTCAACTCTCTCAAGGTTCAGGGCCTACTAAAAAATAGAAAACCAGTAAGAAAACCAACAGTCGCGCAGCACGCGACAGTGGAGTACCCTTCGACCTATGTTCGAAGGGTATTCCACTGACGCGTGCTGCGCGACTGTTGCTTTTCTTACTGGTTTTTGGCTAAATTTAGTTTATTTCAGAGTGGGACAGCTAATTTTTTTTTGAAATTGCTATAAGCGGATTTTTTAGCTAAATTTTTTTAAGTTTAGCCAATTTATTTTATATTATTATACCCTTCGACCATTGAAAATGGTCAAAAAGAGTATACTAACTTTGTGCAAATGTATGTAACAGGCAGAAGGAGGCGTGGGAGACCCCATAAAGTATATATATTCTTGCTCAGGATCACAAGCCGAGTCGATTGAGCTATGTCTGTCTGTCTGTCCGTCTGTCTGTGTGAACGCACAGATCTCAGCTATTATAAAAGCTAGAGTTACCAAATTTGGCAGGAAGACTCCTGTGTACTATATGCAGATGAAGTTTATTTCAAATGTTAGGTGCCACGCCCACCGCCCCCACAAATCAATAATTTAATTTTTGAACTCAATTTGTAAGAGGCATATGAAAGATACAACCTTATAATTTGGCATAAACTAAGCTGATTAAAATATCTACGTATTCACCAAATTACAATCCGATCGGAAAATAAACACAGAAGTTATTTAAGAAAGTGCTTCTGTCAGCTAACAAGGTAGGCGGGCGAGAGCGCCATCTGTCGGGATTAATTTCAAAGCATGTGCATATGCTTATGTGTATGAATTTAACAAATTAAACTACACGGGAACATAGGTCGAAGGGTATCCCACTGTCGCGTTTTGCGCGACTGTTGCTCTCGTTACATTTTGCTTCGGCATATTTATTCCAAATGATCAAATCGCTTCATATTTTCACAAGCGATAGTCAAATATAGTAGCAACAAAACAAGACTAAGATTATTATCGTACATAAAATAGGAGAGAAGATACTGACCATTGAAGTCAGAATATGCAACTCGTGTTACAGTTTTGCTCGTCAATGTACATACATACGTACTTTTTCAGATCATTTGAAACGAGTTCACACAAACACAAAACTTGAGGATGTTTCCAAGCAGATTGCATTCGAATACAGACTTTAGGCACGGGGCCAACTTTATTGTGTACGACCTTTGGCCATTTTCGGTTGTTTAAAACAAAGGATTCAGGGATTTAATAAATGCCTTTGATCCCCGATATGAATTGCACAGCCATCGTACATTACAAAATGTACATATTGCACAATTATTATACCCTTCGACCATTGAAAATGGTCAAAAAGGGTATACTAACTTTGTGCAAATGTATGTAACAGGCAGAAGGAGGCTTGGGAGACCCCATAAAGTATATATATTCTTGCTCAGGATCACAAGCCGAGTCGATTGAGCTATGTCTGTCTGTCTGTCCGTCTCACAGTGGGCCAGATGATTTTTCTAGCGGGACAAAAGTCACTTTTTTAAATATTTAAATACAGCATTTTTTTGGGTTTTTTAACTGACAATATCCGTCTGAGCATATACAAGTTTGTAAAAGAGTTTTTTTTTTGTTTACATCATCAGCTGTGAGCTTTCAAAGTGACCATATGTTTCAGCACGTGGTCTGCAAATATTTAGCGTACAGTTTCGTCTTTGTTGATTGACTTTTAATTGAAACAAAGTAAAACAAATTGATTCAACAACTTCTGTTAACTTTAGGAAAAGGTATGTTCTAAATAAAAACAATGTGTTTGTGACCCGTATTTTTATGTTTAGTAAAAAAAAAGTGTTCGAAGTTTGTTATTTTATCAGGTATGGCATTATGCTTGATACTAGCTTATTTGGACTATAACTAACCTTGTTCACTCTTGTTCAAGCTGATTTTAGCAATTATGTATCGTGTGAGTCTTTGTGTCGTTAATATGTTCAGAATTATGTCCAACTTCGACCAACTGTTAAGTCTGTGGCATTTTTTAGGTGAAATGTCAGCCCAAAAGCGCGTGCTTTATTCCACTTGGCTTAGCGAAAATGATCCCGCAAAGAGACCTCTGGTTTTAAAAGAATTGGTATTTGGTACAATTTTAAAGAACCGCACGCTTTCTGAAATGGAATCTGAAAGTATTACTAGAAAATTAACTAGTTTTATGAGCCGACTTACAGAAAAATGGAAATCATGTCATTATAACAAAACTTATTTCGAGAAAAAAAACCAGAAATGGCTTGATGAGCCACTGTTAATATACAATGTATCATCAAATTCAGATCTGGGTCGGCCCAAGAAGGATTTTGGTGACCTGTGCCACAAAGTTTAAGACAGAAAAGTGTCTAATCTTGTGATTCATCCGATTCCGATTAATTTCTGATGAGAAATATATAATAAATGTATCAAAAGTCCAAAATATAAATTTACAGTCAAATCTGTTTTTGTTTACTCGAGTTATTACTAAAGTTCCGCTAGTTGGGCAGCCTGGCCCACTGTGCGTCTGTCCGTCTGGCTGTGTGAACGCACAGATCTCAGCTATTATAAAAGCCAGAGTTACCAAATTTGGCAGGAAGACTCCTGTGTACTATAAGCTGATGAAGTTTATTTCAAATGTTAGGTGCCACGCCCACCGCCCCCACAAATCAATAATTTAAATTTTTAACTGGATTTGTAAGCGCTGTATAAAAGATACAACTTTCTGACTTTAACATATACTAAGCTGAATGAAATATCTACGCAGTCTCCAAATTACAATCCGATCGGACAATAATCACAGAAGTTATTTAAGAAAGTCTGTCAGCTAACAAGGGAGGCGGACTAGCGCGTAGCGCGAGCGCCATCTGTCGGGATTAATTTCAAAGCATGTGCATATGCATATGTGTATGAATTTAACAAATTAAACTAAACGGGAACATAGGTCGAAGGGTATCCCACTGTCGCGTTTTGCGCGACTGTTGCTCTCGTATATAACATTAAGAGAGAAAGTGAGCAACATGTTAGAAAATTCGATGTATCGATATTAGAAATGATGGCTAGCGCAAAGAAATATGCCCATACTCCAGTGTTGCCAAGTCAGCTATTTATACCCTTCGACCATTGAAAATGGTCAAAAAAGGGTATACTAACTTTGTGCAAATGTATGTAACAGGCATAAGGAGGCGTGGGAGACCCCACAACGTATATATATTCTTGCTCAGGATCACAAGCCGAGTCGATTGAGCTATGTCTGTCTGTCTGTCCGTCTGTCTGTATGAACGCACAGATCTCAGCTATTATAAAAGCTAGAGTTACCAAATTTAGCAGGAAGACTCCTGTGTACTATAAGCTGATGAAGTTTATTTCAAATGTTAGGTGCCACGCCCACCGACCCCATAAATCAACAATTTAAATTTTGAACTCAAGCGCTGTATAAAAGCTACAACTTTCTGACTTTAACATATACTAAGCTGAATGAATTATCTACGTATTCTCCAAATTGCAATCCGATCAGACAATAACCACAGAAGTTATTTAAGAAAGTATGAGCATAAATCCAAATGCTTCTGTCAGCTAACAAGAGAGGCGGGCGCCATCTGTCTGAAATATTTGTAAAGTATGTGCATACGAGTATGTATATGTGTATGAATTTAACAAATTCGAAGTTAACTTCCCCAAGTTGTTTAGGTCCGAGTTCTTGCCCTCTATTAGATTCAACTCTTGTTCCTGATTATATTTTGCTTTCTAAATTTTCTAGAAAAATAGGTACCCTTGCTTTTTGCTCTCAAATATGTTTTCAAATCAAGGTACCTTGACTTTTTCTATCACACACACGGCTAAGAGCAGGCCTACAAATTCATATTTCATCATAGATTTTTAAACTACCAACGCAAAATCATTAGAAAAATTTAAAAATATTTTATTCTTTTTGGACTTTATTATAATTTTTAACCATTTAACCATTTAACCATTTAAATATGGATAAAGTAATCGTTACTAAGATTTTAGTGTTAGATACAAATCCGGCCGCATTCTCCACTCCATACAAATTTAAGGTGGAATACACATGCCATGAACATTTAGAACATAAGATCCAATTTAACGTAGTCTATGTAGGATGTTCTCTGGACAATGAATATAACCAAGATCTGGATACGATATTTATTCGACCTGTTACAGATGGTTGTCATGTATTCGAAATTGAGTGCGAGCCGCCGGAAATTGAATTGATACCCGAGAACGATCTTACTGTCATGAAGTTCATCTACATAATTGCTTTGTTTCGTCGCCAGGAGTTCTTCCGATCAACTTACCATGTCAATGTCAGATATAACAACCACGACAAATTGATGCTTCATATTGACACTCGCGAAGTCCACTTTGCACGGTCCGTCATCAACTGGGACGATAAATGAATGCAAAAATATTTTCTCTTAATGTTCTGTTTTTATATGGGCTCACAGTATTGCACCAACAATAATGAAATTTATAATGAAAAATATTTTAATAAATGGTATTAATCCACTTAGCAAAACGTGTGAAGCACTGTGCCAAGATACTCTATACTGTCACTCCTTGACGTCATTAGCCTGGCATTGATTGCACTCGGATGTCAATGCCTGTGCCCCGTTTAGTTCTACTCTTCTACTCTCCCACTCCCCCTTGCCCCTTCAACTCTCTCAAGGTTCAGGGCCTACTAAAAAATAGAAAACCAGTAAGAAAAGCAACAGTCGCGCAGCACGCGTCAGTGGAATACCCTTCGAACATAGGTCGAAGGGTACTCCACTGTCGCGTGCTGCGCGACTGTTGGCTAAATTAAGTTTATTTCAGAGTGGGACAGCTAATTTTTTTTTGAAATTGCTATAAGCGGATTTTTTAGGTAAATTTTTTTAAGTTTAGCCAATTTATTTTATATTATTATACCCTTCGACCATTGAAAATGGTCAAAAAGAGTATACTAACTTTGTGCAAATGTATGTAACAGGCAGAAGGAGGCGTGGGAGACCCCATAAAGTATATATATTCTTGCTCAGGATCACAAGCCGAGTCGATTGAGCTATGTCTGTCTGTCTGTCCGTCTGTCTGTGTGAACGCACAGATCTCAGGTATTATAAAAGCTAGAGTTACCAAATTTGACAGGAAGACTCCTATGTACTATAAGCTGATGAAGTTTATTTCAAATGTTAGATGCCACGCCCACCGCCCCCGTAAATCAAAAATTTAATTTTTGAACTCAATTTGTAAGCGCTGTATAAAAGCTACAACTTTCTGATTTCAACATATCTAAGCTGAATGAAATATCTACGTAGTCTCCAAATTACAATCCGATCGGACAATAAACACAGAAGTTATTTAAGAAAGTATGAGCATAAAACCAAGTGCTTCCGTCAGTTAACAAGGGAGGCGGTATAGCGATGTGTGTTTCGCTATTAAATTTATTTAAATATATGTAGTATTACAATGATAAAAAAGGCACAGAATCTGAGACGCGCGATTTGCATGTGCAAGTTCGAATCCAAAGACGCTTAATATTAAGTGTTGCCGTATCGCTTATATCTGGTATTATTTAGGGTTGCCAGATGTAGGTGACGCTACCGACATAATCGGTGCCGCCACAGTACTCCCCTTCCAGTGAATCTGTCACGATCATTGCCTCGCGAAAGTCACTTTACGCCGCCTTTCATAAGTCCTTTGAGGAGTGGCGTTAGATTCCTCCGAGTCAAACTGTTGATCCTCCTTCACAAGGAAAACAGGTTTGAGGCGGTCGACTGTTACAGCTGAGTCCTTCCCATCGATCCGTATAGTGAAGACTCGGCCGTTGTCGCGTTTGATGATTTCATATGGGCCGGTGTAGGGAGGCTCCAGAGGTTGCTTCACAGCGTCTGTGCGGAGGAAGACATGGGTGCATTTGTCTATTCCCTTCAGTAGGAACATTTTTTCTTTCACATGGTGTGCTGTGGGAGTCGGGCGAATTTTCTGCATATGCACTCGGAAACTGCTCAGGAATGCCGTGGGATCAACCGTTTCGTCCATGTCGGCGAAAAATTCGTTTGGCAGTCGAATTGGTACTCCATATAACATCTCAGCTGCAGATGATTTTAAGTCTTCTTTGAAGCAGGTACGGAGTCCGAGTAGCACTGTAGGTAATAGTTGAGGCCACGGTGTGCCACTGTTGCACATCAACGACGATTTGAAAGATCTGTGCCACCTTTCTATAAGTCCGTTTGATTGCGGGTGATACGCCGTGGTGTGAATGTGTTTACTTCCGATCAGATTGGCGAGTTGTTTGAAAACTGCAGATTCAAACTGCGTGCCTTGATCGGTAGTAATTGTTTTGGGTGATCCAAAACGTGAGATCCAGTGGGTCCAGAATGCCGTAGCTATCGTCTCGGCAGTGATATTTGAAAGTGGAACTGCCTCTGGCCATCGCGAAAAACGGTCAATCATGGTTAGACAATAGCGGTAGTTTTGTTGCAAGGGCATGACAACAATATCCAGGTGGACGTGGTCGAATCTTCCATTTGGAACAGCGATCTTCTCCGGCTGGAGGTGATTGTGTTTATGTATTTTTGAACGTTGGCAAGGAAGACAGAGTCTACACCATTTGAGGACATCTCTGTTCATCGAGGGCCAGACAAATTTCTATCTGATTTGACTGACAGTTGCGCGGCCACTAGGATGAGATAGATTGTGGATGTATGAGAAAGCGTGTTTTCGGAGTGATTGCGGCACAAAAGGACGGAGATTCGGCGTGGATACGTCGCAGTATATCGAGCTATCTCCACCGAAGCAAACTTTCTTGAGTTTTAAAGAAGTAGTTCCTTGCAAGATACGTGCCAATTCAGTGTCCGAGGCTTGTTCTTCCTCAAGCTGCGCCGGGGTGATCGCTGTAGGCATCGTGATAGCGCAGAGCCGCGAAAAAGCGTCTGCAATTATATTTTCTGATCCTTTTATGTGAAGAATAGCCGTGGAGAATTGTGAAATAAAATTTAGGTGTCGTAGCTGTCGAGGTGATGCTTTTTCAGGTCGCTGTTGGAATGCATATACCAGTAGCTTGTGATCAGTCTTTATCACAAAAATGCGTCCATCGACGAGGTGTCTGAAGTATTTGATGGACTCGTAGATAGCAAGTAGTTCTCGGTCGTACGTGGAGTAATTTTTCTCGGTGTTGCTGAGCTTCTTGGAGAAAAATCCTAGAGGTTGCCAGTTCTGATTAGTGCGTTGCTCCAAAACTGCTCCGATCGCCAGGTCCGATGCGACGCAAACCAATTGTAGATCAGATTTTGGTGCTGGAAAGGATAATAGCGCTGCATCTGCTATGCTCTGCTTGCAATTCTCGAAGGCTGATATGAGTTCTGCAGTCCATAGTATTTGGCGTTGGTCGTTCTTCTTAACATCCCTTAGCAGCTCTGACAGCGGTGCCTGGATGTGAGAAGATTGGGGTAGACATCTGCGATAGTAGTTTATGACGCCCAAAAAGCGACCGAGTTGGCTGATAGTTGCTGGACGTGCATAATTCAGAATGGCATCGATGCGAGAGGAAGGTGGTTTGATGCCGTGCTCGTTAATCGTATAGCTGAGAAAATTAACTTGCGGTTGCGCTAATTGACATTTGCTCAGATTGATGCTTAAGCCGTGTTTCTGCAGAACTGATAAAACTGCTCGAAGATGTTGCTCGTGTTCGGTGATCGATTTAGAAGTTATCAGTATATCGTCTATGTAGCAATATACGAAGTCCATGCCACGAAAAATATTGTCCATAAATCGCTGGAACGTCTGAGTCGCATTTTTTAATCCAAAGGGCATGTACTGAAACTCTATGAGTCCAAAAGGGGTACATACGGCCGTCTTCTCGATGTCGTCTTCTGCCATGGGAATTTGGTAGTACGCCTTTACCAAGTCAAGCGTCGAGAAGACTTTGCATTCATTCAGCTGTTCAGTAAAATCGTGAATGTGCGCAATCGGATAGCGATCAGGTATCGTAATTGAGTTGAGCTTTCGATAATCGCCGCATGCCCTCCAGCCACCGTCTTTTTTGGTAACCATGTGGAGTGGACTGGACCAAGGACTTTTGGATGGACGACATATACCTTGTTCAATCAAAAAATTGATTTCCTTTTTGGCAGTGGCAAGTTTTTCTCCAGATAAGCGTCGTGGTCGGTTAGAAACAGGTGTTCCATGTGTTTCGATGTGATGTTGCACATCATGCTTCTTTGAAGATCTTATTGATGGTTTTGTGACTTCTACAAACTCCTGCAAAAGGTCACTGAACTTTGAAATACCCTGCACAGTGGAAACGGATGTTTGATTCGCCTGTGCTAGGCTCGCGGGGGTTGACAATCCTGTGATCGAGTCAATTAGGCGTTTGTTTTTGAGATCAATAAGAAGCTGGAATTCGGCTAAAAAGTCTGCTCCAATTATAGCTGTGTGTACATCTGCGATGATGAATGGCCAGGTGAAGTTGCGTCTGAGATCCAAGTCCAGTCTAGTGATATGTCTGCCATAGGTGTTGATGACAGTCTGATTTGCTGCATATAGTGTTAGATCCGCTTGAGTGGTTTTCTGCTTAACCTGCGTGCGAGGTATGACTGAAACCACAGATCCAGAATCGATGAGGTATCTGATGTTGGAAGTACGATCGGTGACGTGCAAGCGCTGCTCGCGTAGAGCTGCTGACAGAACTGATGGATCGCTGCTGCTGTCCTGGCTGCCGCTGACCAGCGCGTCAGGCGGCAGCTCCTCTAGTTTAACGACGTAGAGCGTGCGCAGGGAGGTCGGCAGTTGTTTGCCTTGTCGCCAAAGCGCTTGTGGTAGAAACAAAGATTGTCCGGTGCTTCTGAGGTCTGTTGACCAGAAACGTCCGATGGTCTAGAGCCACGAGATGTACTGCGTGATCGGGCGCGTGATTGGATGCGCTTGACATCCTTTTTTAATGCCGCGACATCTTGAATGAGCGAACGTAAGTTGTCGGAAAGCTCCTTCAAGGGACCTGCAGAAGAGGCTGCGCAAATATTTGCAGGGGAAGCAAGAGTCGGAGTTGCGCCAATGGCAAATGAGGCGTTCGTGTTCATGGCTTCCAGCATTTTGTCTGCGATCTTTGCTAGCTTGTCCAAGTCTGTTTCCTCCCATACGGTGAGTAGCGGACGGATTGAGGCTGGCATTTCAGCGAGGAATAGTGTGTGAATGATGTTTTCACTGCCAGGATCCGGAGCCAAGCGTCGCATGTTTGACAAGATCTCCGAGGGCTTTAATCCAGTGGCACCTCCTCCATGAAGTAATCGTCGCAGCTTTGATTCGGGCGACTCCGCGAACTTCTGCATCAAACGAGTTTTGATCGCTGCGTATTTGTTCTCTACCGGTGGACGAGTGACCAAATCCTCCACAACTAAGACCACATCTTCTTCCAAATGGAGTGTCACCAAGTCGAACTTATCGGTGTCGTCGAGAATGTGGTGTAAGCGAAATGATCGCTCCACGCACGTGTGTGCGTGCGTGGCGACTCATCTCTGTCCGCAGGAACGTTTGTCCGAAGTGCCTCGAGTTGTTGTTGTAACTCTCGAATTTGCTCGGAGAGATCTGGATTTGGGTCCAGCATGGCACTTGAAAAGTCCTCTTGATTGGTTTCGTCGTTGAAGGCAAGGCGTCTTCTCTGGAAATTTCGCAAATTGTAACGGCTACTGCGCATTTACTTGGGTCCACGTGTTTGCTCAAGTGTGCGTGAATTTCACAATTATGCAGAAAATTGCTTTCAGTGAACACGTTTGGATTTTTTGCACAATTGAAACTAGTCGGGGTCACCACTATAGCGATGTGTGTTTCGCTATTAAATTTATTTAAATAAAATATATGTAGTATTACAATGATAAAAAAGGCACAGAATCTGAGACGCGCGATTTGCATGTGCAAGTTCGAATCCAAAGACGCTTAATATTAAGTGTTGCCGTATCGCTTATATCTGGTATTATTTAGGGTTGCCAGATGTAGGTGACGCTACCGACATAATCGGTGCCGCCACAGCGGGCGTGCGCGAGCGCCATCTGTCGGGATTAATTTCAAAGCATGTGCGTATGTATGTATATGTGTATGAATTTAAAAAACTAAACTACACGGGAACATAGGTCGAAGGGTATCCCACTGTCGCGTTTTGCGCGACTGTTGCTCTCGTTTTTTTTTTATTATTTTTATTTAATAGCCTGTTTTAAATAGTAACTATTTTATGTTTTGCATATGCGATAAATCCCAAAAATTTCAGTCTTCTAACTCTGGAATCGCATGATTTTTATGTCAGTTTTTTTAAAACTGACATCACATGTTTTCGTGACAAACTGCGCCAAATTGTACGTTAAAGCACTACGTAAAGTCGGACTGGATTTCAAAATGCCAAAAGATAATTATAAGCAAAAGTTTCGCGAAGCGTGGCTTAAATTAGATGAATTTAAAGACTGGATCGCAAAAGATTTAACTGACAATACAATAGCCTATTGCCGGTACTGCAAATGCTCGGTTTCAGCAAAACTTTGCGATTTAAAAATGCACGCTACGGCAAAAAACTCACGGCAATTTTAGGTCCGTTGGTGCAACAACGACAAATTCAGTTTGAACCAATTTCCACGAAAACGGCTGAACAAGAAGCGGCATTGTGGCTTTTTGGGTAATTATTAAATATGTGCCCTCCGCTCCGATTTTTACAGGTAGGGCTATATTTATGATGAATTTAGGTGAATGACAGAAGTCTCGGACTCTTCTAGTTTTTTTTAATTGAATTTTGTAAATAATTAAATTTTGCATTGAAAATGGTCAAAAAAGGGTATACTAACTTTGTGCAAATGTATGTAACAGGCAGAAGGAGGCGTGGGAGACCCCATAAAGTATACATATATATTCTTGCTCAGGATCACAAGCCGAGTCGATTGAGCCATGTCTGTCTGTCTGTCCGTCTGTCTGTCTTTCTGTGTGAACGCACAGATCTCAGCTATTATAAAAGCTAGAGTTACCAAATTTGGTAGGAAGACTCTTGTGTAATATAAGCTGATCAAGTTTATTTCAAATGTTAGGTGCCACGCCCACCTCCCCCGTAAATCAAAAATTTAATTTTTTGAACTCAAATTGTAAGCGCTGTATAAAAGATACAACTTTCTGACTTTAACATATACTAAGCTGAATGAAATATCTACGTATTCTCAAAATTACAATCCGATCGGACAACAAACACAAAAGTTATTTAAGAAAGTAAGAACATAAAACCAAGTTCTTCTGTTAACTAACAAGGGAGGCGGGCGAACGCGATGCGCGAGCGCCATCCGTCGGGAAAAATTTCAAAGAATGTGCCTACATACATATGTATGTACATAGGAACATAGGTCGAAGGTTATCCAACTGTCGCGTGTCGCGCGACTGTTGCTTTCCTTACTGGTTGATCACTCTATACACGCATGTTCGATGCTTAGTGTTCACATGTTGTGTGCTTGTGGATCGTGTTCTTAACAAGTCAGTAAAATGTTTCTGTATTTGCGGCTTGATTTAACCTTTTGATAAAGCAACAACAGCCACAATGCTACTGAGCCACGAATTATGTATCTCTGCAATGGCCCAATGAACATATTCGAGAACCATATTTCATGGGCTTAAAAGCAAAGTTGCAACAATCAAACTTCGTAATTACATGACGCAATGCTGCTGCTTCATTCCTGCAGAAGGTCTGATATACACAAACACATGCAAATGCATGTATGTATGTATGTACATACATATGTTTACACATATGACTTCCCTGTGTGCAGAAAACTTTTGCAGCTCGTGGGGCAAGTATGGAAAATATTTAAAAGAAAAGTTCGACTCGAGCAAAGAAAAATAAACACTCTAAGAGCAGCTGGCGCTGAGGACTCAGCAGGACTTGCAAGAGTAATTGTAGAGCAAATAATTTTAAAATAAAGAAAAACTTAATCCGAAAATACACACATACACAATTACTTGCCAGTACGCTGTGAACATGTGCGTGCGTGTCTGAGTTGTTATTCGTTTTTTTAATGCCCAAAAAAGCAATATTAAAAGGCAGAAAATTATTTTTAATGAGCACTTGCACGACTACAAATATATTAATGTATATGCATGTACATATGTACATACATATGTATGTGTGTTAGTGTGTGCTGTGCCTTGATGAAAAATTACTTTCATTTTAATTAGGAACTGCAGCCAAAGTGAAGAGAGAGAGAGAGAGCGGGAGCAAAAAGACGAAAAATTAAATTAAAAACACTTTCGTGCATTTAAGCAAATAAAGAGTGACGGTCACGTGGGCGTCCTGGCGTGACACACGTACGGAACACACATACTGTGCTCACGCACACACACAGCTGGCTGCACTTTGAGGTTATGTAGCAAAATGCATGCGGTTTTAAACACGTGGCGCGCAACGGAGTTTTATTTTTTAATTAAGCTGTTTACATTTACTCGCAATGTCCTTGCCTCACGCCCCGCCGAGGTGCAAAGTTGTTTGTTTTCTCTGACCCAAGAAAACGCCTGTGGCTCTTGTCGCCAACGCAACACAACGCAGTGCAGCAGCGCCCCGACCTCGGTCTGCACCTGCCTCAGTCACCGACGCCGCGGCGCCGCCTTTGTGGGTCAAGTGAGCAGCAAGCTTTGCCTTTGCCTTTGCTGTTGCTCTTCCACCTGTCGGCGGCACAATTAAAAAAGTGCAAGCGAGGATCTCACTTCCCACGACACTTTGCAGGCCAGCAAGATTTAATACCAGTATCTTCATAAACATAGATATACACACACACACATATATTTACAATTATCCCTTGTTGCCCCATTCATTCTCATTCTAGAAACTGCAACCCCGTTCGTTCTTTGAACTGGTTCACAACACCACGAAACATTGCCACACAATCTGATTAATTCTCGACCATTAGTCAACAACCAAATACCTAATTTAAGGCCGTCCCTTGTGGGAAAAAAAATTAATTAAATTGAGCAGGAAAGTCAATTAATTGCAACATTTTTGGTTGATTAAAGCCATTGAAATATTTACACACATCTCTGCATAAAATAGGCGCTTGTAAACTGCGCTGTGCCGCGCAACATAATGCAATTAATTAAAATGTTGATATTAAACAGTCCAATATACCCTGTGAAACAGGAGCAAAGAGTAAAATGAATAAACAGTTTTCATAGGCAAATATTTACAAACGTTTGGTGTATCGCAATACAATTAACAACGTATTTAAGTGTGACAATTTCTACAGCATATTTATTAGTCGAGCACATTATAATTTGTTGTCAGCAGGTCTCAGCTGAAATATCATTAAAAATAGCATGCGCGGGCCGTTAAAAACATGTGATTTAATTACACCCTGATAAAATATCGATGCACATCACTTTTCGACTTCAACTGATTGGCTTAGCGGCGAACGCACTTAGATACAAATACATACAACATACCTATATGTATGTACATACATACAAACGTACGTAGTAAACTGTAATATTGTGCTGCAGTTCAATTGGATATCGTTCAATTCAATCGACCCCAGATGCTACAAGAGAAATAATGTCACGCCAAACTGACTTTAATGCCATTCTTTGGATATTTTTATGTTTATCGACAACTATAACTGAAGCACAATTATTGACTCACTCTAAACTGAGCTTGCACCTTACCTGCACTTAGAGATGAACCAGAATTCGTGAAAACTTCCAACTAGAATATAATATCGCAAGCAAGCAAGAGGATTTAGATGTTTTTAATGAGGAAAGATGCCACAACTCTATTTTCCAAAAGAAATCTAAAGATTGCAAAGAAAAATGTTTCCAATACTGGAAACTAATTTAATTTCTAAAAATAATTTAAAGTTCCCTTTTCCTGCCACTGCAACATTATTTCCGCAATAAGCCTTCAAAAGAAGCACAATTTAGTTCATAACATTTAGGTATCACGACTTGCTGTCTCCTCTCTAAACCGCTTATGTGTTACATTGATTTTAATGCACCCGACTCTTGGTTCCCGTTTTAAGCTCTGTGATTGAGCTTTGCATGTGTGCGTGTGTGTATGCAATGTGCTTGGGCATAAAAAGTTGATTAGTGTGCCGCATGCACAGTGCGAGCGACGACTGACAATTTGCAAGCCCATTGGCCGTGGCCAACAACAAATTCCACGCTTTGTGCGCAAATTAGCCTGCAATCGGGCAAAGAATCGCATTGGAAAGAGAAAACAAAGCTGCACACATGCAAAAATAGCCGACCATCAACCAGATAAATGCGGAACCAAAGCCAAAGGCGAAGCCAGAAACAGAACCACAGTGGGGCCAGACGTTAGAGACAGTGACGTCGATGCCGCATCGGCGGCCTTCAACAGAAGCGACGGCAGCCACATTAGCAGCTCTTGTGGTCATTACCTCGTTTTGCAGTCGTTGTGGATGTTCCTGTTGTTGTTGTTGTTGTTATTGTGTCCCGTGTCGATGGCAGGGAGAACAAAAGAAAAAAAAGGCCGCCCGTGGTTTTTTGGCCGCGCGTGCCATCTGCGGCCTTTCGACGCGTTTAGCAAACAATGAAAACGCTTTTCAATTGTTGCTGCTGCCGCGCTGTGCATCGCTAACAGGCGCTGCCAATGGCCCGTCACGTCTTGTCATCTGCATTGAGCACCAACTCAATAGGTTCCTTGCCGAGCCAATTGTCGACGCGGCAACGTCGTTTAGAGTGGCCTGCATATGCTGTTAAAACAGTTATCTACGCATGGCTCCTTTGAACCACAACAAGTTCACAGGAACAGCTCATTGAAACGAACAACGGAGCTGGTTCAGTGCATGGGAATGTTCACAGTTCATTTTGTACCAATTAGGCGGCCCTACACGACAATGTCTTGTGATTCACAGTTCAATTCGTATTTATTAGGCGGTAATACACGACACTTTCACCCCAGCGCGCGCACACATAACTTTTCAGTAGAATTAATTAATGAAGACTGTATAATAATATATTATGTATAAATCTCATACGAGGTGATAGCTATCAATGTGCTAGTTAGGCGTCTTATCTGGTCGCATCTTTTGCGTCGGGCACTTCAAACTTTGCGCATTGATGCAAATCGATCATCAAAATTTACGAGACATTGCCCAAAGTACGTCATAAAATGGTGCGTGCAAACTAATTAAGTACATAAAACGAAGATTAACGGCTTTCAAAGTGCCGTAAAATCCGCAGCGCAACAATTAGCCCAAAAGTCCAAGGATGTGCCAGAATCACAGAACGGAGAGGGAGAGCAGATTCGAATGCAATGGAATGCGAATATGTTGTCAGCCATAAAAGCAAAAACGAGACTTCGTCTTTGGCTCGTGGTGCTCTGAGGATGTGGGGCTGTTGGGCTGGCGGCTTTTTGGCAATGAAAACCAATGCAAAGTCGTTAAAAGCAACCAGAGCTCTTGCCGGAAAAGTAGAAATGCCAAAGAGTCTGACAGTGTCGCAGGATGCTGATACTCTATAAAAAGAAAAGTAAAATCCAACCAATAATGAGAAGCTTAACAAGACTAACTCAAGCAAGTTCAATGAAAGGAAAATCCTTTTAAAAATTGTATATTGTATAACTAACCATTTTAGAAATTCATAATACCCCATTGTGAGTGCATCAATTTTGGTAAATAGGAAATGTTGAGAGAGGAATGAGGAGGGTGGGCATAGGAAAACAGGCGAAAACTTTTTAATTTAATGCATCGTCGTAAAAATTTGATACTTTGTTAGCGAGTCGGCTGTAAAAATAGTTTCGCTTTGCTTCTCTGATTCCCTTTTGCTGTGCTCTGCCTGCTATCGCTGTCCCTGTCTAGTACGTATGCATCTTCTGTCCCTGTCTCGTTTGATTCCCTGTCGCTGTCAGCCAAAGTTGACCCAATAAGCAAGTTGGCAAAAGTTTCCGTTTCAGTTTAGGTTTCAGTTTCAGTTGCAGCTTCAACTTTGAGCTGCCTCATCCCTCGCCTCCTTTCTGTCCTGCAGAATGCCTGAGTTCATGCCACCGTGTGCGTCCGGCAAGAGGATTAGGCCGGCTAACTCGCGTGGCCGTTTCAATTAAAATAAATTAAATGCGGCGCGCGGCGGTCGCAAATGTCAAAACTGTTTGCGGCTCAATTAGGCGCACTGTCAAAATTTGCGTACGGCCCCCTTTGCTGCTTGCCCCCTGACAGGCATTTGGGACAGATGATGAACTGCAAATTGGATATGGCGAAGATAGAGAGAGAGGGAGAGAGTGAGGGAGATAGACACACTTGTGCATGTGACGAGAGCTGCCCAAATCATGCTCCCTTGGATGCGTGTGTCTGTATTGGCAGCGCCCTCTTGTCCTGCCAAGTCTCCTTACCCCCCTCTCCGCGCCACTGTCACTCCCTGCTGCGCCTTAAGCAAGCTTAAAAGTTGCTCGACAAAACTTTGGCCAACAATAAGCAGTAAAACAAAGGATTTGCCAGATTTTGAAACAATAATGTTAAGCGCCAGTGTAAATAGAATCAAGTGAAAGCGAAGTAAAACGAAACGGAATCAAATTAAATGAAACAAGCGCATTGCGGCACGCACTTTTACTCTCGGATTATGCTTATTATTATTGTTGTTGTTGTTGTTGCTTTTGCTTTCTTTGCTGTTTCTGTTGTTTTCTTTCCTCGGCTGTTGCTTTTTCTGTTGTTGTTTTTTGGGTACTTTGATTTTTGGCATTATCAAAGTAAAATGTTTTCTGGGAGGCTTCGTTGCAGAGAGTTTTCAATTTCCAACTCGCTTTTCACATTTTCACTTTGTTTTACTTAGCCAGTGCTGCCTGTAATTAGCTGAAGCGCTAATGAGCAGCCCAATTTGAATCGGAATCGGAATCTAAAGACGCCCACACACGAGACGACTTGCAGTTGGCATCGACATTGGCGCCATCTAGTGAGAGAAACATGACATTTTAATTGGACTGCCAGGCGCATCAATGCCTGCCGATTGAGAGAGAGAGAAAGAGAAAGAGAGAGAGGAAAGGATAAGTTGCTAATTAAACGGCAATTGCAGTTGTTGTTGTAGCTGAGAGGAAAAGAGTAAAAGAGAAGGAGAGTGAATGAGGGAGTGGGATAGAGCGTATTGGCATTGCTGCAGTTGGACCTTCCTTGTCACTGATCTAAATTTATGCAAATTGGCAGCTGCAACTGCAACTGGAACTGCAACTGAAAGATGCGTGTGCAACATGCGGCCACAATTCATTCTGCACGCGCCTGCAACTTTGCTGCCCCCTAATGGCGCTGGGCCGTAGCCCCATTCATTTGGATGAGTTGCAGATGCAGATGCAGCCGGAGCTGAAGTTGCCACCAGTTGCCAGCAGTTGTTAGTTGCCAGTTTGGCTGATTATTAAATCACAGGGCCAGAAGGAGCAGCAGTCGGAGCAGGAGTAGGGGCAGGAGTCGGTGCCGAGCAATCTGATATGCAAAATCTCAACTAGTTTAGCTGCGAGTCGCGAAACAACAGCAGAAGAGCCTGGCCCAGAAGAGCCCAGAGGAAGGGATTTAGCTCGTACATCTTCAGGCTGCCTCTCTCTGTGTGTGTGTGTGTGTGTGTGGCTGCCCCAGTGTGTAAGTGTGTGTGTGTGCGTGTATGTGTGTGTTAATTACAGCTTGGCCCAGCACGAGCACTGGCAAACGGCAACTTGTTAAAAATTTCCGCTGCCAGTTTATTAGAGGCCAGCAGACACAACAGCAGCAACTCGCTCTCTGTCCCTCCTCCTCTCTCACTCCCTGCTTGGCACTGCTTCGCCTGCGCTTGGCAATTAATTGAAGCTTAACTCAACCTGTTTTAATAAGAGCGCGAAACTGCAGCAGAGAATGAACTTGAGGCAGAGGCAGAGGCAGAGGAAGATGCTGAGACTGAGACCAGGAGGAGTCAAGAGGCGACTTCAGCTAAGACGACGACGCCACGCGATGCGCGATACGCGACGCCAGTTTCGGGCTTAGACTCGAAATTAGCTGCATTATGTGCGCAAGTTGTGAGCTCCTCAAATTCAACTTAATCGCCGGAAATATTTTTCCAAAATTATGAGCCGATTAATAGAAGTGAAAAAGGTGAAAACATGTCAAGAGATTTGCCATCTGATAGGAAAATATATACAAGAAATGAGGAATAGAGTTTATATTTTAACTACAATAACTTTATAGTTCAATTTAAATATAACTATAAAGTTTTTATGTGGAAATGTTATTCAATGTCTCTTCTAGAGATACCCTGCTATAGTTTGCTTGCATAGGGTATATTTATTTTGCTCAGAACTTGTCAACGCACTTCAGAAGACATGTCCAAGCTTATAAAGTGTATTTATTCTGATTCAGCATCAACAGATGAATCGAGCTAGCCCTGTCCGTCTGTCCGTTTGTCCGTGTATCCGTGTGTCCGTCTGTTGCAACGCAAACTATTCTATCAGTTTGTGAGCTATCTTGATGTAACTTGGCACACATGCTTCTTATTCTTGCGCACTGCATATACATATGTACATAAGTCGAAACGAGTTGGATCGTACCGATATATCGTATAGCTGTCGTACAAACTATCGGTCGATTTTTGTTATTTGTCAAGATATTGTAACCAAATTCACTACATCGGAGTTTTTCTATATAAATAGTATGTATATAAAACTTCATCTAAATCGGACCACTATAACATATAGCTGCCATAGGAACAATCGGACGAAATGCAGTATTTTCTCTGAAGACCACTTTTGATTGTAGATAAAGGTTATATCCAGCAGTGCCTATCTAAGTGCGGCATTATATTGAATATACACAATACCCTTCAACTAATATTGGAAAGATCGGAGTAGATAAGAACCTGGAAGGCCTTAAAACTATCGGCAAGCCGAAGCTAGCCTTTCTTCCTTGTTTAGTTGCAAATTCGATTTAAACTTTGAAAAACATTTCAAAATAAATAAAGTATTTCTAAATTCTAGCATATGCAGCTGAGGAATGGCTCTGGCGGCAATAAGTGGAGTCGATAGGCTGCCCTTCATGCGGCGCTTCGACGCACTGCAGCAGGATTGGCAGCAGGAGCAGCTGCGCAACGAGACAAGCAACCTGCGCGATCCCTACAGCCTGATGGCGCCGCCCTTCGAGAACGTAATGAAATGGTAGTACATACGAAACACACTTGCTTATAAATCATACACCTCGCCTCGCCTGCAGCCCGTGGTGAATCTGCCAAAGATACTGAGGCACTGCAAGGTGGGCATGGAGTTCGATCATGGCACGACGACGCTGGGATTCCGCTACAGGGGAGGCGTGGTGCTGTGCGCCGATTCGCGTGCCACGTCGGGCCAGTATATCGGCTCGCAGACCATGAGGAAGATCGTCGAGCTGTCCAACTACATGCTGGGCACCCTCGCGGGCGGCGCAGCTGACTGCGTCTACTGGGACCGAGTGTTGGCACGCGAGTGTCGACTGCACGAGCTGCGCTACAAGCGACGCATGTCGATTGATGCCGCGGCACGCATCATGTGCAACATCTCAGCCCAGTACAAGGGCATGGGCCTGGTGATGGGCATGATACTGGCGGGATGCGATGACGAGACCTGCAAGCTGATCTACGTCGACTCGGAGGGCATGCGATCGCATGGCAGCGTCTTCTCCGTGGGCAGCGGCTCGCCCTATGCGCTGGGCGTACTTGACACTGGCTACCGCTACAACCTGAGCGACGAGGAGGCCTACGATCTGGCACGCCGTGCCATATACCATGCCACCAGCAAGGACGCCTACTCGGGCGGCATTGTGCGGCTCTATCACATCAACGACAAGGGCTGGCGCAATGTGGCCAACACGGACTGCAATGAGCTGCATGACTTGTTTACCGACCAAGCGCAGAGGCAGGCAATGGACGAGGCCGGGCAATTGCCCTGCACCAGTGTTGCCAAGATGGAGCAGAAGCTGGGCAAGGACAATGTGATCGCCAGGATTGCCGCGTGCACCATGGAGAAGCTGCGCAAGAAATGAGCTTCACTTTACTCCTTTGTTTACGCGAAACTACAAAATATTGCTTTGGTTTTTCATGTTATCTGCTTCTCTCTCTCTATCTTACGCTCTCTCTCTCTCTTTTAAGCTCCTCATTAAGCACTCGCTGTTTGTGCCGGTGCCGGGCAGATAACCCCCTCGAAGCTTGACCTCAAGCCGTAGTCACAGTCGCAGTCGGAGCTGCTCTAGATTTAGCGCCTTTGGCTTAAGTAATTTTCTAATGAAACCGCAGAGGAAAAATGAGCTTGACGTCAGGGGTCGTTTGTTGTGGCAACCCCCCCTCCTCCCCAGCACCCCCTTTCTCTCTGCTTCTCTCTCTCTCTCTCTCTTTCTCTCTTTCTCTGCCTTCTGCCTCTTCGGCGGTGTTCATTAGATTAAAAGCAATTTACAGTGAAACTTTTGCCCGCAAAATGCAAACGTTGCCTGCCTGCCTCCCTCCCTGTCCCCACCTACCCTCTCTGGCTTACTCTTGTTAGACACACACACACACACATACAGACACATACAGACACACACGTGCAGCAGCTGGCAGCTCACATGTTCCCAAAACGCCGTGCAAATGTCGCCACGTCCATTTGCTGCCTAGGCAGGAGAGTTGGGCTGCTACTCTCTCTCTCTCTCCCTCCCTTCTGCTCTCCCTCTCTCTATTTCCCTCCCTTCCTTCTGCTCTCCCTCCCTCTCTTCACTCCACTGAGTCATTTGGCGTCTTTGGCCTTTTTATTTTCGGGAATTCAACAAATTTGCGGATTTGGTTTGTAATTTATTAAATTTATCGCTTGCTCCAAGCAACTTGCTCGCTCATCGCTCTCCCATTCTCCCTCTCTCTCTCTTCCTCTCCCCCCTCCCTCATCCTCACTCTGTTGCTGCCTCTGTGGTTGCCCCATTCCGGGCAGTTGCCGCCTGAGTGTGTGCAACATTTGTTGATGACAACCCGAAAAAGACAGCGGCACCGACTGCAGCCGATGCCATTGGGCGTACATACGTTTTGTTGCCACACCCCACACTGCGTATACGTAATGCGTATTGTGTATACGCAGAGGCGCACGCTCGTTCCCATTTCGCAGCCGGCTTAGAAGTTATTATTTTGATTTATAGAAAAAGTTCGTTAGCGAGCGAAAGTTGCTCGTTTATTGTCAGCAGGAAGTGCGCCCCGTTTCCCCTCCTCCTCTTCCCACTTCCCTCCATTTCTCCTTTCATTCTCTGCTCTTGCCTAGTGCAGCCATTTGGCCAAAAGTTGATATTGTTTCGTGCATTGACGGCGCGTTGCCGCTTCATACAAATGTCTGCAGTAATTAAGCTGCACAACACGCGTGTGTTCTCGGGCTTCAGTTCTCGGGCTTTGCAGCGCGTCATTTATCTCTTTAATGTGTTGCAGGAAGTTCCACAATTTAAATTCTCAATAACAGCAGAAATGGGATATGCAGCATGATTGATAAAGATTGTTGATGTTTGCAAACATTCAAGGCTTAAAGCTTTGTGGCAGCTAGATGATCAAAATACCGTTTATATAATGCAATTTAAATTATAATATTTAAGATGAAGGCACTTCAAAGTGTCACATCAGTTTTCTTTGACGTTTTCAATGAGCAAAATCTATTTAAAAACTTTGATCAATTTAGTATATCAACACTATTAACTTAATATTAATTTAAACGCATTTTCACAGCATTTATTTGCTCTTTTTATTAGGCAAAATAGGCCTTTAGTTAAACGATACAGTTTCATTAATGTTTGTTAAGAAACATGACACCAACAATAATTATGTAGAAAAACATAAATACGCTAAAATGTCGATACACCAATATTACCTGTATTTTACTAATGCATACATTATTTTATAAACTCTTATTACAGCTAAATATAGTTAAACAATCTTAAAATCTATTTGTAATAATTTATCAAGCAAAATGGAGATAATGAAGCCAAACTTATCGATATACACAGCAGGAGTAAGTAGCTGCATATAACAAATGATTTGTCTAAATGCATAAATCGTTCTTTTATAAATGCATCTATCGATTCTATGAACTATATACAGAAGTACACACATAAATAAAGTGAAATAGATTTTGCAATACAATATCGATAGCACATGGCTGCACATTAATCGATAGTTAAGCAAATGCAGCTCTTCATTTTATATATAAATTCATGCATAGCGTATGCACATAATAAGCGTTAACTATCATCGTTCAGGCTCTTCAATCCGGTGGTACCCCTTCCCCACCTCCCCTTGATGTGTTTGGCATTATGTATTCCCTTTTTGTCGGCCCCAAATTAATCAATTCTGTCAGCTTGCATCGCATTGAGTGACGTCATTGACAATTAAATGCGACAACATTTATATTAGTTTACATATTTTCCCATTTGGGCGACGGGAAATTTTGCAAATTGTTGCATGACTTGCCCTTTTCCCCCGCCACACCCACTCCTTAGTCTCTCTCTCTCTCTCTCTCTCTCTCTGTCTCTTGCTGTCTCTCGTGTCTGTGCGAATTTGCATAAAATAATAATGCAGAAGGAGAGCCACGTTGACGGCGCATATTAATTGTGGCTATCATTTTCCACAAAATTAGCTGCTTCCACAGAAAAATGCTCACCATGCACACGTTTTTCCCTGTCCCCACCACAGCCCCTTTCCACACTTCCCTCCCCTTACAGTCGTTCTCTCTCTCTCTCGTTCGCACCTGTCTCTCTCTCTGTCTCTGTCTGTCTAATATGCGCTTAAAAAGCATGCGACGATAACGAAAACTATAATTTAAATTAATTTACAAAAGCAACAACAACAACAATAGTAACAGCAACGGCAACAACGACAACACCTGTGCTGTGGCCAATAGTGTTGTTGCTGTTGTTGCTGCTGCTGTTAGCGTGTTGCAGTTGTTGTTGCCATTCCACTTTTGTCAACGAGCTCAAATTCAATGAAATTTCACACTTTGTCGTTAAAAGCCGCGCCAAAGGTGCCTGCGGGAAAGGAGAAGGAACAGCAGGGAACGGGGGAGTGGAAGGGGGAACGCAGAGCATGGCAAAGATACAAGCGGGGGAGGGGGTGTCAGTTAACTGGCAGGCATAAGGATGCAAATATGCAAATGGATTTTGTCAAGCGAACAACGTGGAAGCATGCAATAGCCACGGACTGTGGCTAGCAGGAAGAGGGGAAGAGGGAGAGAGATAGAGAAAGAGAGAGAGCGAGCGTGAGTGCAACACTAAAGGGAAGGGGGTGGCTGGTGGCAACTGAGAGTGTTTGACAAGCAAGCGTGACTGTTGAGCTGGGAGTTGGCAGCTCCAAAGAGGATGATGTGCAGCTGCAAGGCGGCATCTTCATTTAGGCCAGCGACAACATGTGTGTGTGTCAGTGTGTGTGTCAGTGTGTGTGTGCGAGTGTCGCAACTGCTGCAATGCCCTGCACTTTATGCTGTAGGTGAGTAAGACGAGGAATGCTCTGCCTGCATTTGATACCAACTATATGAATACAAATTGTTAATAAATGATGATTATAAACATTATAGCAATGCTGTTGTTATTAATGCACATGAGAAACAACAGTTATAATAGTAATTATTATTATTTTAAGATATATATATTTAGTTATATATATATTATATATATTTGCTATATCTGACAAGTACTTCGTACAAGCGAGTTATGACTATAAGATATCGTAGTATTGTAAGTAGGAATTGTATTCTTTAGACACTTTATATACTTTATATAATATACTCAATAATTAGACTATTAAATCTTTCTGCAACTTATCAAACTATCAGATACTTTCTTCAGCATTTGTATCCTAAGTATCTTTCTTGTGTGACTGTAACTGTCTTTGAAATACTTTTGCAGATACAGGTTACTTTGACTGTTAGATCTTCCCCTGCCGATAAATTGCAACTACCCTCGACATATCGCACAACTATCGACACATGATACCTTTTTACGTCTCGTTACAGGGTATGCTGTAGGCGAGCAACTGTTGTGGTGCTGCCATTTGGGATATTGCAGCACATGTTGCTGCCTCTGTCAAGGAACACGTTCGCGTTGCGCTTGTACGCGACGCAGCAGCAGCTGTCATGGCGACAGCAGCAGCAGCGGCAGGGGGCAACGACAGGGGGCAGGCAGGTGGTGGGGGAACACGCTGCGGACGCACTGCGGACGATGTCTCTTGCCACGGCTGGCATTTTCATTAACAGAGCCGCCAGAGTCGCGACAGCGAAGAAAGCGACGACGACGACGACGACGACGACGACGACGACGACGACGATAGCAAATGCAAATGCAGACGCAGTGCCAGGCCAAGACACGCGCCCAGCAAACGCCAGCAGCAGCAACAGCAACAGCAGCAACAGCAACAGCAACATCAGCAACGGCCACATTAGCAACTGCTGCAACATTACATGCAGCGGCAACATCTTCTGCAGCGCGACAACAGCTTCGGTGTCAGATGCACTTCCAATTTATCAGCTCGTGGCCCCGTCCCTCCCTCCTCCCCTCCCACTGTTGCCTACTCGCTGTAATGCGAGGCAACTTCAAAGCGCTGATATTGTTGCTGCTGCTGCTGTTGTTGCTGCTGCTGCTGATGTTGCTGCTGTTGTCGTGTGTTCTCCATTTATTGCCACTTCGGAGGCGGCAACTGCACATTAGTCGCATATCTTGCTGCAAATTCACGGCAATTAGTTGCCGTGTTGCTGTTGCTGTTGTAGTTGCTGCAGTTGCAACAACAACGCTATAAGCAATTGCGTTATCAGGCAAATTAATAATGTGTTGTGGGCAGGAGTAGAGGGGGGGGAGACGTTTAAGTGAAGTCCCAGCCATCAATTGCTTGTGGCACGATAGAGAAGGCAGCAACAGCAACAGATCGATAAGGCATTTAAATGGAACCTTTGAAATAAGTTCTGCAATCCGTAAGGAGTATCTTGCTATTGATTGACTGCAGCGGAATAGATAAAGCTAAAGTGGATAGAGTTGCATGACTGAGCTAAGATATTCGTGACTGCAGGCGACCTAAGCTGAGTGCAGTTCATTTATCTCTACTCTAGAGTTAAGTAAGACTTACTTGAGTATTGTTCCGAGCTAGGTACAGGGTATGTTCTAGTCGTGCTAGTGTTTAGCGCAAGGCCTTTCTAAGGCAATTATTTCTAGCCATGCTTAATCAGTGTCTTCAACAATGCGCGACAGTTTGTCGCACTTTCATTGCCCCAACAGCATCTCATGCTTTTATTTCCCTAACCCTTACCCCTCTCGTCCCCCTCTCTCTCCAGCCTCCTTCTCCTTTCCTTTTCATCAATTTTAAGAAGCCCAAATTGTTGACTTGGCTTTGTTCTTCTCATTCCCTTTGCAGTCGCTTGTCATTTCTCATATTCAGGTTTCATTTTGTTTTTTCTTTTGGCCGTCATTGCCAAATTGTGTCACAACTATTTCATTATCCGCTTTATACCCTTGCCGTCTCTATGCTGCTGGCCCGCATTGTAGGATATTTTTGTGCAAATCCTTGCAATGATTGCAATGAATAATATTTTTAATGCAAATAACCGGAGGAGCAGCAGCAGCACATGCAGGCAGCAGGCAGCAGGCAGCGGGCAGCGGGGGAAGACAGAACGACAGCTTGACAGTCGCGTTGACAGCGACAACGATGGCAGCACTTGCAGCAGCACGTTGCTACCAGCGGGGGGGAGGTGGGCGAGGGGCAACGACAGGATTGCAGCATGCAGCACCGGGGCGAGAATAGCGTGCGGCGGGTCGTCGCCTTCGTCGGCCTCATCCTCATCATGGTGAGCACATTTCATTCATTTTCTTTTCCATTTCAATTGTCGTCAAGATTGCAGTAAGTTCTCTCTTCACCACTCCCCCTTCCTCCCTCTCCTTACCCCCCCTTTGCCATAGTCCGGTAATGAAATTTTCCTCATTGTTTCGGCTTGTTCGAGGCTATTTTAAGCATCATATACGTGTTCCCAAAATTATCGAAAATAGCCGAAAAACAGCTAAAAAGATTTATTGGAGATTTGCGGATTTCTGTGAAGATAGTAAAGATATTTAGCAGATGACAAGATTATATTCTAAATTACATTTTAAAGTGTATTATATCGTTTACTTAAAAAGTTATCATAATAATCTTGCAACTCTGGAAACTGATTTTCAAATGATTGCTATAGATTATCTAGTAACTATATATGCTATATTATATATCTGTATATGTACACATAAATATATAGACAACTCTCTACTGTCAATTCCCATGTGGCCAAGAAAGAAGGAAGCTCCACTGAAATTTCGTCGAATTCGTCTGCCAGAACGCACTCACAAATCTCTATATATACATGTATATATACTATATGCAGGGTATGCAGGGTATGCAGATACATAAGTGTGTGTGTGTGTATATATGCTATATAGTTATGCATGTTCAGTTGGTTCGGTGCTGTGCGCATCTTTTATGCTCATCGGCTTGTCAACATTGTCATCGTTGTCGTCATTGTCATCTGAAATTCATTACGGACTCTGCGCTGAATGGCCCAGAGAATGGGCATAGAAGGAGCAAGAGCAGGCGGAGGCGGAGGTGGAGGAGATGTAGGCGTGTCCCCCTTCCCCACTCCCCCACTGTTGGGCAGTAACTGCACTTTATTATTATTCATGGCAAGTAATTTGTTATCTGTGCCGTCTCTCATTGTTTTGGCCTTATGCTATTAATTCGTTTGTTCCTAAATGAAATTGCACTTTTGCATGGGAATTTGGGTCAGATCCCTTTATAATAAGCACGCACACACAGACAACTACTCTCTCTCTGTATGTGTGTGTGTGTTTACTCAGCTTGTTTTGGTTTATTTATTTTATTTTCCACAACATTGACGACATAACCTAATTTGTTGGCTCTCGCACAATCCCCTCCCTCTCTCCATCTATCTCCATCTCTGTCTGTCACTAATTTATGCAAAAATCGACCCTAACAAGCCAACTGGCCATATTTTAACTATTCAACACACACACACAGCCACACACAGAGACACACACGTGGTATGCAAATTTGTGATATTAGACACACAGGTTTACATGTCGAACATGAGTAAATTCACATCAGCAGGCAGCCCGCACACAACTGACATCTGCCCCACATATATATGTAAGCAAACATATGCATTTAGTGGGTATGTTTGTGTGTATATGCCCTGACTCCCTTGCTGGGTCATTTAATTAGCAAAAAGAGATTAATTTCTGTTGGTCATTTTAAGAGATTGACAAAAAAAACGAGATAAAACTTAAACAAAGCCGCATGACAAGGGCTTAAAACAGGGGCTTGCTTAGGAAATGTGCTGGGCTTGCAAATACCCTTTGCAAACAGGGGTATATAGGGTATATAGCTTTGTCAAGTTATGTTTAGTTTTTAACTTATAGAAGTTTGATTTTTATATTAACTACACAAAATCTTAGAACGGAATTTCAGTATTGTGAATAGTACCACATTTAATGAGTATCTTGCTCACTTTAGCTATGATTATAATGCCGATATATATTACTATTACAGGGTATCTTTACTTGTGATGTTGCAGACATAGAATGATGTCAATCATCAAGTATCTCCAATGGCAATGTGATATTCAATTGCTGTTATTATCGCTCGTGCACGCATATTCATGCACATGTACACACACACACACACACTCACACACACACTGACAGACTCGACTCGGGAATGGCAACAGGAATTTGCCAGTCAAAAGGTGTCAATTCAATAAAAAATATAAATTGCAATCGAGTTTTAAATTGTTTTCGTTTCTGTTGTGGTTGCTCTTCGTTCTCGTTGTTGTTGTTGTTGTTGTCGCTTTCTGTGATTTGCACTTGAATTGCGCAAATTGCGTTAGCTGGGAATTTAATTATTTGACAATGCAAGAATGGAATTTGCGCACAAAACTGCTTAAATTCCATGCATACCCACTGTGCGCACGTGGGAACAAAGGACAATCTGATTCGATTAATATAATAATACAATTATATCGCTGACAGCAGCTGCTGATGATGAAGGGGATGATGAGGATGATGATTAGGCAATGCAATCATCGATCGCAGCGATGGCGCAGTTGGTGCAGTTTGCCAGCTGGAGGCACAGGAAGCGGGACCATTGTACTCCCCTGTGAGATATTTATGCATCAACTTCGAACGGGAAACGGAAAACGGGAATGGGCGACGGGAAATGAATGTGCGCACTTCAATAAAATTTATGCACGAGCCACAGCCGGAGCATGACCAGGATATATTGTTAGTCACACACACACACACACCCCACACACCCCACACTCACACACACAGGGGGACTAACACGATGTCAGACATGCAAAGCATGTGGGAAATATAATAAAGAACTATTTTTAATATAAACCCAATACACAAACACACACTCTCACACACACAGTTACAGTGTAGCATGCTCATTTGTTTGCCGGGCGATATGCAATATGAGCGCGTCCCGCTGGGCCCTCAGAGAGGAGCATTAAGTGCGCCCTGTGTGCAAGAGAGAAAGTACTTGTCTACTTTTGTGTGTGTCTGTGTGTGTGCGCCTCTTATGGTGAGTTGTGTGCAGGTAAACTGCAACAAATTTCATACTATTGAGTGGTTTTTGAGTGCATTTGAAATAAATGTTATCAATGAAGTTGCATACTTTATGGCGCAACGTCGAACGGGCAAGTTGCCCCCGGGGAGGGCAGAGAAAGGGACTCACGAGATAGAGAGAGTGAAGGAGAGAGGGAATGCGGGGGGAGGGCTATATAAAATGAAACGTTTTTAAGTTAAGTGCAGGCAGCAAAGCCAAAGCCAAAGCCAAGCAGTGGGCAAGCAGTGGGAAAGCACTGGACAAGCAGTGCCTTCCAAGCACTGAGTGTTTCAATTTATTTGATGGAAAACCGATTGTTACTCATGCAACTAACCTCCTCCCCCTCCCCCTCCCCCTTCTACACCACTGTGGGAAAATCACTTAAAATCACCATGGACAACATCTCGAGGGCTATTAAAGTGCAGCTGCTTTCCGGCGTTTGTCAATTTCCGATTAAAGTTCACTTTTAATTAAAACAACAACAAAACTTCTGCTGTGCAAACCCATTTCAAGTGTACTCTGCTCCCCTTACTCCCACTCTCTTCCTCTATCGTTGCACGCGCAAATAAATCACAAAGAGCGCACTAAATGCTACGGCAGAAAAAATGTGTACGTAAAAAGTCGACAGACGTGGTAGGGGGATAGGGGTTGGGGGGCACAAGAGAACGCAATTTACATGAAATACTTTTGTGCTGGGGGATTTTTGATGTGTTGATTGAAATGCCGCCGGACTCTGGCTCTGTTTATAAATAAATGTTTCAATTTTAAAACAGCAACAAAAGCGCTGCACGCGAGAGAGTTGCAAATTCCATTTGCACAGCGATTGCAGCACGCACAACTCACGCGCAACATGAAAATGACAGAAAAAAAGAAGAAAACAACAACAACCAACAGCAAGTGCAACAAAAGCAATAGAGGCAGAAGCGTCACATTCCTCAATTTAGCAGCGCCCGAAACCAGTCGACTGATGCCCTGGTCAACCCATAGCTCCCCCACACACACAATTTCCCAGCGGCGATCAGGTTGCTGGTTTTTGACTTCAACCAAAGTGTTTGATTGCATTAAATGTACAAAAAAACCAATTGAAATCACCGATACCGATTTTTTGGCGCTCTAAGCGTTGATTTAACTGCGTGTGCGCTCTTCAGCAGCGTATTAGTGTCAATTAAAGAGCGCACAACACAATTAGAGGCAGAGTTTCCTAGCCGCGGCACTTATCCCCAGTGTATGCCCAATTTCGTTTCTAAAGAGAATTTTAATTGCAGTGGTTCGTTGCATTTTAAGAGTGCAGTAAGCCAATGAGCGCCAAGCAGTTCATTAATCTCTTTCACCTGAGCCTCAATATCGATAAAGGAGTAAAATGAACGAAGTACAAACTCGAAAGTAAGTTAAGCAGTTCATTTAGTTCGATAAGGGAGTCAAATGAACGTGCCACTATCGAGCAGCATTTTGCCATTCAGTTGGCAACGCAGCACAAATGTAGTTAACAAATGTAATTCAATTTAAATAATCTAATTATGTAAAACCTGAATTGATGTGCTGCCGCTTCAATAAACTTGAACTAAACAAGTTGTAAATGCACTAAATATCTGTCCGATTTGTCATTAGACCCACTTGACGAAGGCCAACGTCGGCGAGTTGCCAATTATCTGCGATTCTCTCTAATTAGGATGCTGGACTTTAATGTAAGTTTTAGCTAACAAGCACTGCCCGCACTGAAGTGAGCTCAATTAAGTTGTGACTCGGCGACATCTACTGCTTCGATTGAGCCACTCAAGGTGTCCAGTTGCTGCTTCTGTCCGCTTTTTGCGGCAACTTAATTGATGGCAATTATGGGCTTATCATTTCTCCTCTTTTTGCTGCCTGCTCTCAGCCTCCCTCCTCCTATTCCATTGTTGATATCACTCTGCCTGGCAATAATTAAAATGTTTCTGGTCAGCAAAAAGTGGTCGAGCAGAACGCATGAATAAACACCGCCAAAGTGGGGCCAATTAAGTGAGTATCTCCCCCAGTGTCCCTCTCTCTCTCTGGTTGGCGGGACTCCACCTGTGGCTGCAGTGGGTACAAAAAAGCATTAAATCAATTCCACTGTCAGCGAGCTGACAAGCAACGCGAAGCGAACCCACTGACCGTTGTCCACTCGTCCATCCCTCCGTCCACCATCGTCCAGTGAAATGCTCAAAAGTCACCGCCAGCAGCAGCTGCAGAGGCCACCGCCAGATGGATGGCCTAACCGAACGTGTGCGGCAGGAAGAGGGACAAGCGCTGGCGCTGGCGCTGCTGCTGCTGTTGCTGAATGTGAAGCAATGCCAACAATTTAACACAGCGAAAAGGCCAAGAAATTTCAGCAATTCACTCGACAATGAGAAACGCGACGAGGTTACGCTCAATCAATCTCCGCTGTGGAGACAACTGTCGACTGCCTGTGGGCGAGTTGACCGCGCCAGACAACTGCGAATAGTCTGTGTGTTATCGAACGGGAACGGGTTAGCTGGCATTTTGGCCAGGTGTTTTGGCTGCGTGTCGACTTCGGCTTGCGGCTTCATCGACTTCCCGGCGAGGGCATAATTTATGCAGGTAAAATTACTTCATTTATTTTAATTAATTGAGTAAGTTTTACGTACGATATTTAATACGATGAGTGTGTGTAATCTGAATCGATTTTACAATTACCGATAAGAAGAACTAGTTCGCAATATGAACTGGAAATGGAAACGATTCTGTGAGGGATTTAAATGAATTCAAGTATCGATTTCACGGATTTCCAATGGGCACTGAGGTAGTTCCTTACAGTTTATAATGCACATCAAGTAAGGGTTTATCCCTCATATAGTTTAGCATTATTTAAAGTACATATAGTAAATCGTACTTGCAGACAATTTTGCTAAGCTGAAGACAATTTGCCTTAAAGGAATATTCCACTTATTGCCGCAATTCGCAGCTCTTGCTGATTACGTGCCAATTTCTTTATAGTTGCTAAATCGTCATAGCTAAAGCTTTGCAGCATCTCGCTTTGTCCCCTCTTTCCATTATCCGTTATACGTTCTTCTCTGCTGTTCATTGTCTGCCTTCCCCTTTTTTCCATGTCCATCTTAATTTCCTCGTTATTTCCGTGCTGCTAATTCGCCAAAGGAAAGTAATTAAGCGAACTTCTTTTGCTGCAATTCCGATTTGATTTTGATGCGTCCACAGAGCGGGTAGTAAGGGGTGAGAGTGTGGTGAGTAGAGTTGAGTTGTCTGTCGAGTGGGGCGTGGAGAGTTAAGGAGGGGAGCAGCAATACATCATCCACACTTTTTCGCGCATCATTCGCGTTTAATTTTGATGCCATGATTTGAAATTAGCTCTGGATGAGACCCGTCTATATGTACTATATATACCGATTGTCGATATCATCATTTGTATACCCTTCAACCAGGAGTTTACTCACTTTATGCAACTGTATGTTGATATTAAGACTTTCACAAAATGACATTCCCAGATGATAATCGGATGATATTGCTACATGCACTGGGCGTGGCTCTGCTTGGCGCCCATTGCAGCATTCGCTGTCTAATTAAAACTCGTTTAACAGCGTTTTCAATTGCCTCAAGAACCTGTTGCCCGCCACCCGTCACTTGCTGTCCCTCCCTCTTCCTTCTGCTGCTGTTTCTCCCCCACCCCCCCCCCTGCTGTGTAATCATTCCGCTTTTTGCTGTGCCCGTGCAGTGTAACAAGGTTTCCATTTCTGCTGCTGCTTTTTGCTGATTGTGTAATTTTAATGTAATTCGCTTTTATTGTTTTTTATTCCCTGCTCGCCCCCCGGTCCTTGTCTTTCTGTCCTCGCTCTGTCTCTCTCCCCCACTGTGTTTGTGTGTGTCTGACATTAATTGCAACTGAAAGGGGAGCGAAATATAATAATTTATTTTCGCCAACTTTTTATGCATGCTTTATTGATTCAATTTCGCCACTACAAGCAGTCCACCTTCTCTGTTGTGGGTGAAGTGGACTTACCCACACCCTCTCTTCACCTTACCCCCCCCCCCCTGCTCCTTCTCCTTATATTCTAGCAAGTGGAGCAGCCCATAAATCAAACAAATCGGTTTTCGGCCAGTCAAGCAACTGACTCTCTCGCCCTCACTTGCCTGCCCTTGGCTCTCCCTCTCTCTCCGGCCAGGCGAAGAGCAATTAAAGTTTTTCAAGAGCTTGCTGCAATTATGGACATTACAAGAGAACTCGGAACACAAAGCGAGAGACGAAGAGCCCAGTGGGACCAGACGCAAGGTGAAACCTAAGTGAGGATGACTTAGTCATAGACTAGGAATAGGATGCAAGTATCGATAAGGATGTTATACAGGTGTAAACCTATGTAGGTTACTTTTCAGCTGCTGCTTACGTCTGCATAGGTTGGATTCCTTTCTTCTTTAGTGTCCCACTGGGTGCAGCAGACGTCATCAGGTGCTGGACGCAAATTTACATTACAATGATAATTTATTGTGCCGCAAGTGGTGTGAAAATCATGCAGACTTTCAAAGGCAGTTCGATGGGAAAGGACATCAATGGGATTGGCGAGTAAATTTATAGCAAACCGATAAAGAAGGTTGTTAAATAATTGAAAGACAATTTGTTGAGCTACTGAGGCTATTTTTAAAATGACTGCCAACAGCGGGAGTTGTGCAACCCCTCTCCCTTAAGCCCTGCCCCTCCTTGCACAGGTCGAACACGTGCAGATGTCGACTGGCGATATAATTCCTGCCCCGAACTCGAGAGAGCTAATCAAAGGCGGCTTTTGCTTGGCACTGTCAATGTAAGAGAGAACATGGTACAATATTTTTAGCAATCATATTAAAGCAAGCTGGGAGGGAGGCAAAGGGGTTGAACGGGGGAGAACTGCAGACAAACACGAAAACGTCGAGTTCATCAAAAGGGGATTTCCAAATACAAATGAATTTTCGGCACAGAGAGACTCGAAGGAGACATGTTCAAATAAACACCCACACGGCCGGAGACAATGAGGATTCAGGCCAAGGCAGAGGGGGGAGAGGCGAGTGTTGCCGGACTGGCAGACAGCCAATACAGGCCATGTGTACTGCTATACACTGAGAGAAACGGTGCAAGGCTTACATGACCCAATTTGATATCCAGGCACAGCAGTTGATTTCTTGCGGTGTTCTTCGTTCTTCTCGCTGCCTGCAATCAGTTCAAAAAACTGAAACTCTTGCTCCCCTTTTGCTCCGTAGTTCCCCCTCCCCCTTACCCCAAGCCCCCTCTGGGAGAGGTGTTGGGCCAAAAAACACAGCAAAGCAAAAAAGGCTTTTGCTTACTCTGCGAGAAATGCCAATCAACCCTTTCTTTGCCTTGCTCTGTGGAATATGCACGAACTGAGGGGCCAAATTGGGGAGCTGGGGAATAAGCCATGAACAGGGCCAGGGGTAGGTGCAGGGGAGACACGTATAGCGTTGCTCGACTCATTTGTATTTCCTTGTCTCTCGTCGTCGTCGTCATCGTCGTTGTTGCTGTTGTTGTAATTTTCCAAATCATTTCAGCGATTCAGTCGGCAAACTTTTCAAACGTTTAACTAGCCGACATTCCGGAGCGTAAAAGTGTAGCATACCGACAGGCGGCCAAGCGCGGGTGAACGCGAGAGAACGCGACTGCAAAGGAGAGAAGAATGAAGAAACAGAAGCGACAGTGGCAGCGTGGCGGATTTAAAAGTTTAAATAACTTTTACGTATCTCATTACTCAGAACTTCCCGCACGGGTTCACTGTATATAAACTCTGTGTATACTCTGTCTACAGCCCTCTCCCTAACCACTGCCCCCCCTTAAGCCAGCCTCCCCTGTCTGTCTATCAAGCTGCCTGTTTGTGAGCTTGCCCTGAGCCCTGAAATAATCACAATAAAATCGCATAATTCAATTACAAGCCTCGTTAAGCCGGCTCAAGTGATTTTGTCACACTATGCCCCGCAGCTGCCCCTGCCTCCCTCACTCTATTCCGCATAGAAAAAGAGAAAGAACTAAGTAAATGCAAGTTGTATTTACCGATTCAGCGAAAGCGATGCTCTGCTGATTTATGCGGAGCTTTCGGCCCACGATTATCGCTTATATCGACAGATAAACAAAGCGAGCGCATGATGAATGTCGTAGGCAGAAAGGCTTAGACTCGTGTTAAAAGTTAAGCACAAAGCGGAGAAGCAAACAACCAGTTGGACGAAGGACAGTCTAAAATGGAAATTGATATATTTGCGGATTAATAGAAACCTTAACACCCCCCACCCGCAGAGCTATAAATCATTAAAGAAAGAAAAAAGAGAAATGTTTTTTATGTAAAATAAATTATGCAATTAAAGCAAAGTTAAAGTTAAAGTGAAGCTGAAAATATTTGTATAATTGGATCAAACTTGAGTTTTCATCTTTTATTTGATTACAGTTCGAAAATCGTAGAACAAATTCCAATTAAGTCACATTTAACTTAACATTCGGCTTGGCTCTGCTCGTATTACACATTCTCTGCGAGACTTTGACTTAATTGAGGTGCAACAGAACAGTATTTTAGGAGTTGAACAAGCTGGCAACCCTGGCGCAGCCCACTTCACATCTCAGCTGCAGCAACTAATTGTGGGCCACGAGTAAAACCGCAAGCACTGGCCGCCCCATTAAAATGCTGTGTGTGGGAGAGAGAGCGAGAGGAAGATGGGAAAGACAGGAAGAGAGTGGGTAGAGTAGGAAGAGCAATTCGCCAAATTGCTGCTTGCTGTTGTGTTTGCACCTTCGGTATTTCAGTTCGTTTGCATTTTTAGTTTCCTTTAAGTGAAATCTAAATGCTTTTACTGCCACTGGCTTTTCACTTGTTCTACTCTCTGGCTCTCAGTCTTCGCCTGGCCCTCTCTTCACTCTCTTTCACTCTCCCTTGAGTTGCTCTGGTCATTATCAGTGCAAGCATTTAACTTGACTATCGGAATTCGTTTCGCTGTCTCGCCCTTTTCACTCTCTCGCCTCGTTTCATTCTGGATGCTGCTGCGGCGAGTGCAAGCGAGACAGACAGCAAAGGGGTCGCTTTTTGTGGAGTGTAAATAGCATTTGCTTGTTCCCTCTCTCTTTCTCCCTCTTCCACTTCCATTGCGCGCGCTGCCCTTAACTCAAAAAGATAAAAACACTTTGCATTTCATTTCATTTCGTTTTGTTTTGTTTCGTTTGTTTCCATTACACATTCTTCTTCACTTCCCTCTTGCTGACCCTGTGGCCAACTTAACGAAGGGCCAGAGAACCGAATTCCCTGGGCACTTGTAATTTTAACCAACAAGGCGTCGCAGCGCAACGCAACGGAACGCAACGCAACGCGTCACCAACAAGCCATGAACAGGCACATTCATTACGTACAAACTCGCCTCCCCTTCGCCTTCTCTTCTTCTGCCCCTTCCTGCGCTGCCTGCGATCCTTTAACATGCGTAAAACACTGCGAGGTCATCGCCATCCAGAGGAGAAATGCGCATAAAATTGTATCACTTTTTCGCCTTCTCTATTTGAACATAAAATATAAAAAAAAGAATGAAACGGAACGAAAAGCGAACGCACAAAACGAACGTTTTTTACGTTTCCATTTGCCATTTTCGCTTTCGTTTTCAGCGTTCGCATTCGCATTCGCTTTAGTTTGATTCCTTTGACAATTTCCGGTTTGTTGACTCCTTTCCTTTGTGCCCGTTGTCCTTGCCAGTACTGGCTTTTATGGCTTGTTATTTAAAAGCCATAAAATTCAGCACATGTCTTCAATTTGTGCCTCCCACAGCCGCCTGTCAAATTGGCCAGTTCCGCTGGGAGCCTCAATCCGTAGACGGAGGAGGCGGCGCCACGGCGCTCTGGCGCTGCATAGCTGCGTGAAATTTTGTGGGCCGTAAAAGCAAGTGCCCGAAAATGGACTAGGAGATGGGGCAGGGAAGGGGGCGGAGCCCAAAATATCAGTGGATTGGCTAAATCAACAGAAATTGACAAGTAACGCGAAGAAACAAAAGTCAGAAGGGAGCTGCATGAATGATTTAATAATTATGTCTTATGCGTAGAGAGTGTTTCTCTTTAAATTTATGTACACATGCATGTGTAAGTCTGTGTGAGCAGTTGCTACTCTCTTTAGAATTGAATAGGGATATCTGCACTGCTTGTTTGCACTGCTTTCTACTCCCGTTGATCGACGCCCACACAACACCTCTTAAGAGAGCGCAATAAGTTAGACTGCTTACTGCTTTACAGCACTGGCACTGCTTGAAGTGTTCTTTCTCTTTTTTCATAAACTGCTTGCAAATGAAAAATACGCTCATTTAAGTGTGTGTGGTTAGTCAAGAGAAATTCTCGAACCACAAGAAAGAGTGCAATTTAATTAAGTAACCTTTTGCATGGCTGCCATTGCTCTTTTTTGCCTGAGCATATATATTTCCAACTACAAAGTCCATAAGAAATGCACAAAACATAAATTTAAATGGGCATGTACGCAGTAAAGGGGGAAGAAAAAAGAAAAACTTTAACAATTTCAAACGTGCCGTTTGTCGGCTTGCAGCTCTCTTTTTTGTTTATCAATCAATCAAGCAGTTTTTGCAGCCTACTCGTGTCCAGACTCAGCAAACACTAATTGCAATTCAGTTACATACACAAGTGAGTCAGTGTACGTGTGTGTGTGTATTATTTCTCTATTATTGCAATTGAAATTGCAGTTTGCCGTCTGTGCTCCAGATCTTGAACAAAAGCATTTTAACAAGTGAAATAAATGGCGATTAAATTTCCACATGCCGCATTTCAACGAAAACCAAACTCACACACACACAATAACACACGCAGACATACAAATGGCAAAGCCATTTACAAAGCAACAAATGTGCTGCAAAAATTTCCAGTTGAATGCACTTTGAACGTGGCACTGCCACGCCCACAAGCACACACACTGCGACTCAACTTTGCCCTCTGCTCAACACTTGAGCATGTGAATATGCAAATTTTTCATTAGTTAGTTGATTTCGCCCGACTTGAGGGGCCTCTGTGCGCCCTCCCTCCCCTCCCACTTCTTGCACTCCTTCTGCTTCTCCTACTACAGCTCTTCCATTTCCTTCTTCTACTCTGGTCGAGATGATTGTGCGATTTTTAAATCAAATCGGCGCCCGATTATGGCGCAGGTTGAGTCACAGGAATGTTCAAAGTATAATTCGAATAGGAGTAGTGAGTAGGGGGGAACGAATGGTGGGGGGAGGGAGGGAGGCAGGGAGGCAGCTGAACAATTTGTTCGCTAAAACAAACTTGCGCTAAAAAAGCGAGAGGGCTCAATTTAACACATTTCATATGTAAATACCGCAAGTACAACATCACGCATGGCACCCGAACAAGGCCCTAAAGGGCCAGCCGCGAGTCCCAGTGCCAGTCCGGGCTGCGCTGTTGAGTTCCCAGCGCCGGCGATCGGCTGCGATTCGCGGGCAAACTTGTTTCGCCACAAAGGCCAGTAAATTACCACAACACGCAGGGCAGGGCAGGGCAGGGACAGGGGTAGGGCAGGGCAGGGGCTGGGACAGGGCTGCTTCGAACCAGGCCATAATAATCGCCTTTAATAAATTATCGGCTTGCGCGGCGCGAAAACGCGAACCAGACCAAGCACCAACAAGGGGGACGAACAGGACTTGCAATCGAGGTGGATGGGAGACCGATTGGAGAGGGCTGGAGAGGGGAGGGGAGGGGAGTGTGGGTAGGTGGAGTTAGTTGCTGCATCACTCAGTGGTCAACAATGCAAACGGGAGCAAGTAAGCGCCCGGGACCAGACCAGACGCCGAAGCGGACACAGGCGATGGCCGACATTTAAATTGCACTGCACGCCCTGCAGACCTGGCTACTCTCCCTCTTCCCTTACCCCCTCCCCTATCCCTCACACTTCCCTTTATCACCATCAGCAGCGTTCGTGCAGTTTGGCACTTCAGCTTCAGCTTCAACTTCAGCTTCTGCCTTTGCCTGCTGCGACTGCGTTTAACTTGCGTGAAATTTCAATTCGCGGCTGAAGCAGCAGCAGAAGCAGCAGAAGGCGCTGCCCGCGAGTTCCGATGGGGCAATTGCAGTAATGAAGTGCTTGAATGCCAATCAACAACGGCGGCAATGGCGACGGCGACGGCGATGACGAAGGCAGCGACAGAGGTGGCGGTGTAAGACGCGTCACCTTGGCGAGGTCAGCTTGAAGAGTTGGTCAAATTGATTACATTGTGTCAATGAATCTTGAGTGGATTTTAATTTAAGGCATTACTAAGGCATTAATGATGCAATTACGACTACAGAGTGATGTAATTACAGCAATTAACAAACTGTGTAAATTGCAAATCAATATGAACTTAGTTATGCATATTCACTGATTATTATTATGTAAACATTAATTTTGATATATTTCTAATGATATTTCTAAGTCTGGGAATGCAACGGCAGTAGTAGATGTAATCAACCTGATAAGTGCACTGTTAAAGCTTAATGCATCATTAATGCAGTTTAAATGTATTACACGCAGTTATTGCCAGACAAGTATCGTTAAATTGAATAAGAAAACTTTTAAGACCTCAATAAGGAATTAGTTATACATTTTTAATGCATTATTAGTATGCTATTTTTGCTGGTATGTTACATTATTAATGCAGTATTAATGTTAAATTAAATGATATTATTATGGCATTATTAACTATTAAGAACTGGAATGTTCATACTTTCATAGATTTTTGCATGATATTTACTAAATTTCAATAACTTTATTCGCCTTTTGGGAACTTCTCGCTTGCACCTCGCTCGCACAGGGTTAACCTTAACCCATGACAGCCTGAACGCTTGCCCCAATGTGTGGCATTGGCAAGCAATTTTGTCATAATTTTGATAAGTTGTTAACAAAAAGGCTGCCAAATTGTTAAGTAAATAAATGTTGATTTTTCACCCCAGTCACGTAAGCGCAACCACATCGACGTGGACATGTTCCCCACCCGGTTCAGTTCAGTTCAGTCAATACCCACAGACCGCAACCCGTACTCCTTTCCCTCCTCCCCTCCCCCCCATTGCTTATGGCCGATCCGCATCCCGTTTCGCAATTTGCAATTACTTTTCTCGCGGAGCACACGAAAATTGTGTAATTGTTGTGTGTTGTTCGCGTTATTGTAAATTTATGAGGTGATTTTTCATCAACTCGACCATTTTAGCATATTTCCCTGTGCTTTCGTATGTGCCAACATGTTCGAATTAATTTATGAATTATTTTCTTTAAAATACCAAGAATAAACAACACGAAGCGGCCAATTAACGCAAGCTGTTTCGGCCCAATGTGCCAGGTAGCCCTCCCATCCCATCCCATCCCCTTGGCACGGCAGGTGAAAGGCGGCACTGGCAATGGCAGCCGCAAGCCAGAAAACCAACAGACTCACAGGCTTGCAATGGGTGCCAAGTGTTGGAAATCGCTGCACTGATTTATGCCCGAATTGTTGTTCAACATATTTTAACATATTTGCCAGCACACGATGAACTGCAGCTGGACAGGGAATGATACTCTCTAAATATCTTAGTATGCTTATTTTGCATCACATATTTAATTGAATTTCGAAATTAGGGAAATTAAATTAAGGGAATCTTCAGGTTTAAATATAAAATATTGTATTATTGATATTCTTTTTAAGTTAAATAAACCATTTAAATTACTATTTACAATCCTAGTTCTCTTGGGTGTTCATGTAGTTTATAACCTCGTTTACTATAACAAGTAAACAAACATCGAGCGCACTTGACTGTTTTATACTCTGCAAACACTATTCTAAGTGCCATAAAATTAATTAATCAACACTGAATAAGTGTGATCAAGTGTGACCAGCTTACAATAACACTTTATTCCATTGCCTTACACAAAACGAATACTCTCCAGTTCTATCCATTTACAGGTTTGGTATTAATCTAGAATGGCTCATTTGATTCTCATAATTCATGTCATCATCAGTAATTTTATGAGATTTTCGAAATATTGTGCCATGGGAATATCAATCCACAAAGATATTATGCGCAGCATTTTCAAATTGGAATTTCATTATGAGGTGTGCAATTAATTTCACGTATCTGTCAATTTGTATTGGCCAAATCTGCAACTACATGAATCATTACTCATGCACACACACACAAACACACACACGCATACACGCATACATATAAACACTTATTGATGGGCCCAATTGACCCTATTCAATCGGAAGCTGGTGGGGAACTGCAACCGGAGCCGGAGCCGGAGCCAAAACTATCAGCAAATTGTCGATCGGTTTCACTTGATTTGCGCATTAAATTGCAGCGCAACTCGTTTTGTTGTTGTAATCAATGTGCAAATTACGTTTCGGCCAACAGATTGACGCACAGATGTGGCTGCCTAAGATGGCAGGGGGGCGGAGGGAGTGGCAGCTGACAGAGACGGCAATCTAAAGGGCGCTTTGATGTACTGCGTCAATCAGAGAACTCGGCTTGACCTCCATTTAAATCATTGACGAAGTTGCCCCGTGACGAGCCACACGAGAAAGGAGGGACAGGGTAGCGGGGGGAGGAAGGGGACTATTGGAAGAGCTTGAACAGGCAGGAATCTACTGTTGGCGCAGATGGAGGCCTGCAGAGGAAACGCATTGCGAACGTAATCAAGTAATCAAAAGTCCAAATCATGCCACTGACAGACCCCAGCGATATCCGAGCGATAGAGACAGACAGACGAGAGAGAGAGACAGAGAGAGAGATGGAGAGAGGCTGAGGTGTGCATTGCGTGCTAGCTGACAGACAGACTGACAGCGAGGGGGCGAGGGGGTGGAAGGGGGATGCAAAGATGGCACTTAACGAAAGCAGTCGACCGACAACTGATTGAAGTGAAACAAACCGACGGACGAGAGATTCTTCGACACAGAGAGAGAAAGAGAGAGGGAGGGAGGAAGTGTAGCTGTTTAGCCGGATGAAGGAAGGGGAGGGGCGGAGGGAGCACACAAGTGCAGCTGCATCATTCTGCAAGCTGGCAACTGAAGCCGGCAATATCGATAGCGCTGTCCATGCGACGACATTAGCAACAAAATCAAGCGGCACATGGCGAACTTTGGCCTTTCGCCTCGGCGCAAAACATCCGAAAAAACGGCCAGAGTTGGCTTTAAAGTTCATCGAGCGATTGAATACACTCGAATCCATCCCTTGGCATGCGGAGCGACAAATGAAGTGCAGCGAGTGCTTATACCCTGTAAAAACAGAGTTGTCTTCTAAGTTGTGGCATGATGTTGCAAATGGATATGGTGTGGGCAGAAGGAGAGAAGAAGTATAACACTTTTCTTGTTTACAGTCAGTGTTTTCCAACACTGAAATGCTGTAGATAGTAGAGTTGTACCGTTTAGTTCAGACTTAGTTCGTTTGAACTACTCTTCAAACTGAACTAACGAACTAAATCCCTGATTTTAGTTCGTTGGTCTTTTGGTCTTTAGTTCATTGGTCTTTTGGTCTTTAGTTCATTGGTCTTTAGTTCATTGGTCTTTTGTTCTTTTGGTCTTCGAGTATTTTGTTCCTACCTTTAGTTCGTTCGTTAGACCGATAGATAGTAACAGACCGAAGGAGCTTGTTGCAACCAAACAAGGTCGATAAGCTCACATTCCTGCATAATAATATGGAATAGTTACATTATTTAATTTATATTCTTAGCGAACATATTAATATCAACCAAAAACATGAAGTTCCTTTTTAACTTGAAGCAAATATTATAGTAATAATGATGATTTAATAATGATTTTTTATTTGTAATTTAAATTTAAACATAATTAAGCTTAATTTATTTTCAATACCACATGCAACTATTTTTTATTTAAAACATTTACTTTTAACGATCGACAATTGAAAACATGCGCGGTGAATGGCAAAATTGTACGATGTCAATGAAAGAACAAGATTTTGACGAACGAACTAAAGAGCAAAACACTCGAACGAACGAACTAAAGATTGAACTATATAACGAACTAAGACTCGAAGACCAAAAGACTCGAACGAACGAACTAAAGATTGAACTATATAACGAACTAAAGACTCGAACGAACGAACTAAAGATTGAACTATATATAGTTCATCGAAAAATGAACTAATGAACTAAGTCCCTGAAACGAACCCAAATCAACAACTCTAGTAGATAGTCAGTAAATGTGGAGAGAGATAGTGAGAATGTTAAAGAAATGAAGAAAGATAAGATAACAAATTGTTTCTCTGTTTCCTTTCATTCAGAATTTTGCAACACTAACTGTAAAAATCAACAATGTACAAAGAATGACTAAAGATTAAACATTATTATCATATTTATTCAACGTACATTGATCAACACTGAAATTGCGAATATTAAGGTTACTGGACCAAGTGGCAAACCTGTCAAGTGTTAATTTTACAACACTGAGATGCTGTAGAGTATCAGTAAATATAGAATAAGATAAACCCAATGTTAACAAAATAAAGAATGGAGAATTTTTCAGCACTGCCCGTAAAAATCCATTTACAATGCGTATAAAGAAAGATATAATATTTATATTATATCAACGTGCATTGACCAACACTGAAATTGCGGATATTTAGCTTACCATTTAACCTGTGCCAAATCTGTCAAATGTTCATTTTACAACACTGAAATGCTGTAGAGTATCAGTAAATGTAGAATAATATAAACCCAATGTTAACAATATAAAGAAAGAGTTGGAGAATTTTGCAACACTGCCAGTAAAAATCTATTAACAATGCGTATAAATAATCATATCTTAATTTATTTATTTATTTATATTATATCAACGTGCATTGACCAACACTGCAATAGGGGATATTAAGCTTAATTGTAACCTGTGCCAAACCAGTCCAAGTGTTAACACTCGTTTTACAACACTGAAACTAAGGCAAGCAGGAAATTGAATGTCCCTCTGCCATAATTGATCTATATAATCCAGATAATTTGTGTATTCCTCCTGCTGTCACAGATTCAACAGCTGTAACTGAAGCCGCCTACGCAATCGGGCAATTGGAGCCGGGGAGGTTACGGGGTCTACGAGTATCCGGTGAACATATCCCCTTCCATAGGCACGCCCACTACGCCCCGTTGCACACACACACACAGCCAGACACTGTGACCCCCGTCTGACCTTGCCTCAGCCATCGATTGCTCTGAACTTGCAACTGAAGCTGGCACGTAGCACAGCAGGAGTGTAGGGCAAAGGGTGGAGAGAGGGGAAGGGGGGAGTTGCTCAAGTTGCGCTGCAGTCAGCAAAACTATTCGTCAAGTCGTGCGAAGCGTTTATGCTTGTTGTATTCGCTACGTGACGTTGATTTAGCTGGCAACCCTAAAGGTGACATCGCCTGCCTGCCTGGCCACGGACAGTGACTGCAACTGCGCCACGGACACGGACACGGACTCGGACTCGGAGTGGAGATACGGTCTGCAGAGGGTATCATAAGCGGGATTCGAGTTGACACTTCTTGGCTCAGCTGTTCCAGTTCAATTTATGCCTTCAACTGTTGCCAGCAAATTCTATAAAATGTTTATTTGATACATTTAAGATATGAAAAGATATTCCAAACTTCATTTCGCTAACTCTGTAAGTTCTCTAGTTTCTGCTTTCTGCTCTTCTCTTATTTTATTCTCACTTGACTTGTTTATTTTCTCTCAGTGTAGTCAGTGCTGGCGTAGCTGTTTAGAGGCGCCAAATCAGTGCAAATCCTGGTGCAGTCAATCCAGCGTACTCAATCTAATTGGGAATGCAGACCGGGGGCTCTCTCTCTCTCTCTCTCTCTCCCTGGACTCTGGACTCGACTGCAGGCGAACGTGCGGCGCATTGAGGCAACGATTTGAGGCGGAGGCAGCTGAGAAAATTGGCCGCACGTAGCACGAATCACTTGGCCGGGTATATCGGGCTATAACAGGAGCTCTCTAAACGTTGCTCCTGCTCCGGTGCTGCCTCCTCGGTCACATGCAAATGGCAAAAGAAAGGTCGCAATGGAGATGCTTATGAAAGAGTGGCGACCAGACTGGGGGGGGGGTAAGACGGGGCACGGGTTCAGTGTGCCTTCTTGTTCATGGCTTTGGCGTCTGGACCACAATCCACTTCATTCTCACTTCTCCTGGACTAATTTAAATGCTCGCCTTTGGGCCCATATAAAACACACTCGCACACAGAGAGACAGAGAGAGAGGGAGAGAGAGAGAGCGAGAGACAGACACAGAAAGAATGCCGAAAAAAGGTATGCCAGAGAGGCAGGCAGGGAAAGGGGCGTGGCTTCGTTTAAACTTTAATTTGCAACCTATTGACATTGGCCTCGGCCTTTTGTCTCTGCTCCTTTACGTTTCGTTGCGTTCGCATACCCTGTACACAGTGTGGGGTAGCATAGACTGCAAGTAGAAGGGAATTTAAAGTGTTGAACTGCAATAGTAGAGTGATTGATATAAGTATATGATGAAGTTGAATGTATTTTATTTATCATAACTATACAAATATAAAAATGAATATCAGAAATTTCATAATCTACTTCTTTCTCTCACCATATATCCATTAATTTATTGACATAGTTATTCACAGTATATAACTCATTGTTTTGCCCACTTCTAGGGTATCTGGCTGTCGGGCAGTCTTCGTTGGTTTTGACTTGTTTTTAACGAGTTCCAATTTCTTTCGGTGCTTGCACAGCGCCCGCAGGTGCTAATGAATTCATAATGGCAGCGCGTATTTTTCCACAACTGGGCCAGACCCATGAATTATGAACGTACATAAAAATAAGAAGAATCAAACGGGACTTTTTCTGCGTTGTTTCCTTCAGATTCAGTTCGCATAACTTTTTGACGTGGCTGTGCTCGCTTTAATTTACGGCAAGTGGGTCCCCTAAAGCCGATTCATTTCATCTGCGAATACTCACACTCGAAGTTCAACTCATATTCACACTCTCAGTCAGTCAGTGAATCCGAGCTGAGCCGCATAAGCCGCTGGGAATCGTGTGTCTCGTCCGACTTAGGCCATAAACTAATTGAGAGTCGATTAATAATTCCATTTTCGATGCCAGTTGGCAATGCAAGATGTGTTTGCTGACATCGCCAATCGCAGCAGCAGAGAAATCTATTATTAATTGAATCGTATCCGAATTGCAAATCGCAATAGGAAGAAATGCATTTCCAAGGACTTTTCCTAGTCCGCGCACCGCAAAACCAATTTCGATGGAATTAAAATTCTAAATAAAATAAACAAAGTCGAAAATCGGACAAGCAACATGGCGGGGAAGGAGAATGCGAGGGGGCAGAGAAGAGGGGGCTGGGGGCTCTCTGCTACTGCTTACGGCGCAACATTCGAGTTTTAGTTTTACTTGTGCTTTCAGTGCAGCAAATCCCCAATCCAAAGCCCACGCCCAGGCCCAAGCCAGTGCTAGTGCCGGGACTGGAGCTGGAGCCGTAGCTGGTGCCCAATCCCAGTCGCAATCGCAATGCGCAGCGTCGCAACGTCGGCAGCGACGTCTGCAGAGATGCTAAAGCTGATCCTGAGATTGTGTTGTAACAAGTTAATTGAATTTGCACTCAGCCAAGCGTCATGCATCGGCATCACGGAGAGGGACAGCCAGAGAAAGGGAGAGCGAGACAGGGAAAGAGGGAGTGGGAGGCAGGGGCGTGGCAGCAGCTAGAACCGATACAACTTACTTAGCTTATGGCAAAACAACTGCAATGAGGGGCTGCTCTCTCTCTCTCTCTCTCCCACTCTGTCTCTTTCTGTGTCCGTGTCCGGATTCTGGATTCGATTTCAGCTTGCACTTGCTCTTTTACAGCAGCACACGCACGCACACACACACGCATACACAGGCACACACATATATCCAGTCGTGATAATGTTGCTCGCATTTGTGATTCGATTTATAACAATAAGGAATAACTTAGACACTGTTCTTTTCTTGCAGTGTCGTTTACACTGTGACAATTCGTAATGACACTAATATCAAAGAGATTGACAAATTCTTTTCCACCTTACTTAAGTTTTTCTCAGTGCACACACACACGCACACACATGCACACCTGCAGGGCCACCCTAGTTGCAAAATTCTGTGATTTGCCGAGAGATTTTTGCTGCTCGTCAAGCTCGTCTCAAGTTCGCCCGATTTTGTTGCCTTTTGTTGCTGCTGCAACATTGTCGTAGCTGGGAAAGGGGAGCTGGGTGGAGGGGGAGGTGCGTCGGCATGGGAAGTTCATTAAGCGCATGTGAGCCGGCGAGCCAAACAATGTCGCACAGGGTACCAACCCTCCCCCACCCGCCCACGCTACGCTGCTTTCCCTCGCTGCAGACAAATGAGCCTGCCCTGGCGAGGAGAGGGAAGCTGGAGGAAGGAAGGTTTGGAGGCAGAGAGACACAAGCTTTTAGCAGATTAGTTTTCATCATCTTAACATTCCTAATTAATGACACCTTTGTGCAGCTCATTTTAGGTGTTAAATCAAAGACTTGCCACGCCTCCTGCACCGCCTCCTGCTGCTTGCATGCGTAATGTCTAATGAGCTGAAGAGTTGTGCCTGCCTTCCCCCCCCTGTCCCTTCCCTTAACCTCACTTCTGCTCTTTCAACTTGAGACATGCATTTTCATTTTCGCATTTTTCCTGTTGCCCCCTTCAACACGCACCTCCTGCCCCTCGCCCGGAAAAGCTCATTAGTTTTGCCCTTTGTAAGCCGATTGTAAAATTACAGAGTGCACAATGCAAAAATGCAACATGAAAACTTTCAGCAAAAGGTCTTCTGCTTCTGCTTCCTCTTTCTCTCGGAGTACTACAGAGAATGAGGTTATGTTGCAGCTGATTTGATGCTCTGCCAGCGAAAATATCAATCAACAAAGAGTGCAGTTAAAGTAGAACTTTTTATACCCCCTGCCCATGGGGTAGAGGGTTAAATAACTTTGTGCCAACCGAAAATGTATGTTACAGGCAGAAGGAGGCGTGGCAGTCCAACAAACTATATACATTCTGAATCAGCATCAACAGCCGAGTCTCCGTGCGTATGAAAACCTAGAACTCAGAGACTATAATAGCTAGAGCTACCACATTTGGTATCAATGTGTGTTGTTATTGCAAGCAGATCAAGTTTAATTCAGATTTTGGCCAAGGCCATTTCCGCCTATATAAATCGAATTATAAGCGTAATTTTAATGCTAGACAGTTCATATTTGGCAAACACAACAATTGACAACCCCTAAATGATTTCTTGAAATTTAATTGCGATCGGATAATTAACATAAAAGTTACTCAAGAAATAATTAAAATGTACTGATTTCCAAGCCTCTTCCTGAAAGTATGCAACACAAAATACGCAAAAGAATTTATATTTTTTTAAGAAATCAATTTGATCAGGTAGGTACAGACAATATCACAGTCGGGCGCGCTCGACTGTAGCTTTCCTGCTTTTTAATTCTAATAAAAATCTTGATAAATGTTTTAGAGTTTTAAAAATAGGTTAAAAAATAAATGTAAACATACTTAAACCAATTGAGCCTTTTGAAACTTGTTTCAATTTGTGTTTTATTTTATTTTTACCCCCAATGAAGCTTTAAGTGTAGAATTTAAAAAAATCCCTTCCAATTACATTAAAATGTATAAGCCCCAAAAAGTGTGCTACAAATTGTATCACAGAATAGACCCAAATACTTTATGAATATATTTAAAATGATACTTTAAACGTATTTGCAGCACAGCAAGTTAATTTTGGAAATTGCAAAAAGGATGTTAAATATTTCAGACATCGTTTTATGTCACTCATTATCTCTGCCTCCCTCCCTCCCTCTGTTACTTTCACTCACTCTCTGGGCGCAAATGAAATGAAATCTGGCGTATACCATACATTAAAAATGAGTGAATGGAACACGGCTCACAATGAGTGCAAATGCTAGTCAGGTCATTAGGCACTCGCGGTATTCGTTGTTCGTTATTCATTATTTAGGTTTGCAATTTTAATGCAATTATTCTACACTGCGCGCATTCGGATGTGCGTATTAACATCGCTCTTAATTACGCGTGTGCATATCGCATTTGTTTTAATCAGCCTGAATGGACTCAGAAGCGAATGCGATTCGAATATTGTGTGAGCTAATCATAATACGAGTTGTATACGGGAATATCTACGGGTTTATGTGCTGCCACGGCACACAATACCTAATTATGAATGCAAGGGAAAGGGGTGCACAATAAAAACTGTGCACAAGTTTGTAAAACTAATTTCCTAGTGGGAAATGTCAAAATGTTTTTGACAAGTCCAATTTTCGGAAATTTTCAAATTTTAGCCGTAATTAACTTTCGGCTGAGGCAATTAGCGGCGCACAGAAACTAATTTATTTTATGTGCGCATTTGTTTGTGCTTAGCTCCCGCAATACCCCACAGTACACGTCCCCATACCCCCCTTCCTCCAACCCCTTGCCCCGACCCCCGCCAGCACCTCCTTTGCGACCTTCTGTGTATTATGTCAACATTGTAAATAAGAGTTGTACAACAAGTGCATATTCTGCATAATAATTAAAGTGCGAACAAGCCGCACAGGAGCGCCTGCGGGTGCAAGGCAGTTAAGGACCAGAAAGAGGGGCTACCTGCCTTGTGGGTTTAATGCCGATAAGTTGTATTCCAGCTATACGATATATCGGACCGATCCGGCTCCTACTGACTCCTACTGACAACGTGTAGCAATAAGAAGAACTTTAGGACTACTTTGCAACAGACGCACACACGGACAGACGGACAGTGATAGTTCGGCCCCTCCCTCATAGAGCCATAGATGTCTTCTAAGATGCGTTGCAAAGTCTAGTCTAAAATTGATAGACCCTCTGCCAGGATAGAATCAAGTATTTGAATATTGCAGAACACTTTGGGTCACTTCTGGTGTAAATGCGCTCGAGTTGGGCCTCTACTTGACCGCACTGCGCTCCTGTGCCGACTGTCTATGGAAAATAAATTGCAAATATCGAAATGAGCCGAGTGTCGCTTAGTTGCCAAGAGAGCTGACAGCATGTGAGTGCAAGAGAGTGAGCGAGTGTAGGAGAGTGAGTGAGTGAGTGGGCGAGTGGATGAGTGATGAAGCGTGCGTCACGACAACAGCGGGCAGCAGAGAAAGAGGGAGAGAGGGGGATAGCGAGCCAAAGGAGCAACAGGACGGCGTCTGGCTGACATTACACTTGTCAACGGGTGTAGTAATTGCGTTGACGCTGCCAAGCGATGCGACGCGATGTGGATGCCATGTGGATGCGATGAGAGAGCGACGGAGGCAGCCACATAACAACAATAATTGCCGACTAACGAGGCAAATGGAGAGGGTGGGGGAGGTGGAGGGAGTGGGTGACTGGTGGCGCATCAATAACGCGAGACGAGACGCTAACTTGGCCAAGTGGCTTGTTGGCCACGAAGCAACTGGCAGCAAAGGCAGTTAGTGCTACTGCTGCTACTGCCAATGCGACGGGCGAGAAATCACACCCATTTATCAGTGGCAGCAGCAACACGGACAGCGACGGCAGCAGAGACACCGACAGCAACAGCAACAGCAACAACAACAGCAACAGCGACAGCGAGAGCTAATTGCAGTTCATGCGAAAAACATCGTTAATCAACTCATTGACAGTTTGTTATTTGTTAAACAAAGCTAATGACTTAATGGCATAAATGCTGTGGCAAGGGAGACGGAGGGAGTGGGGGGGCGAGTGGCAACTGGGATACAAGCCAGGATATCCGACAACAGGACGATGCGAACAGGGTCAGAGCAGGACAGGGCGAGGCACGGCCCGAGCCGTTGGCCGTTGGCTGCTCAGCTCGACGGTTGAGCAAATGACACGCCAAGGGTCGAAGCTTTGGCAGCTCGACAGAATGTGGCCAGTGCTCGCCCCCTCCCACTCCACTCTCTCTCTCTCGCTCGTCCCGTGTCCGTATTTATGTAGATAAACAATAAAATGACAAGCGAAGGTAAAATTAATTGTGCTGGCTACAGCAATATATACATAAAGTATACTTAGCACAGGGCTAGCTCCGCGCACCTTGCGCACCTGGGACCCGCCACGGCACCTCGGGCTCGGGTCGGCTCACGTTATGCCCCCGGGAGCATAGAAATAGAAAAGAGCGAAATAAAACTCAATAATGCAGCTGCTCAAACTCAGCAACAAATAAACCTATTTAAATACTTGACTTAGTAATGTTAATACCCATTGAAAGTGGCCAAAAAGGGGTGTACTAACTGTGTGCTAGTGTCTGCAACAGGCAGAAGGAGGCGTGGCGGACCACGCAACGTATATACATAAATCATTGCTGAGGATCATTGAGCCGTCTATTCATTTGTTCATCTGAACGTCGAGATCTTAGCTATTTTAAAAGAGTGAAGGTTCCTGTGTACCGCCTTTATCGATCGTATGTCTCATTGTTTTACTGTATTTATTTTATTTAGCTAATTTATGTCTAGACCTAAAAGATGAAACACAAATTGTTCTTCAATTAGTTATCATTTAAATTAGTTGTATCTCTTACTTTTGCCATCAATGTGCAGGATTGTTCTCTCAGAATGTGTTAGAAAGAAAGCTAGATTTGGCGGCAAAAAAGCTAAGACGACAGCACTGATATAACATATGCATGTATTATCTCACTTTTAATTGCTCCAAGGATCGGCAGTATTATCCTAATTATCTTGGAATAAAGCAGGCTCTGGCAATTAAATCAGAGCAAAACTATTGATATGCTCAAACAAATTTCCATATTAAGTTAGTTGATTCTCTTGAAGTTCAGAGCGAAAAACAAATTTTTTTTTAGAAAAAAAATTCACCCCAAATTTGAAGTAATCAAAAATTAAAATTCAAATCAATAAAAACTTTAGCATTGAACGGAAAGCGAAATGAATATCAACTATTGTCAAATGCCCTACGAAGCCGATTATGGTGATGAAAACAAGGTGGAGTGACTCTCATTCTCTTCTCTCTCCCTCTCTCTCTCTCATTCACCTGCTCTCTCTCTCTTTGTGTGTGATCACAACAGCAGCAGTCGTCGAACTTGGCGATGAGCATGCCCTTGAGTATGGCAGGTGGTGCCCAGGGGATGCCGTTGAACCAAATGCAGTTGCAGGCGCCAATGGGGAACCTGCAGCAGATAGCAATGCCGTCGGCGGGACAAATGCCTTATCCGCTGCAGGGAAGCATGATCCAGTTGCCGGCACGTGCGATGCAGTTGCAGGGGATGCCTGCCATGCCGGCGATGCAGGCGATGCAAGCGATGCAGCCAATGCAGCCAATGCAGTCAATGCAATCGATGCAGCAGGCCCAGCCCAGCCAGATGGGCATGTCGCAGGTCTCTATGCCAACGGTATCGCAGTTGCCACCTGGAGCCATAACGCCATTGAGCAGCACCACCATGATGCCAGTTATGGGCGGCATCGACGGTGGTGGCATGAATGTCGTTGTGCCCGATCTTCAGCCCTTGTCTGCCATGTCCGGCATGTCCCAGCAGCAACCACACATGGGTCGGCTTGCGGGCGGCGGCGCTGCTGGCGGCAACAATTGGATGGGCTACGGCAACTCCATGTACAACAATGCCGGCATGTGGAACAATGCCCAGAGCATGGCTCAACCGCAGTACCAACAGCAATACCACCAACAGCAACAACAGTACCAACAGCAGCAAGATCAACAGCAGCAGGAACAACAACAACAACAACAACAACATATGCGCATGAAGTCCTCATATGATCAATCCGGCTACAGGGAAGCTCGCAACGGTCTAAAGTGAGTGATCCCCAATAAAAATCCACAATTTAAAATATTTTAAACCTAAGTCTCGCACACAGCTCGCCAACGATGCACGACTCAATGAGATACTCGAGAAGTCCCATGGGTAAGAGATATTCAAGTTAACGAAGTAACACCATTGTATGTTTTCGATCTATTTCAATACAAAGTTATAAAAATCTATGTATTGTTTTTGAAAGCACTATTAGCTTGCCATCTGGGAATGTTTTGTTATACCCGTTACCTATAGTAGACAAAAGGGGTGTCGATGACACCGTTCGCATGAACACCTATTTATGTAGATCTCTGACTATAAGAGCTAGGACTACTAAATTTAGTAATACTGGATGTATATATAATAGTTAGTCGAGCAAAGTCGATTGTAGAATTTGTACTTGTTTTCTTATTTTCTTATGCAGCTATCCACAAAATTATCTCATCTAACCGTAATTTCATTGCTTTTTCATTTCAGCGAGAAAGACTCCAGTGTGGCGATGATTGGTTGCCTTAAAATGACCTTTATCTTGTACGTTTAATAAAAAAAATACATGTAATTATAATATCGATCGCCTTATTTATGTATTGAATATCTACGTATATCTATTTATATTGGCCATAAGGTTATAGGTACATCTTAATTTCTGCGTCTGTAAAGTACTAATAAAACTTCCTTACTCTGTTCTTAAGAGCGAGGCATTTAAGAGCAAGCGAGAGAGTGTGTGAGGGAGAGAGCTTTTTGTATAATGTTGTAGTCAACCGCAGCCACAAACGCCGCAATGACTACAGCAGCAACAATAGCAACATCGATGAAAAGTTTTATGATGTCGAGAGAGAGGGGATTGGGGGGGCTATTTGGGGGGTTAGTAAAAGTTTTCAACAGTTTTCGCTGTCGGGCACAAATGCATTTGGCGTCGGGTTTTCACTTTGGCTGCGGATTTGCTTTGATTTATGGCGTTCAGACATCAAAATTGGCAACATGTTGCAACAACTAGTCGCAGAGCAGAGTAGAGCCGAGTCCAAGTCGAGCCCGATATCAAGACATTTGGCTAAAAAATGAGCCAGCGACAATGAAAAATTTATGCTGACCGCGCCACATGATGAACGCATAAAAAATGCTGCCAACTTATAGTCGAAATGCAATCCAACTCGTTCGACCGAATATAAACAATGGCTTTATCGAGCCAACGGCATCAGCTGTGGCATGACGAAGCCAGGCTGAATACGGGTAAGCGCACTCTCCCACACACACACACACACATAGACACGTACGCTCACACGTGGAAAAGGAGGCAGTAGTGGAACCGCAAGTAAGTCATTCTGCTGGTCGTTAGATTCTGGCAGTCAAGGTGTGAATATTTTATGTGACACTCTCTTCTGATATCCATAAATCTTTTAGTTGTTTATTCAACTCAGTTTTGCCATTGGCGCATTTCGATTGCTGCTCGAGGCTTAGCTCTTCGCAGCTATCACTTTAAAGATGGCGTCCCAGTGTGGGAGAGAGACGCTTAGTGACGCTCAATTTGAGCAGAGCGTAATTAAAAAAAGTGATTGCTAGGATCGTTGTTGTTGCAAAAGCTTCAACGCTCTGTCTGTCTCTTTATTGCAATTTGTACTTTACATCGCTCTCTCGAACAAGATGGCGTTGCAGTGCGCGAGAGAGAACAAGACGTAATTAACGCCCAATGAGAGCAAGGATCATTGTTGTTGTTGGTTGAAATTGAACGCTCCTTGCTCAACTGTTGTCACAAATCGAACGCCGATAGAGCAATAGAAGAATCGATTGGCCGATTGCAATTTGATGCGAATTTCTTCTTTTAATTCAACTAAACATATTTCCGTACACAACTAACATATGTATGTACATATATCGTTCGTGGGTTAGTCTTGCTGATATTTAACATAAGGGAATGAATAATAAATATATTGTTTTGTCTATTAAACTGTGGAGTAAGCGCACAATTCAATAGCCCAGTGGAAATGCCTCGGACAGGCAACAAAATACGGCATCCTGTTGAGGAAGGTTCCAGGGTTGTCGAGGCTAAATTACGAAACGAGTTGCTTGTGTTACATTTGCAAAAATTCCAACTATGCCAGAACTAAAATAATCTCATTTAAACTGCCATCCAGCTGCAGCCATTGCCACAAACATACACACACACACACATTCAGAGCATAGTGGTACACAGAGGCAAATGGAAATACTTTCCATGGAGTTCCATCTGAAGCGAGTCCCGATGCGCACATAAAATGCACATGCCCAAAATTGTTTTGGTTGAGAATGCTGCAGAAGCAGCTCCCGCAAGTATTTTACATTTTTTCGAGTTGAGGGACGTGAGCTGGGGGGTGGAGTAGTGTGGCCAGCTGAGGCATCATTAAAATTAAAAAACCCACAAAAACAGACAGCTGAATGGACGTTGAATGCTCCACGAATGGACATTTGAAAACTTTGGGAAACATCACAGAGCAAGAGAGACAGAAAGAGACAGTAAAAGTGACAGGGAGAGAGAGAGAGAGAGGGAGAGCAGTCGGAGCACGCCAAGGAAACTGACGCACACCACGACGACCCACGACAATGTGAGTGCGCCACACAGTGCGCTCGGTCCAGTGGCGTCGTCTCTTTGGATGAGGCGGAGGCAGAGGAAGGCAAGGAGTGCGGTCGATTTCGTTGGCTTGGCTGCCCTGTCAGAAGTTGCCTGTGCGTTATTCTAGCCAAAAATTGTATTCATGACGGAAGCAATACTCAAAATTTTGTCTATTAATATCTAGGCAATTGTCAGAGAGCGCTAGACGTAGCAGAAGTGAGGTTGGGGCTGCTCCTGGCTCTAGCCTTGCACCCGGTGTGGGTCGCCACGCTGCGTCTGCATCTGTCCAACTGCCAGACCAACTGTCTGTTTGCCTAACTGACACACACACACAGGCCATCACACGCGAGAGAGCGTTTTACAAATGCGGTTGCTTGGATGCCGAGTGGGCTAACCCAACTGGAGTATAGGGACCCAGGCAGCGATCTGCTTGGGCGCACATTGCCAACATAACCTCAAATTGCATTCCTAATTCCTTTTATGCTCAGCATGCACAACACACACACACACACATTCACAGACACTCATGCAAAATGTGCAATTTCCGCATGAAGACGAGCATCGGAATATTTCGTAGCAGAAAATTTATTAGAATCATTTTATTATTTTGCGGGCAACTTCATGTTAGCATCAACATACGTCATACTTTTGTGGCAACTCTAGTGGAGTAGTAGCAGTAGCAGGCGCCACAGCTGGAGACAGGTGCACTCGGAGATAGAATGTAATATTCGAATTGAGTTCGAGGAAAGCATTTGCATGCTGCCCAGGGAAAACAAAACATTTCAATCTTTGCAACCTGCCACACAGTTGAGGCAACTGCATCTGTGGAGCGGATCAATTTGAAAATGAGAAAACCCCCAACAAATTATCGAATTCTCCACAATGAAATAATTATCTCATTCTATTTAAAGGACAATCGAGTTTCGACTCTCCTGCTTCTTGCCACAAATATGTGGCGCATTACCAATGTAGACACTTTAATTATTGAGTTGATACAGTTCTTACAAGGAAATCAAATTAAAGCTATTTAACCTTTACTTCGAGTTTAATCAGATAATGACTTTATCTGCAAGTTAGTTCGATTTACTGCAACACACTCTAATAAGAGGCTTTATTAAGGTTTACTGGATTTACTGGAACACACTCCATTTAGAGGCTTTATAGAGGTCTGTAAAGATCAGTAGATAATCAGACATAACCTCATTAACCTTTTGTTCCACCAGCTTATCGATGTGATCTATCGGTTTATCGTGGAGTTATATCAAGTTCAGTTGGTCTATAGATTTTTATGCTCTATAGATTTTAAAGATCAGCAGTTAACCTGATTAACCTTTAACAATACCAGCTTATCGATATATATGATGTATCGGCTTATCGTTCAGTTATATCAAGTTGATTTGCTCTATGGAAATGATTCACAAATGGTTCACAATTGCCAGTCAAATAAAGCTGACAGCTGCTGCCTTCTCTGCTGCTAGAACTGAATTTGTCAGCTTTGTGAAAAGGCACTTACAACCCTTCCCCCCTCTCTCCCCCTTACTACACTCTCTCTTTCTGATTTTGGTTAGCCGCAACATGAGTAAGAAAAGTGCCTAAGCAGCAAAAATGAATTGAGAGTTTTGCCCCCGTTTGGGGCAACACGAAAGTCAACATGAATTTAACTTGTCGTTTGCTGCATTTGTTGCATGTTGTTGCCTGCTGCATGTTGCATGCGTCCTTTTGCAACTGCAGCAACAACATTTACAGCTTTGACATTGGTTGCGCCCCTCCCCGGGCTGCTTCTTACTGTACCACTTGCCTCATGTTGCCTGGTTGAGAATTTTCACAGCGCCGTCTCGATTGCCAGCTCCCTTCCCCACTTACCCTCTCTCTCTGTCTCTCTCTGTGTCTCTCTCTCTCTGTCTCTGTGTTTTTTCTGTGTCTCCATTGTTGTTTGCTGAAACTGTGCCAACATGCTGCCTTTGTTTTTGCTGCTGCCTCTGCTGATAGCTCCATCATCGTCGTCCTTGCCGGGCATGAATATTCGCAATCTAAGCCAAAGCCCTCGGCAAAAACAAACCAGGCTAAAACAAGTTGGCCAAATGTTTTGTCATGAAGCGCGACTGAACTAACTGTTATCGGAAATATCGAAAAAAATAGTCGCGACTCGATTAAAGGGCGACCGTGTGCGTTGCTTTAATGTTTTCCAACACTTTTCCAAAGGGACAACTAATGACAAAGCAGGCAGGATTATTGAGAGTGGTTAAAAGGGGGTATCCAGCGCTGAGCTAATGGCTTTTTGCTAGCTTTTTGAGTAATTAAATTTATGGCCAGGTAGGGCAGAGGGGCGGACTGGGGCCTACAACCTGTTCGCTTCGATCTGCCCCCCAATGTGGCAGCCGCAGATGATGCTCAAATGTTTGACTTCTTGGCCCATGTCCATAACTGTCCCCCCCTACTACTCCCTGGTTGTTTTTACTGCTCCGGCCTGTTGGGCTATTAATTTCGACTGGTTGAGAGACAAAGTGGGTCAGGAGAAGAGTAAGAGGGGGGGCAACTGGACTCGCCTGTAGGCCCAGAGCGGAGGCCCATGTGTACACATGTTTGGGCTTGTAAAAATGTCATGTTAATTTGTGGATTGTCCCGACCAGCAGTGGACAGTGAGGCATGCAAATAAATGTCTCGCTGCCACCCACGCTCACGCCCCCGTCTCCGCCCCTGGCTATGCCACATGCCGTGGCTATGCCAGAGGCCTGTGGGGCAAATTCACTTCGAACGGCTCTTTTCCAGATTTATGAGCGAATCTGATAAGTGCTGCCAATAAATTTTGGATACAACAATTTGCAGTGCATGTCCAGCCTCGTCTCACCCCCCCCCCCCGCCTCGCCTCGTTCCCAGAAGGGAAACTGGCTCAAGTATTTCGTTTATTTTATAGCCTCGAAGAGCAATTAGAGATCTGTTTGTGGATTACCATAATGATCCGTTGCAAGTCGAGTGAGCCGACGAGAGTTTAGCAGCAGCTTAGGCGAAACAATAAAACTATTCGGCGCCCAACGTGGGCAACTCCAAATGGGGCAACATAATGGGGAATAACGTAAAGCAAAACAAATAAATTTTACAGATTTTTAATGGTTTTCGAGTAAGTTTAACGAGTTAAGTAGCACTGAGGAAAGTGAGGTTAAAGTTTAAAAGAGAACTGCAGTTTCTTCAACTTGCCACACAACTAATCTACCCCAGAGACCTGGCTCACTGTTTACAGGGTGTGGCGAAATTTGTGAATTATTCGTGCGGGTTGCAAAGTGAGCAATCGTTTAATTATTCCATTTGTACGTATTTCTCTGGGATTATGCTGCATTTCTCTCAGTGCACATTCAGCCGAACATTGCTCATACGCAATGGGCGCCCAGATTTCCAAAAAGGAATGCAATCACACACACAAAACACAACAAAAGCCACAAGAAATCAGTGAATTATACAACATTTAAACAAACACAAAACTCTACTCGACTCCGGGAAGGGGAGGAACATGGAGAGGGATGAGGGGAATTACAACTGCGAGCACATGCATAGAAATCCACAAAATTAAGTTAAGGCGTTCACACAATGACGAACAGAACAAAGTTGCCCAAAACTTCAGAGAGCACAGCACAATGGAGTGCCAAGAAGGGAGGAGCAAGGAGGAGGAGGCAGTAGGGGAATGAAAGAAAAGAAACTATCGCAGGCGAAGTGAAGTAAGTTGAATGTAAGCAAACAAGTTGAACCAACAAACCGAGTCTCTAATTGTATTTGTGCATGTGTGCATACGAGAGAAGGCAGGGGGTAGGGGCGGGGGGGGAGAGGATGGAGACCTCATTCCCGCCACAAGACCCTCACACTTCTCCTGCTGCTAGGACCCTTGACTGGTCTCCGTTGCAGTGTTTTATGCGGCAGACCAGAACGCAGCACTTTGCCCCGGATCCTTCGCTCCCTTCCGACAAACTCCCGAACAACGGCAGCAAAAGAAAATATGAAGAAGCAAACCGAAGCCGTAGTCGCAGCCGTAGTCGAAGCCGGAGTCGCAGTCGGGGCTAACAATACGTGAAATGCAACTTTTTCGGTATGACGCTCCGACACAATAGCACAGTGTACTATGCGGCGGAGAAGGGAGGAGGGAGGATTGTGCAAAGCTCTCGCTAGGACCGAGCGGGAAGAGACAGTTGAAAGTGTATTCGACCAGCTAGTACCCTACAATATAGAAGGCAAGAGAGCTAAGACGGTTAGTATACCATATAAGGTAATAGATGTAAGTTTGAGAAAAGGACTGACTGCCTTATGAAGGTCTCTGCAGTTACTAATTGATGAATGAGAATAAGCATCGGTAGATAGGAAACGATAGAGAGAGATAGCTAGATAAAGGCACAATTGAAATCCCTGCGAAATAAAAGTCTTTCCCTAGAGACACTTCTTAAATTTGATGGTTAAATATTGTAAATGAAATTAAGATATAAAACACGTGCACACCCACAAGCACTTGACACACACACACACACATACCTACACACACACGTTGTGTATTTGTAAGCAAGGCAAACAAATGATTTGACTCGTTACGGAAAAAGTTGCACTTGTAAATTCAAAATTCACATTTGTCTGAAATTCGCAATTACATTTCGAGCAGGGGAAGGGGCAGCAAAGAAGTAGGAGAGGCCTGGCACACCTGAGAGGGGCACGCCCAACGCCCACTTCATGGCTCATTGTCCCGGCAAAGGCGCCGCAAATGGAGCATGAGAGGCAAAGCGCGAGCGAGAGAGAGAGAGGGATAGAGATAAAAGATAAGTGTGGGAAAAAGCAACGAGCGCAAGTCGAAAATTTCTCAGCTAACCTCCTAAAGCATATTGTAATAATCCAAATGAAATTAAATGTACCGTAAACATTTCGAATTACGACCGCCGACTCCGACTGGGCTGGAGTGGAGTCGTGCATATGGCCCAGCGATAAAGGAAAGTGGAAAAGCGGAAAACGATGGCAGGTGCAGGCGCCATACACAAAGCAGAGACAATAAAAACGGCCGTAATTGCAGATGCGCGTCGACTACGTCGCACCCACAACTGCAGGAGTTCACAAATTCTCCGAAAATCGCACAACTACAACAAGAAAGGAGCACCAAAGTAGAACAACAAGAAAAGGGAAAGAACTTAGAGTTCCTTTTGGGTAAAGCTAGTTCTTTAAAGGTATAGAACTGAATTATATATCTGCTCAGTCTAGTAATTATATGAATTTCCAACCTTATCAATAAGAAGAAAGAAAGAACAGAGATAATAAAATATAAAACAGGCTAACTGCACCAATTGATAAGATAGACAGTTGTAGTTCTTTTTAAGTACAAAGCAGTTAAAAGAGGAATTATATATGTGTCTGCGCAGTCTAATAACTATATGCATTCTAATCTTATCAAAAAGAAGAAAGAAAGAATAAAGATTATAAAATATATAGACAAATAAAACAGTCTTATCGCATCATTTTTAAGGATTTCATGCGACAGTGGAGCTGGAAAGAACATCGACGATGTATCGATGTTTTTTAATGTTCGCCAACATCGAAGTTTGGTAACATCTATGATCGCTGTTCAGCTGGCAATTTGTATGGGTATTCAAGAATTATCGGCAGCTATATCTACTAAACTAAGCCAAAAACGAAAAATTGTTACTAAGTATTTTCGTTTATCTCTGCAAGATCTATAAGGATCAATCGTCAGATTGATTGATTAACCTTATAATCAATTTAAAACTTGCTCGCTCTGAAATATTTCGAAACATCGATGTTATTCCAGCTCTATGCCACAGGGAAGCTTTAAATGCTTATTCTTTATGATCTATCTTCATTCTTGATCATATATTTTTATCTACATCATACTCATCTGCGGCGCATGCCACGTCAAATTATCTAGCCGCCCTCGCCTATTAATAAAATTACCCATATTTCAAAAACAATCCGAAAGAGGGGGAACTATTCAATTGACCATAAAGACGGCCTGGCACCATTATATTAGAGGGAAATATGACGATGATCGTTGCTTAAGTAAAAGCCAAAGCAATAAAATTGCACAATTTACAAGTTTACGAGCAGTAAATGGGGCGGATAAAGCTGCAGCTGGAGGATCCCGCTTGGAGTTGCAGTTGAAGTTGGCCTTGAGGATAATTTATTACGAAAACAACTCTATCGCGATCCTGGCCCATAAAGCCGAACGATTTATGATCACGAACCGCAACAATTTGACAAGCAAATTGCTATAATTTCTTTTTTGCTCGAAATGATCGAAAACTATGCGGGGCAAACAAATGGAAACACAACACACTCTGCGGGCTTCCGTATGAGTGTGTGTGAGTGTGTCTGTGTGTGTGTGTGAACATGCGCTTGCTTCGGTCATGAGCAGCGCATTTTCGCGCTTTTATCTGTGAAAAATTTATGTAGGCGATAAAATCTCAACGACTACCGAACTGGCCTGGACTGGCCCCCGAGCCTGAGGCGCAATGCGAGTCTTGAGACTGAAGAAGAAGGAGGATCGCGATCCGTTCGTTAAATTGCCATCATTTCTCTGGCATTACGAGCTGGCGATTCGCCCCCAAAGCTGGCTTATTAGGTGGCCACAGCTCTATTGCCAGTTAGCCAAAGACAAGTCTTTGCATGTGTGTCTGTATGTGTGTGCTTGGCGCTTATTGAATTACAGGCTCGTTTAATGCTAATGGAAAATACGAATTGCAGCATCCGCCACAGCATTTGAAATTAAAAGATGTACGTGTGGTCCCTCTCACACACTCACACACACACACAGACAGACAGACTTACATATGTATATATAAACACAACATAATGATCGGTCAGAGGAAAGTCGCGTATAAATCAAATCAAGCCACACGCAATCAGCATTAAAAAACGCAAAAAGATCTAAATGATTTCTTCACATTTCCAGTTTTGGTTCTCATTGCCGTTCCCGTTCCAGTTCCAGTTCCAGTTGAAGGAGACTTGTCACATGCACGCAGCAACAGTGCGTACTCAATAGTTGCAGCTATCGCAAGTTTGTTGTGTAGCAACAGTGTGTAATCGATAGTTAATATCGATTTGGTATATTTACCAAATACAAGTCGAAAAATACTGAACAACCTGATGGCAGTAGTAATCAGTTGTTGTATCGAGTGTTTACTGTATTTGTTTTTATTTGTTTTGTCTTTCGGCGCCGCAACAGCAAAACTCTTTGCCATATGCCGCCGCATAAAAATTAAAACAAAATCACAATTTTGCCTTTATTTGTTGAACAAAAAAAGAAGAACAAGAAGACATAATAAATATTACTTTGTTGGGACTTTTACGAGTCGGCGGCGAATTAAAAAGTTCGCCGCGCACATCTCTTGCACTGCATGGCAATTTTATAGCGATTTTAATATGCCACGTCGGACTAATTGCCGGCCAGAGAGCACACAGCGTGGGACACTGTGCGGCATTTAGAAAGCCGTTAATCCTAATTTTATGTACTTCATTCGCCGCTGCTTCAATTTAATGCTTCACTTCGCCGCGACGGCCAAAAAGCGCTCATAACCTTAATTCCTTGTTGATTTTCCTCATTTTGGTGGGCAAATTTGCAGGTGGGTAAGGCAGTTTTATTTGTATTTGCTTTCCAATGACTCTCTTGAATTTCCATCACTATTTCCAATTGAATTACAATAGCAAACGCCCAGGGCTGCATCGCAATCGACTCGGCAGCTGCAGTCAACTCTGTTTTAATCGTTGCGATACAAAAAACAACGTGTGTCAATTAAAAGCAACTGCGCAAAATGGATATTTCGTTGTGTATTTTAACAGTGAGTTGGCCAAGTTGGCAAAACAGTTATTAAACTTATTTGCACATTTACAGTTGACAATTGACGATTGCTTGGGCTGCAGGGAGGTGGAAGTGCGCTTCTCGAAGACGGACAGAGTGCATCTGTTGCTCTACAGTGCGGACAAGGCCAAGGCGACAACAAATGACGAGGGTGTGTCCAGCGGGGCCATAACTCCCGTGGCACGTGCCCTGCAACTGTTGTGCAGCAAGGAATACGTCAGCGCCGAGAGCCTGCAGCGCATGCCGCAGATACAGGTGGGCAAGGGATGTGTGAAGATGTCCTTCAGCCTGAGACGCATGAGCGGCATCACCGACCCTGAGCCAGAGAGCGATCTGGACATGGAGCCAAGCACTTCGCAGCAGGCCCATCAACGTGAACAGCTGCGTCGGCAGCAGCGCATGCACCGCGAGATCACGTACAACGTGACTGTGGTGCGACGCTTCGACGATGTTCATCTGCTGGAACGCGTCCGCTGGCAGGTTAATGGAGGCGAGTGGCGTGAAACGGCCATCACTGAGTTCCATAGCATATTCTTTGTGCAGGAACTGCACAAGACGTCTGACCTGCTGCACACTGTGCAGGACACATTTGTCGCCAACAATTGGCTAAATTTCATTCAGGCCGATGGTGCTGGCTTCAGGAGTTTCCTGTGAGTACATTCCACACAATTGAATATCTATTCTCAGTCTTTGCTTGCAGGGACAATGGCAATCCTTTCGAGACATTTGCCAAACTCTTTGAGCGCCAGAATTACGAGGATCGGGAGCTGCTGCAGAGGCTGACCAGCGATTGCCTGTTGGTCGGCGAGACAACACTCCTCTGCGAGCGCCGCTGTGTGCTGCACATCTTCGAACAGGTGCGCACCATATTCGAGAGCATCACGGCCAAGGAGTACACGGTGTGGTTCTTTGTGCCGCGCCTGAATAACTTCACTACGCTGGAGCATGTGGTAAGTTCGTTTCCATTCTCTATTCCCCTTATCGCTGCTTTGCTATCGCACACACAGAGCGTGGCTGACTTCGATTTGCGCAATGTGCGCACCAAAATCACAATCACCACGGACAGCAGCGAGTTGCAGTGGAGTGACGCCGATCACAATATAATGGACATACTGAAGGTGGCATTCCAGCTGTGCCTGGCCAGAATTGCCAAGCAAACTGTGGTCTTTCTCGGCAAACTGGAGAAGGTATGTGTAGACAGAATCCAATCATGCATCAACTAATTCATTATCATGCCATACAGTTGGACGATTTCCTGTCCATGCAGTACATCAAGGCTTCCTATATGAATAGTATACATTCTTCTACTGATGACACTTCGCCTGTAAGCAACTGATCTGCACTTGTGGCTTCTTCTTGACTTTCTTTCTTTCGTCACAGACTTGGATCTATCCGCGCTACTTGCATCGCATCATTGAGGTCGCCGAATCTTTGGGTCTGATTGTGTTCATTGAGTATCCGAATGGATCGTCAGCACTGCCGGATAATCGTCAGGTGGTCAGGTGCCTGAAGGAGCCGGAGGGAGAATGGAGAATATACCACGATGTTACCAAGACAGCACCCTTCAACGTTGGCTTTGAGTTGCTCAAGGAGCTTGTGTCTTTGAAATGACGTGGCATTGCATGTTTCAATTACCATTTTTATCTTCATTTGTTCTACATCTGCAAACTGTTAAAGGAATTTGTTTGCATGAAAAACTGGAATTGATTAATGAACATTTTAAGTTTGTCACCCACTTGAAATGTATTTTAAATTGTTTTTTAACTGAACAATAAACTATATACATACAATATATATTTGCATAGTGCCTTGATGCGCTTTAACTATTATTTATTACTCTGCCGTCGGCGTCAATCATTCAACTAATTTCAGTTTTGTCCTATGCAAATGCGCTTCTACTTGACTTGAGCGAGCGTTCTTCAGCTGCATTTCAATTAGTTTGCCGGCTGTCAAGCTCGACCACTGCAAGGACCCGAATATGGCAGCAGCAACAGCAACAACAACGACAATGGTTGTCAGTCAATGGCACGCGTCATTTGCCGGCGAATTGCATTTTGCACAAGCCAAAAGCACTTTTAGCCTGGCATCCGCAGACCGCTTGCTCCTGCTGCTCCTCACTCTCATCACTGACACAGTTTAGAAGCTGCTGCAGCCAAGCCAAGGGATGCAGCTGACAGAGAATGTTTGCCTTCTTCCGTATCCGTAACCAGACACGTTGACTGACTGACGGACAGACTGACTGCTTGACTGATTGGTGGCTTGGTGGCTTGGCTTGGTGCAACTTTTCGTGCAGCATTTGTTTTGCATTTGCTCCATGAATTTGCCAACACATTTTTCAGCACCTCTGGCAGTACAGACTTGATATTGCGTATACGCCACGTTATCCCAGTGAATTAGCTTAAAGCATTTCAATATTTTCCATGAAAATAAAATGCAATTAAAACTGGAAAAAATAATGAAAAATTGTTTAAAGTTCTTGGCCAATGTAATGCTTAAAGGTTGTTAAATGTTGTCCGATATTTAAAATATATGTAAAACAGAATTATCTGATACATTCAATTGGATCTGTTGAATTGTTTTCATATCCTTTAGATATTGTTTTGAATTTCCTCAACTAGTTCGTTCGTAATTAGTTTTTCTTGCTGCTGGGCATACAAGAGTTTCATTCATTTAGATAGCGGGGTCAACAGTTACTCGGCCAGCAGCTGGCTTGGCAGGTTTTTCTCTGTTGCACAGCTGCAGGCTGCGCTAGTTTTCACACCTCAGCCAGGTGATGCTGCTGCTGCCAACTGCAGAATGACAGCTCGACTACAGCTGCAGCAACTTTTAATACCTCTCTGTAAAGTTTCCATGACTGGCCAACATAAATCTCTAGTATAAACTCTATTTATCTGTGGGAAAACAGTCTATTACATGAGTTATCTCTGTATCTATTCCCTGCCGTTCAAAGGGGTAAGCCATACTTAAACTACTTATCCAACTACTCCTTACATCGGTAGTTAGCCTATTCACTTAGCTTTTCATGGGTACATAGATAACTACTCTAGTCATGGGTACTTTTTTCACCTACTCATTCATGGGTACCTTCTACAGTACTCCTCCTTTCTCTAGTACATTCATGGGTACCTACATAAGTACTCTAATCATGGGTTTCCAATTCTTTACTTACTGGTAAACGATGTGGTGGCGATTGATGGATTGATAAAATAAATTGCATGGGGTTTGTAAACTAAGTAGGGATCCCTTAGTTCCTTAGTAAGTACTTATTACACCAGCCAAGAACTAGTGGCCAGCACTATAGAGTTAGCTCTGCTCTCGAAATTGATGATTCCATTAAAGGTGGCTTTAAAAAGATATGAATGTTCAGTGGCGGCCTAAGAAGCTGAGCTGATTAGCTCAAGCAACGCTGAGAAGGAGCAGAGAGAAATGTAAACCGGAATCAGGACGAAGACAAAATGCTTTTGCTGCTGCTCGGCGTGGCATAAAAAAAGGTCAAGCCGTCTTTGGCATAATTAAAAATTAATAAGCGGCTGTTGGATCCCAGTTGGATACCCAGTCGGAATCCCACTCAGCATCCCATGGGGAGTGGCAGCGGGAGCAGCAATGGAACAGCTGCTCGGTGCGGCGAACCGTGTTGGAATCGCAATCTGTAATTATGCTCCAGCGATGAATGCAATGACGGAATTTAACCCTTGGAGTAAAAAATTGTTGACTCTGTGCACCCTCTCTCTCTCTCTTTCTGTCTCTTCCTCATCCTTAGCGCCTTGCCGACATCTGCTAAGAGCGCAAATGAGCATTAAAAACTCGTTTCAACTAAATATTTAAACAGTTTATTATGCTGGCACACACATGGGCATAGCAGACGCTAAAAGCCGCGCATGATTATGGCCACCTACCTGACCGACACGGCAACTACCACACCCTGCCGCTACTCTCCCTCTCTTCCTGTCTCTGTCCCCGTCTCGACAATGTAAAATGGCGCGTGCGATGCGCCAAAGGAAATTTAAATTTGAATTAATTATGATGCTGGATGCCAGGGGCGGGTTGAGAGCATTGAGACGGGGAAGGGGAAGGGGCGGGTCTAGGTCTGGTTGTAGACCCGTTGCCGACCTGCTCCTGCTACTGCTGCCTGCAATTAGTTGGCGTCGCTGCTCTGCGGGCTTTGCCCCCTCACCCCCGCCTGGCTGCCTGTCTCGGTGTGAAATTTACCAAATAACAAATAATTGCACTTAACGCCCATTGCCAACAACAAAAGCGGGCGTGTGCGCCTTTTTCGGAGAAAACTGCAAACAAACTGCGCAAAATGCATTGGAGAGCTGCAACTTTTACGCTTTTAATTGCCATAAATGTGTGTAATGCGAGAGTTTTGAGTGGATTTGTTGACATTCCACTAAAAGGGGGAGAGAACAGGCTGTGTTGTGTGTGTGTAGGATTTAAATATTATATTTGTCGCTCCTTAACTGTTGCTCATGTAAGCAATTGTTGTTGCTGTTACTCTTGTACACAGCTGAGCGGCTCTCTCTGTGAAATGCTGATCTCTTTACATACATACTGCAGCCCTTTCACTTAGTAAGAAATGTGAGTACAACGTGCGCTCTCACAGAAATACTTAAAATTTGACGCTGTTGCAGTGATAATGTTGCTGCGTTAGAACGAGATGAAGCAAGTGCACTCTTTAAGATTTGATTGCATTGGCGCAAGCAGCAAAAACAAACGCTGCAGCCCTTTCGCTCAATAAGAAGTGTGAGTGAAATGCAGCATGCGCTCTCCCAAAAATACTTGATGAACGTAACGTGCGCTCTCGCAGTAAATATGTTAATGTGTTAGAACGAGATGTGCTCTATCAAGTGCTCTCTCAAGAGGTGCGCTCTTCCAAACGAACTTGGTGCGCTCTCGCAGTTATAATGTTGATGAGTTAGAACGAGACGTGCGCTCTCAAGTGCTCTCACATAAGTTAATGAAAGACAACTGTCACAAGTGCAAGTGAAATGCAACGTGCGCTCTCGCGAATATGTTGTTATTAAGCAAGCACTCTTCCCACTGATAATGATATTAGCATTAGCTAGAACAAGAAGAAAGATGAATACATTGGTCATCTATGAATGCTCTCACAACAAGTATTTGGCGTGTGCTCTCACACTGTTAATGTTAATGAAGGAGATGCAAAAGGGGCTCTTCTATAGTAAAGGATTGGAGCGCATAATTAGACTGCTGCCTACAAATGTCACTCTGCAGTGTTGGAGTGAAACGAAGTAACCGTTGAAGTAATTTATTTAAAGTACTCTGCTCTCTCTCTTGCTGGCCCCGCACGCTAAACAGTTAATCGAAGGCAAACAGTTTGACCCCAGTAGTCAATTTCAAACGAAATGCAAACGACAACAGCGCATGGCAAATAAAACAGTGGACAGCAAATGCAGCGACAACAGAACGAGAGAAACCGTAGCAGGAACAGTGCACAGTGGACAAGGTCATTAACATTCTAGGTATGCGAATGCGATTTCGAAATTCGTCAAACTGACCACAAACACGAAAGGTGTGCACAGTGGGACAGGTGGGTGTGCAGGGAAAGAGGAGGGAAGTGGTAGGCAAGTGGGATGGATTGGAACTGCGTGGCTTAAAACGGCATCCAGTGAAATCAAGCATTCAAGTGTCATTAATTAGTCAGCAAACACGGCCAGGCACACCAACACCAACAACACCAACAACAACAATCGACCGTCCAGAGGCAGCGCTTTGGTGGTCAGTCAGAAACAACATTACCCCTCCTCCTCCTCCATCCCCATCCCCATCCCTGTCCCTTGCGCTTTTACGCTTCATTTGGTCAAGCCGAAAAAAGAAAGAGTAACAGCAGCAGATGGGCGCGTGGGAGGCTCTGCTGTAGGCGTGGCACTCTGATGTCGGCCACTGCATTTGCGTTTAATTACGAAATAATCCACACAGCAGGAACGGTGAGCAACGAAAATCGATGGCGATTGGCATTGGCGGCTTTTACTCCGCTTTACTTCAGTTCTCACTTTGTACGGCTGCAACCCCTCCCCCCCACCTTCTGCCCTCCCCCCAGGCAGCCATGCTGCGTTCCACTCCTTTTGGAATCGGCTCATGGCACGTCAGCGCCAATGATCCGACGATGGGACGCCAGTTGACGTTGCTAACCCAATTAAACTGTCGCCCAACCTACTACAACTCCTCTGCTCGCCTCCCCGCGGCTCACCAGCGAAATAGAGCCAACCCCAATTGAACCCACAAGTTGCAACTGTGTTGCGCCGCACCCGCACCCGCTCCTTCTCCCGCCACCCGCTGGGATGCCACTTTGGCTGGCACTTTGCCCAAACCGCAGTAGCAAAAGCCCGGCAAACGCTTCGCGTCGCGGCAGGCTTCAATAGCAATTTGGGTAAATTCCTTTTTAATTTCAACCGCAGCACCAGCACCAACCAGCCCCAGCTCCAGTCCGAGTGCCGCCTATTAGACGGCGCTCGCTTAGCGATGGCAGCATGAAGTATCGCCTGCAAAGAATTGCATAGCTTAGGTGGGCGGAATCTGTTGCTTTGCGGTCTTTTAGAATGTTTGTTGTACCGAGAATTTCTAGATTCTAATTTAAATTAAAGTTGAAAAATATTTACAACTTGAAACACATTCAAAATAGAATTAAAGTAATGCAATAACGTTATAAAAACGATGATAAGTATATCGTTAAATATTGCATGGATATGTAAAAGATTGTATCACTAAGCAGCGAACATGTTCGATTATATCGTATATTTTTAGATCATTAACGTGCGTTAAATGTGTAAGTCCTTACAGATTTGCTACAACTGTTAAGTACCTCTAACATACACTTAACATCTTTAAAATGTTGCAATGTAACGATACATATCGTTATAAAATATGTAATACATGAATAACAGTCCTAAAAGACATGAATATTGATTTTAAATAACTTCTTATGGCACAAGAATATAAAATATTTATATAAAATATAAATAAATGAATTAATGATAATATACAAGTAATATATACTTTCCGTATATAAAATATACGATATTTCTACCATCTCTAGCTCTGCTTGCAGTGCGCTACGAAAGATGCGCCGACAAATTGAATTGAATGCTAGTTTTAGTTATCGTTTGGCTTTGCCTGCATGGAAAACAATTTTCAATGCCATAAAGCCTGCAATTTCATTAGCTTTCCTCGCACACACACCCTCACATACACACACACACACACTTAAACGCTTGGCTAGACATAATGAGCAACGCGTCGTGATTTTTTGCTTCTTAGTCTGGTGACAAAATCTGATTTATTTAAATTTTACTGCGCTGCCTTTTAAATTACAACAATACAGAATGCAAAAGGGGGGCGTGGCAGCTTGTAGCCTTTGTTAATTGTTGTTGTTCGAGATTGTTTGGGGAATTCGCCTGGCAAAGTTGCCGCTCCCGCTTCTCCCCGTTAATTGTGCTGCCTGCCACGCCCACCACCAGCAGCAGCGCCTACAAGGCATAATCCCGCTCATATTTGATATGCGCAAACACATGATGAGCCTTTGCCTTTGCCTTGGCAAAGCAATTCTCCCTCTACTCCTCTTTGCCTCTCTCTATCTTTCCTCTATCTATCTTTCTCTATCTTTTCCCTCATTCTCCCTTTCCATCTCTCTTTGTCATGTACTTTTCTTTGTTTTCGGCTGCGTGTTGACTTTCAGTCAGAGGCGGCTTTCGGCGTTTTCCCCGGCTTCGTGTTTATCTTCAGCACAGAAGTTGCCCCAATGTTGCACAGTGCATTTTCTTTGTGCTGCTTATGCAATTATCCCCATAGCATCAGCTGTTCTGCCTCTAACTGCCGATCTGCCACACTCCTTCCGCCCACCTAAAACGCTTTTGTTTATCTTCTTGGAAACTGTTTGCACAATTGGCAATTGCCTTCTGTCTGTTCATCCCTCTCTCTTTCTCTCTCCCTCTCCCTGTCTGTCTGTTTCGCTTAGTGTATCTTTGTTTGTCGAGCATTTTTTAATTAGTTACGCATTAATTTTATTGCCGTTTTTTATCCCCCATCGATTGATTTAAGCCAAAACAAACAGAAATCTAAATAAATATTTTGATTTCATTATTTAACGCATTCATCGGGAAAGAAATCACTCAAATGAAATGATAATCAAAGTGTTGTCTGTGCTTTAAATTAGCTCAATTAAACATTATTGAAATTATAAATAAAATTTTAGTTATTTTATACTTTACTTTTTCGGGAATTAAACCTTAATTAAGCTGATGCGCTTTGCTGTTATTCCTTTTTATGCATTAATGCTTTTTAATTAACTAATGATTGTAAGTTTGTTTTAATATAAAACATTTACAATGAGGTTCCAGTTTGCTGTTCAACAACAAAAAAACACTAACAGATTCTAAAATTTGTTTAAAGTGTATTTGCACTTCTATATGACTGCAGATTGATCTTTAATATATTCAACTACCGGTTAATGGATGCTAATTTCTAAAAGATCTTAAGTATTACAAAAGATCTTAACTATTTCTCTGTAATCTCACAAGCTTATACCATTAAAATACCATATTTATAATCATACATCGAAATTCTTTCCAACTGGCGCTGCAAAGTATGCAATATATTATTACTGAAGAATTTGCGATGCTTTCGAATTGCAGAAGAGCCTTATTTGAAGCTCTTCTATTGTACTTGTCTTAAACACAAGCGTATCTGTTCACGTATGTGTACATGGGCTCTCTGTCTGTGCCATAAACAATAGATCAATGTTTATTTATGCATTCGCTGTGAAAATGCGCGACAATTAAGCAGGCGAACAATGAATTTTAAATTAGTTCATTTAGTTTAGCGTGAAATCGGCAAATTGAATTTAAATTAAGTCTATGATTGCGTTGCAGTATTTAAATACCAACTAAACAGGCAGAGAGAGAGAGAGAGAGAGCAATATTCAACACATAAAATACATATGTGATATTAAAAACGCATTTGATGTTTTGCTGAAATTAGAAATCAAATTTCGCTCGAGGCGTCACATTAAATACGATATGTGGAAGGTTAGTATAAACAGGGAGAGGGAGTGGGGAGGGGGGGTTGGTATTTGGTATGGTAGGGAATACACATGCTTCGTTTCCTGTAGCGGCAGCGGCATCCTTTGTTTGTAATTAATTTCAATATAGCGAAACATTACAAGCGAAGCTCGGCAAATTTCAAAGTATGCTGCGAGGCCAATAACTTCAGACAGACAAGGCACAGGACGGGGCTGGGCAGAGGGCGGTGTCGGGGGCGTTTGGAGTGGGCGCGGCTGCTGGGGAAATACACACACACACACTTAGCGTGTACTCACACTCGCACTCGCACTCGTGTATATTGCACACGCGAGAAGCGTGAGATGAAAGGAAATGTGTCGAAATTCTCAACTGGAACCAGAACCAGAACTGGAACCAGCGCGCCAAGCTGAATGTTCCCTCCGTCGCCATCTTCCTCCCACTCACACTCACACTCTCCCTCTCTCCCTGTCTCTCTCTCCCTCTCCTCCCCCTCCTCCGCTCGTAGTCGCGCATTATTTCGCCCATAAAAGTAGTAAAATTATGTTGACTGAAAAACAGCGTGCGGGTTTACACCCCCTCTCCCTACCCTCTCCCTCTAGGGAGGTCGGCAAGGCGGACTGGGTGGGCGTGGCTGATGTGGGTGCCGCGCAAATACGCGTCGTTCGCATTCGCAGCACAAGCAGCAGCAGCAGCAGCAGCAGCAGATAAAAGTAACGTTTTAGTTAAAATATTTGCCAGTCTCTCAGTCTCTGAGTCCTTCCGTCCCGCGCTGTCTGTCTGTGTATCTTACAGATACTTTTTGCTGCTGTTCATTTCATACGAATAAAAAGCGCTCGTTTATTGGCTGGGGAATTGTGTTTTTTGGCTGCCTTTGCGTCTGCGAATGCAAACATCGAGCGTTGCATAATTTCAATTTACAGCGAAACAAAGGGGGCAGCGAGAGAGAGAAGAACCAAGTGAGGAGGTAAAGAAAGAGAGAGAGAGAGGGAAGAGAGGAGACTCTTCAGCGTGCAGATTACAGGCTGAATGGAACAAGAACTGACGGGACAAGCAAATGAATTGAGCAGGAATTAGATTCCACATGCAGCGAAGGAGATCAACAGCTTATGTGGAACTTAGGTGAGTGTCAAGTGGAAAGTGGAAAGTAACTTTCCGCAGCTAAACAATTAATGCATTTATAATAATATATCAGCTGTGGCTGGAGTGGATTCTATCTTTGGCGTGTGTATGTTATTTAAATGTTTCAATTTCAACCTCTTTTTATAATGGAATATAATGGATAAATAATTAATAATAAATAAATGATTTAAATGTTCTTTAAATAAAAGATTGATCTAGACTTAATGTATAAAACTCTTCCCAACAGAGCCCGAATTATATGTGTATGGTATATTCTCAAACCAAAACCCTATCACTTTACTTCAGAATCCAGACATATCTAATACAAAACTTATTATATCTTTCCTTAAACACAGTAACATATTCCACAAAATTTAGTATAATTATACACATCTCACTTGTAAATAGGTTAAAGCCATTGCAGCCAAAGCTTCACCTGAGGTCTAGTTGTAAGTTACACTTATCACTATGTACATATTAAATAATAATAATAATAATATGTGTATGGTAACGTAACTTCGTTGCATTCATTATGTAGACCAGGAAAAACTCTTTATGCAAAGCAGCTTTCAATGACATCCAACAATCAATACATTCCACTCTCTATTTGGATTGCAATATCGGTGCTTGCTCCAAGCTTTACACCCATGGTCAGTAAAATATGTTTTGTCGCAGCAGTTCTCTATGCGTTCATCAACATGAGCCACGCCAGAAGTTATTTGAGATCTATCCTTAGATACTTCCGCATATTTCAGAGCAGAGCCAAGAAATGCTCGCAGTTCTTTCACATTTCTCTCCCACTCAACTTGCGCTTTCTCCCTTGGCATCTCTTCTCTGCCATTTCCCTTTGCTGTAATCCTTCTGTACTACACACTCGCGGAATTTGTTGGCATTGCTGCCTTCGTCCAGCTGAACCATCGCTCGCATCATCCGTGGAACGTGTGTGGGCCAAGTGGGCGCAGTGAAATTTCACACTTTGTCGCTTTTGCATGAGCCAAATTGAAGGCGAATGCGAGGCTGGGCAAGGATAGGAGAAGGAGGAGGAGGAGGAGGAGCGATTACAAAAGGCGCCGACATCATGTAAATGGATGGAAAACTGCGACGGGCTGAGCGGGCTGAGTGCATCGCGTGCCAGACGCGATAATGAAACCGAAAGGCAGCTGGAAAAACTGGAAAAAACTTTGGCAGCTGGCCACAAGACGACGACGCAACGACGACGACGACGACGACGAGCAGGCACGAGCTTTGGCTTTGTTTGCAACTAATCAACTTGCAATGCGAGTCCAACTGCGAGTGCGATGCTGCAGCTGGAGCTGGAGTTGGCCAACGATGCGTGTAACTTTTTCAATTAATTTGGCTTAGACTGAGAGCTGAGAGCTGCAAGCTTGCAGCTGAGAGGGAAGCGTATTCACGGCTGAGTTATTTCAAAAATGTTTTGCATATCAGATTGAGCTGCAGCCCGGGGCGCACTTAAACGCCTTCGTTCTAATTTAATAAGAGCTTGCCAAGGCAACTGCTGTTGCCGCCGTTGCTGCTGCACTGCATCCCAAATGGATGTGAGCTCTAAAAGCTACTGCAAGAACATGGCAAGCAGCAGGCAGAGGTGAGGGAGAAGGAGAGGGGCAGGAGGGACAGGCGAAGGTGGTTAGACAAGAACGAAAACACGAAAATGCCAGTAAAAGATCCGCGAGTCGCGGCTTTGACTTCGTCTGCATTGCTGTCTTCTCTTTCTGTCTCTGTCTGCCTCTGTCTGTCTCTGTCTGCCGCCTGTCAAATTTGAATTTAGCTGCAATTTTTACAACTGTTGCAAGTCGCCTGCAACTGCAACAGCAAATGCATCCGCATGTGGCAGGCGGCAGCATGTGAGGCAGCGACAGTCAGACAGTTGGCAATTTGCATAAATTTAGATTAGTGACATCTGACGTGAGTCTGCGATACGAGCAAAGGCAGACTGAGTGTGGAGGAGGAGGGGAAGAGGGAGAGAGAGAGACAGAGGGACGGGCGGAAATATTAAGTAGGCGACTACGCTGCTTGCCACCTCCTAATTCCACGTCAAGATTAGCTTGGCAAGCTGGCAAACTCGGCACAACTCGGCAAACTGGCAATGACAATGCATATGATTTATGAACTTAACTCGCTCTGCATTCCCCCCTTCCTGCCTCCACACCCACCCGGGCCACTCTCCAGTCAGCAGCTCAAGTGGAAAATTAATCGCATGCAAGCTCATTATGAGCACCAGCTGAAAATTTGGGGGTAATTGTCGCCAAGCCAAGTCAAGGCAAGCGAAGCCAAGGCAATCTGAGCCAAGGAGACAAGTGGATCCATTTGATTGTGGCTGCATTTGGCTGCATAACAAGCCTCGCTCAGCAAGTGCTCGTTAATTATAATAAGTTATATAATTTAATTTATAATTTGCAAAAGAATTTAACCAAAGAGGAGCTGAGATATTCGTGGGATATGCTGAGTAGACAGACTTCTCGTACTTTGGCTGCTCCCTATGGGAATCTTGTGTGCAGGGATGTATTGAGATGTGTGTGTTATGTGCTCAGTTAATACTCTCCAAAGTTAATATTCTCATTATAAATGATATAATGTTAAGTTAATGTTATTATGTTAAGTCTTCTGTTATTAAGTGTGACCTTACTTTCTACACGATTGCAAGTTTATTTAGTTTACGTTAAACTTGTCGTTGTCCATATCGATAGAATAGTGTTGAGTAACGCTAAAGGAGCGGAATAACGATACTGTCGTTTAAGAGAGCCAAGTGAACGGATTGAAATTGTACGAAGACATTTAAAAAATTTATTTAAACCCAATAAAGTAATGTTATCTACAAATGTTACTCTCTCAATTTCTATCCCTTTACTTTTCAATCTTACAGTCTGTTACTCTATTTCGCTGTCTCTCTTTCCCTCTCTCTCACTTTTATTTTATGATTCCCTCTTCTTTTCACACTCTCTCTCTCTCTATCTCTCTGTCTCTCTTCTTATCTGTTAAGTCTTTCTACTCCACGTTTATTCCTCTCTTTCTCTCTCTCTGTCTCATCCTTTCACTTCCCCTTTTTCCGATTGTAGTTCATTAGCATTCTCTCTGTCTCTCTCTCTCTCTCTCTCTCTGTCTTCACACTCTCTCTCTCTCTATCTCTCTGTCTCTCTTCTTATCTGTTATCCACGTTTATTCCTCTCTTTCTCTCTCTCTGTCTCATCCTTTCACTTCCCCTTTTTCCGATTGTACTTCATGAGCATTCTCTCTCTCTCTCTCTCTCTCTCTCTGTCTTCCTTCCTCTCCCTCATTTACTATTAATATATCCGTCTCCCGCTAACTTAAGCTTCCGCACTGCATGTCACTCTTCTCTTTCCCTCCCCCTCTCTTTCCCTCACTCTCTCTGTGGCACTTCCCTGCCCCGTCTCTCTCTCTCTATCTCCCATTAGCCTGCCTCGTTATATTTCGCTTTGAGTACCCGCTGAGACATTGGATAAAATAACTATAAATTCCGCTCTGCCATCTCTCTCTCTCTCTCTCTCTCTCTGCTCTCCCCTCTGTGCAGCTCCAAATCTCGCTAGTCCAACATTTGTCAGAGCTCCCTCACGCTCCCCCTCTCTCCCCTCTCACTCTCTCTGTAGTAGAATTCCCTCAGTTGGCGAGAAAGATATTACAATTCAACCTATAATTTATTCAGCTAAATCCTTTCGCCAGCCACTTACAGTCTAAGAAAAGCAGCGAAAATAAATTAAATGGAAATCATTTGTCTTGCTCAACAAAATATCAAGCGTGGCATGGAGAGGGGGAGGAGTATGGGGCAGGGGCAACTTAACAGTCACAATGGCAACAACAAGTGGCAGCAGTTGAAGAGAAGAATTTGCATAAAGAAATAATATTCATTCGTTCATTCGTTGTGCCGTGTACGCGCCAAGGATGACGGCATGTCAAAATTGTCCTTGACAGCGCAAGGAGAGGAAGAGGGAGACTGAGAGAGAGAGATGGAAGCTGAAAGTTGCTTCTAGGCAAAGCGCTTTAAGCACGCTCCAAGTATGGGGGGCGTGTCCACGCCCTCCGCCTGAAAACTATGCGAAATCTGTGCTAACCCAAGGCAAAGGAACGATTAACAAGATTAAAAGCGCCATTAAATGCTTTGATTCGGGCCACACAAGTTTAGCCACGCAACCGCAGATACGCAAATGTTGTTGTTGCTGTTGTGGTTGTTGTTGCTGGTCGAGCTTGAGCTTTGGCTACAACATCTGCAACAGCAGCAGCAACAGCAACAGCAGCAGCACAACACACACCCAATAATTTATACCGAGACCGAAAGTTGTTTGGCACTACTTAAAGGAACACATGTTCTGCGGCTGAACCCACGCCCCCCCCCCTCTCGCCTACCCTCTTTGCTGTGCGCCTGCTTGAGCTGTATCCGTATCTGCTGGATACAGAGTATCTGCAGCTTGTTTAAACGCATATGTCGAATTCCTGGTTAAGACGTAAATTACGTTAAATTGCTGTTAAGTAGAATTGCGCTGGCGGCCAAGCGCAAACACAAACACACACACACACACATACAGTACACACATACACACACGCATAACACACGCGTGCCCACTCGCAGATACAAATGTATCTGTAATCCGTGTCTGCGTCTGATTTGCGTGCCAGCATCCTGCTATATTCCTGCCTGCCCCCTCCCCCTCCTCCCTTGCCTTGCATGTTCGCTTGATTGATTTAGGTTGGGTTTAGCCCCGCGGGGAGAAGCGTTAACGAAACCTGCACACTTAATCCCAATTTGCCAGAGTACAAATCAGTTTTAGTTATTTCCCCGACTCGGCCGGCAAAAACTAAATTACATATGTGCCACGCCCCCCTTATGCCGCCTTCTTATTGGCAGAACTTTTCAGAGGTCGCAGACTGCGAGTTAATGCGGAGGAAACCAAAGGGAACAAAGGTTAAGTGAATTTACCAGTTGAACTTGAGGCAGAAGGAATGGAAATACTTTGAGGAAAGTTTGCCATTTATAAGTTTGGTAAATATTTGTGCCCTATAACGCAATAAAAGTGATTTTCCATGTGCAAATCTATTTTAATATTTACTAAATTATATAAATAAAAGTGAGGTTAGGATTATTTTAATGGTAAAGTTTATTTTGATAAATAATGAATAGATAAATAAATAATTGAAATATATATTATAGATTAATATATTGTGAGATATAGTGGCATAAAAGAATATATTGTGATATATTTTGATATATATTGATATTTTGTGATAAAAAGTGGTGTATTTACTCGTATAGGAATGTGTACTGATTTATTATGATTTAAATTGATATATTGTGATAAATACTGATAAATAATATTATATAGTGATAATGTGATTGAAAAACGAAGATGTCACTGCTTTGGCAATTCATATATTATATATTTATTAAATATTTGATTTAAAATTATATATTTATAGTGATATATACTGATTTATTATGATATATAATGATTCATAGTGATAAATAGTAATGAATAATATTATATAGGTTTAGTATGATTGATAAACGAAATACTTTAATAAAAAACCTCTTATGAAAGTTTTCTATCCCCTTTCTTCATAGATATCATCGTTATTTTCCACTTACCAATCCCCCAGCAACTCTTTTATATTCTCTTTCATATTCCATTTAATACCCACAAAAAATATGATTGAAAACATAATTTTGATTTTAAACTTCAGCTCATTCCCGGTCTAATTGTGTTTTCATTTCCGCAAATTCAATTAAAATTCAAAAAACAATCAACTTTTCGACGCATTTTCATTAATATTGCTTAATATAATTATGTGAATTGTTCAATGAAATGCGCAAACTAGACAAAAAGAGAGAGAAAAAGAGGAAAAGCAAATACAAAACACGCTGTTGAATCGCGTCTAATTTAATTCGTTTAACCTTTTCATCTCGCACAGAATTCAATAGAATCACATTCGTAAATTCAACTTTAATGTAAAGGCCGCCAAAGAATTGTGCTGAAATTTTAATTTTCTCATAATATATGCACTATTAATGCATGTGTGTGCGTGTAGATGGTGCAAAACAATGGATTATAGGAAAAAATAGCTGGCGAAATTGGAAAATGGGAATGAAATACACATTTGAAATGCATGGAATATTTCCAAGTGAAATTTATTGCGATTCTCGTGGCAACAATTGCAGGAGTTTAGCATTAAATGCAATTAAACCCGAAAAACAGCAACAATACAAACGAAATTACCAGAGTAAAATTGCATTTACCCAAATAGCAACAGCGCCAGCAACAAAAACAATGGCCAACAAAGAACGGTACACACACACACACACAGTTACAAATGCGCAAAAATAATTTTATGGTCAGTGCAGGCTGCAGCGGCGTTAAGTTGGCTGCAGTAGCAGGCGGCGGCGTCAGCGTCGACGGCAGCGGCGACTAATTTAAATTGAAATTAAAATTGATTGTTTTTTAAACGCGTCGCATTGCCAACGAGGCACGTAGCCAAACGCTGACCACAAGCCAGCCTCCCATTATCCTACCCCAGCCTGCTGCTCCCCTTACTGGCAGGGGTGTGGCCTGGGTGTCAAACCAACGCCAACGTCGACGACGACGTCGACAGCGACTGCGACTGCGGCCACGTCATTTGCAACAATGCCAAACAAAACAATACAACGAACAATGCGATGAGAAGCGGCAGCAGCTCGAAATGTGCAACAAGCAAACAAATTCGTTAACAAATGTTGCCAGTCGAAGGAGCTGCAGCAGCAACTGCAGCCCAGGCACAGCAACAGCTTGTCCAGCCACAGCCACAGTGCCTCACACACAAACGCACACAGAGAGTGAGCCAGTCAATTATGTATTTTGTGTGCTTGTCGCTTTGTTTGCCTCTGTTGTTGTTGGTGCTGTTGCTGCTGTCGATGCCGACACATGGCGGCGCGCCGCTTATTTATTTGTAGAAAATTGTTGCTAATTTTGCCATATACAATCTAAATTGAATTTGCAACAGCAGCAGCAACAGTAGCAGCAGCCGTTGCACGTGCAGTTGCCTCCGCTCCACGTTCAGCATAATTGCCGCCATCAACAGCGACGCGCTAATATGGCCAGGCTGTGTTGTTCCGCTCTTGGTCACCCTCCTCCTTCTCCTCCTCCTCCTTCAATTGCACATTGCATTCAATTAACTGACTCACCGATGACCAAGCAGCGGTTCATTTGCGTAAGAGTTGCCAACTACCTAAAATAAAAAGAGAAACCGACAAGCAAAAGGTTTTACTGCCATTTATACATTTGACATTTCATCTTGTTTACATACATATCTACAGACATACATACATACATACACTTGTATGTTTATATCTAAGTGCGCTTACTTCACAGCCAAAGCTGTGCGCCATCTTGTAAATGTTTCTCTTCTTTGTTTTGTCTTGATCGCAACACTTGTACATACATATATCTCACTCACCCTAACGCAGGTAAAAACATACAGCAGGATCTCACACATTTAATCTTACATTTCTTGCAGTGTGGCCGTTTACGCCCACACCAAAATTACTCATTTTGCTTAAATTAAAACTTCTTGTTGGTATTTCTAATGGTTTTTGACTCCTTGTTCGCCCCCGCTCTGCACTCAGCAGCTGTGTTGTTGTTGCTCTTCTTGTTGCTCTCTTTGATTGACTTGCGAGCAGTCTCTTTAAGTGCGACCAACATTTTAAAGCAATATTTGGCAGAAAACTTTTCTCTTTTTCAGCGGCTACAGTTACATCAATAGTTTTTTAATAATTAAAACTACGCTAAAGCAATTAATTTTAAATTTCAGTTGCTTCCACAACGTGCTCTCCTCACCACGAGAGCAGCGAGTGGGCGGCTGTGGAGGCGTGGCCATGTGGATGTCGCTGTGGTTAGAAAATATTAAACATCGGTAGAAGTCTGGCAAATGTCACTTAAAAAATTGAAAGGTTGCGCAGTGCGCCCCCCTGTGAGAGCGAAGGCGGGGGTGGGGGCAGAAAGGCGTATCTGGGCGATGGCGCATGGGGCGTATGCGCAATGTTGGCAAAGGAGAAACTTAATTAATTTGAGTAACTTGGCAGCCGACCGGTTGGACGCTCTCTCACAGCCAGTGGTGTGTCCTCCTTCCCCCACTCCTCACTTGTCAACTGCTGCCGCCTTGCCGCCTGACCCCTGGGCGTCTTTGTAGCGCCGGGTGTGGCATGAATTCTTAATGCATGCTGTGTGTGTGTGTGTGTGTGGGCAGCTGTGCGGCGTATGGGCGTGGCTGCTCGTTTGAAAAAGGGCTGCGAAAAGAAAGAAATAACTGGAACTGACTGTGTCAACATAATTAACTTTGAAGTGAGAGAGCACCAACCCCGCCCCCAACCCGAACGGGACACAGAACACGAGCAGAACCAGAGGCAGTGCAGGCGCAGCTCAAAGAATCCCTTAGATAAAAAACTCATACATAAGTAGCTACTCACATGATGTGTTCCTCTGTTTCATGCGCCAAAAAATTCCAGAAAGGTGCCCCAAAAAAAAAAACAAGCTAAATAGAAAAACAACTTGTGAAAGAGCACGGAAAATGGCGACTCCGGAAATGCAAATTACAGCGAGTGTTGCACATAATTAATTTAAATGCACTTGCAAGGGTGGGAGAGGTGTGTGCACTCCTTTGTCAGGGATGCATATGCATAGTGTGTGTGAGTTCTCTTAGAGATGAGCGCGCTGTGTGTTGAAAAAGGTGAGGCAGTTAATTAGGCAATTGGAGATGGCAGAGTAGCTGCAATCATATTACAACTTGACATGGAGACAAATTTATATCGATGAATATTAGGAGGAGTACTAAGCACTTTCAACAAGTAAGAAAGCTACAGTCGTGTCTGATTGACTGTTGTATACCCGCTACCCAAAAAACTTCACCTGTTTCTCAGTAAAATTATTTTTCACATAACTTTAACGTCTTTAAATCTTTTGAAATCAAATGTGCAGAGCACTATTGAATGCTAATTAATATTGTATAAACAAAAAAGTAACTAGCTTGTAAATTATGGCTACCATTATATTTTGATCGATTTACTGAATGAAATGGGTGCGTGTGCAAATTCTAAAACAAGCATTGTGTGCACATAATAATAAGATATACGATTGCCAAGTTTGGTAGACCTCACTACTCTAGGCTCTGAGATCTAAGTGTTCATACAGACATAAATGTCTGTATCAGACATAAATGTCTGTATTGCCTCGACTGTGAAAGATAATTAAGGGTAGACCAGTTACTGGAGTCGCATTTGACTTTGCATGTAACATACATGTTCGCTTAGTCCCAAATACCCTGCTCACCTATTACCAGAGGGTATTGAAAGCACTCTACGACACAGCGAGAGAGAAGCTGCTTTCAGGATTCGCATTTATGGTTAAACAGAATTCGTTACAAAAATGTCACCTGCAAATGTAGTTACTGTACTTCTCCTCTGTACACTTACAACAAGATACTCTCAAGGCAAACTGTGCACGAAACTTTTGCAATTCTTCCGGTTTCCCTTCGATTGATTCCTCATACATGTCACCCGTCGCTTTGTTCATAAAACTTTTGACATATTTCCATGCGACTTTAAGCGCAGCAACAAAGTCTTTTTAGGCTCAGACGTGCCAAAGTTTTTTGCCTGATGCTATCAGCTCATTTCAATTTACCTGCTGAAACTTTTTGATTGCCCAATTTGCAACAAGAATGCAATCAGTATGTGAGTGTATGTGTGCCCCATGCCAGGCCATGCCACGCCCACAGTGCACAGTACGATGTTGTTGTTCCTTGAGCGAAACTTAAGCAGAGAATGCACTTAAAGTCCAATTTCATGGTGTCTGTGGACGACGCTCTGGATGAGCATGTGGTTACTGGTTGCAAGGGGGCAAGTGGCAGGGGAGGGGCTGAGCACTGACCACTGTACACTCTGCCCTGGTCACATGTGCCTGGACGGAGCTAACCCCATGTGCCTCATTCCCTGCGCCACCTCAACAACTCACAGATAATGCGCAACAAAATAAATGGAGAAACTGACAACTCACTGGGCTGGGCAGGGGGGGTGGTTGGGGTAGGAGAGAGGAGGGCCAACAAGAGGGAATGGGAGAGGGAAAGTAAGAGGGACAGATAGAGGCAGAGCGGGGAGCACAACGGGCAGCTCGGCAAATGTTGACGACGATGACTTTTAAATTGTTTTATTGAGGTGCCAGTGTTGGTCAGAAAGTTTAGCAAGTGCAGAATAAATGAGCATGGAGTCCATTTTAGAGCATTACAATGCTCCCTCTCACTCGCACGCTGTCTACCTCTCTCTCTCATTCTCTTTCTCTCTGCCCGGACAGCGCTGCAGACGGGCGGGACAGACGGTTATCCTGAGCGCGTTACCATGTCCGCTTGTGTGTCGGGCACATAAAGTCAAATTGCTTGCAGATTGCAGAGAAAGACAGAGACAAAGAGAGAGAGAAAGAGGGGGGGCACCATTTTGTGCCCGTCACGTTAAACTTTTGGCTCTTGCCTAAGTAGCCGGCGTTCAATATGCCCGCTGACACGTCCAGCAGAAGTTTCCCCAAATATGCTCATAAAATGTCGCCCTACCCCAAGGGGTGAGTGCTCAGAAGAGTGGGGAGGGGGGAGGCGGGGAGGAAAATGGTAGCTTAAGCTGCTGTCAATTGGCATTAGCTGGAACAGTACTCAGCAACAGCAGCTGCACCTGCGCTCCCCCTCCCTCTGCCAACCTCTGTGCCCAGTTGCCTGCAGCGTCATTCTTGTTACACTGCACAAAAAACTATTGTTATTAGGGAACAAACCTTGTATGCAATGCTGCACAGTGTTAATTAGGAATACGATGGTTGCCACTTTATTTATCACATTTGATTCGCTTGCAAGCCACTCGAACTTTCTCTCCGTGTATGTGACACAAGTTTCATGTGTGTGTGCTGTAAAGTTAATGCTGTCGCCGTGCAGATTAAAACTGGAACAGGATGAGCTGGCACGAGTCACCCTGTGTGTCGCCCTGTCGCATTACCGTTATGTCATATTAGCCGAACAGAGATTTGGAAAGTATTCCCTGCCAGCTTGACATGTGAAGGTCCTTTTAGGAGGCTACAAATTCATAGATATAGAATACACAAGATACAGATAGATGTGGAGGTGAACATATAGATAGAGTTGTGAATATAATTCAGTGTAGAGTTGCAGATACAGATACAGATGGGTTAAGAGGCAAATGCATAGAAAGAGTTGCAGATAACATAAAGTTGAAAGAAAGAAAATAAAAGGGTAGTTTTAATTGCAGAATCATTCACAAATACAGCATAGATTGAATTGAATAATACTCAAGATACAGACAGATACAGAGTACAGAGAGATGCAGATACATTCATAGAAACTGTTGCAGTTACATTTGCACATGAAATTCAACTATATTTAATGGATTGGATTGGATATTAAGGTGAGTTACAGATACAGTGCAGATATAGTGCAGATACAGTGCACATACAGTACAGATACAGACAGCACATACAGTGCAGATTCATTCATAGATGCATTCACAGAGACTTTATTAGATACTTGAGCTGCCAAGCGCAGCTGGAACACGCATGAAACGGCAATCATCGAGGGAGTCGTCGCGCTCAATTAGCCGCTGTCCCAAATCAATAACTCGGGCAGAGTGTGGCGCAGCTAACTGCAGTTGGCAACTGGCAACTGGGTACTTGCAACTGGCAAGTGGCATGTGCAGGGGGCGTGGGGCGTGGAGCGTCGGGTTGCAGCGTCAATCGAGCGCTAACAAAGATAAATGGCTGAAGCCACAAAATTGATTTGGTTGACAGATGAATTCGTGGAGTCGCTGCGCAGTCGGATGAATCCTCATGCTGGCGTACGTCAAAGCTGAAGAGTCGCAGAGCAACAACAAGTTAAATGACAGCAGCAACAACAACTGCAGCAGTAGCAACAACAACAGCAACAGTTGCCGGTCAACGACAATAAAATCAAAAGCATATTTTTCAATCAGCAATATTTCGCATAAACGGGCAACGGCGTCGGGGGAGGGGCAGAGGGAGAGGGGCACTGGCTGGTGGGGGCGTGCTGTGGTTTATTGTGGGCGTGGCTGTCAGTGTGACGAGAGCGCGCAATGCACAATACAATACTGGAATATTGGAATATTGAATGAAGCACTTAAACGCGTTTCGGCCCCTCGAACGTCCAAATGCAATTACGCATACGCCATGGCTGCCCAATGACCGAGAGAGAGAGAGAGAGGGAGAGGCTGTAACTGCTACAATTGCAACAACAACTGCCAGTGCAACTGCAACTGCTGCTGTCGTTGCTGACGCTGCTGCTGCTGCCAATTGACACTTTGACGCATAAATCAACTTTATTGTTTATTGATTTTCATGTTTGTCCACTGTGCGCGCCTTTTTATCCCATGTGCATGTGTCGTTTTATTAAATCTTTGTCGGGCCCGATCTCGTCTTCCCCCTCCGCCATCCCCCAGCCCCCTTGTTATATATTTGAATTTATGTGATTTTAATGAAATTGGTTCATTGTTGGCAAGCAGAACACAATCAATCGTAGCGCTCCTCGGACTCGACGACCCTCTCCACGATTCATAAATCGATTAAAGATGTTTTCCAGTTCGCTTTTATTTGTTTGTCTCCTTTTTACTCTGCACATTCCCTTATTTGTTGCCCCTGATGCTGCTGCTGCTGTTGGCCACCAAAAATGTCAGGCCATAAATAAAAGCATCTCTCGTTTGTCCGGAATTTTAGTTATCTGCATGAAAATCTGTGCATGGCTGAGTTTTACAATTTCGAAGATTGACAGCGGCCTTTAAAGCGACAAACATTCTGCACGCGGAGCTTGCAACATGCAAATAACAGCAACAATTTAAGTTTAGCTAAATTACAATTTGTAGAGAGAGAGTCTTTAACTCTATTGGCATTATTACATACATACGTATTATTTATAATATATTTATTGATTTATTTATTAATTTCATTGATTGATTTATTTATTTATTTCATTATTGATTAATTGATTACTTTTATTATAAATGAATTGATTAATTTCATTCTTGATTTATTCATTAATTTTGTTTTTTATTTACTTATTAATTATATTTTTTATTTATTTATTACTTTCTTTATAGATTTATTTATTAACTTCTTTATTAATTTATTTATTAATTTCTTTATTAATTTATTTATTAATTTAATTCTTTATTTATTTATTTCATTCTTGATTTATTTATTAACTTCCTTTATGATTGATTTATTTGTTTCCTTATTGATTTATTTTTTAATTTCATTATTTTTTCTTTTTTTTTTTTTAACACTTTATTATCTATTATTTTTTAATGTTAATGTTAATCAATAAATTTATTGTCTGATTCATTAATTTATTTATGGATTAAATGATTGATTAATATATTTCTCTTTTCAACTTTTATTTATATTAATTAATTTATTTATTAATTGATTTTTGTATTGATTATTAATTAATTTTTAAATTAAAGATGTATTAAATTAATTACAATAATTCATCTGTTTATTGTTTTATTTATAATGTATTTAGTTAACCGCATTTAGTAATCCGCTCCTGTCGCAGTTGATTGTCGTCGCTTTCGTCTAGTTGCCCCACTGTACTGTCCCCGGTGCCAATGATTCGCGTACTCAGTGAAGTATTCATGGGGCCAGACAAACAGTCAACTGGCAACGCTTTGAAATATAATGGGAATTCCTCAAAAGTTTTCTACGCTGCCAATTCGCAAAACTTTTGGCCATGGCCAATGAAAGAACTGGAGAGTTTAGACAGAGTGCCGCCTCACAATAGAAATTAAAATTTAAATGAGCTGCCACGAATGTCCTTTCTCTCTCTTTTTTTCTCTCTCTCTCTTTCGTCGATATTGACACGTGACAAAGTTGAACAACCAATAAAAAAAATAAATATATACAGACAATCTGCCGCCGGCCACGCCCTACCTACCTCCTGTCTGAAGAGAGGGTGGGTGGAAGGCGTAAAATGTTGGAAACAATTTCAATAACCTCTTGCCGATGAGAGCAGGACGCGGCACCAATAAGTGATAGATAGATGGAAGAGAAAGAGAACGAGCCAAAAGTTCCACCAAGAAGAAGACGAAGCCAACTAATAATAGACAATGCCAGCAGCGACGCCAACGGCAACGCCAACGCTGCGTCAGCTGAGCATTAAATTGATAAAAGCAAAAATGTTGCATTTAATTGAAAAATGCTTTCAATTTTGCGCGCCGGACAGAACCAAATCGATTTCGGTTTATTGAATATTTGTGTATTTATATTTGTTGTACATGTATCCGTTATGCTATTTGTTGTTTTTGTTGCTAGTGTAAACAGGGCGTAAAATTGAAATGCCACGAGGCTAAAGCATTTAATTGTGTTTTTATATGGCAGAATTTGCAAGCTCGTTAAATACTTTTAAACATTTACATAGGTGAATTTTATTAAAGAAAAAAGCCCATTGCACACAATGGAAATACTCACACACTTAATTTACAATGTAAACAATTGCCTATGTATGTTTGTATATGCATTGCATTTGCGTGCGGATCAAACTGAAATTGGTCACTCTTTGGTATTTTTGAAGCTTGCATTTTTGGTATTTATTAGTGCATAGTAAATAAATACGTCAGGGATGACAAGCCAGCCCTGGCTGTGAACGAAGAATGCAATTCATCACTGGCAACAACAACAGACACAAACTGAACAGGCTGACGGCAAACAACGCAGTCTGATGATCCTCGCCTGCCACCCACAGTGACCGCAAGTCAACGAGGCAGTGGAAGGAGCAACAACAACTGCAGTGAAGCAGATTAGTCGCTGATTGCGTGAGAAGCGCGTGTGCAACTTGGTCGTAGGAGGAGAGGAGTCAAAGTTGGCGTCAAGTGCTGCAGCATAAATAAGCAAGCGGCGCAGGCGAAAAAAATCACTTTTAAAGTAAAATTCGGCAAGAATGAAGAACGAGGAACAACAAGGATGCCCCCAAGTCCACATTCCACTCCACACTCAGTCACATTCGTATTCGCATTCACATTCGCATTGGCCATCGCTGCATGCGTTACGCAAATTGAATTCGTTGGGCGAAATTTATGCACCGTCGCGTTTGCTGCCCCGAAAGGAGACGGCACTGGAGCTGCAGCAGCTGAAGATGGCGTCGAGGACGGAGGCACCGAGTGTGGAAGGGGGACAGGAGGCCACAGTTCGATATCTGGCACTGTGCGATGTTGCATTCAGAACGCAGCACAACATGCAACAAGGCGGACGGCAAGCGGCGGCAACTGGTAACTGAGAAATTTATGCTTTGTTTTGCCTGGCGAAACATGCAACATCAATTCTCGTTAACTTTTCATGCACGGCTGGCCCAGGGTACATACGCGTCGTACTCTGCACAGACACACTACATCCATATAGAAATGGACACAGTCGATTCGACGCGGGGCTGCCACTACTGACCCATGCGAAATGCAAAACAAAACAAAACAAAAGAAAAGCCAATTCGGGTGTGCCAAAAATTGGTATTGTATGTGCTCAGTTGTTGATAAAGCCAGTCCAAGGATTTAAAACAAGTGAAAAACAAAGTTAAAACACATTGTCAAATATATTCAAGTAAAATAAGTAAAACAAACAACAGTTGAGGGCACTCGAGAGTGAAATACTAGGCACCCAAAGCTCTATCTGTTCGCTTTCCAAAGGTTTTACTTGATGACGGGGACAGTAGGGGGCGTGGCTAAATTCTAGAGCCAACTTAAACTGCGTGCAATATTAAGTCATAGCAACAGCAACATTTGGTAGTCCTAGCTCTGCGATGAAGGAGTTAATTCATATGGAGACATAGTTAAATCGATTTCTCCTTCATACACAAACCCCTTCTATAAAAGGCGAACCAGGAAAAAATAGTTAAGCACAAAAGTTATATTATTAATACAATAATAAGTATACTACAAATACAAATATATATAGAACCAAGTGAGAAGAACGACGATACCATAGACAAAGACCATTACTATCATGATTTTGCTCGGCCGAGCTATCGGACGACCCCGCTTTGAGGGTGGATCGTTCCAGCCACCTTCGAGTTCGCGGTCCTCGTCCATAAAAAGGCCCATTTTGAAAAATATCGGCATACAAATGTAAATGTATATAAATATAAAATTTTGTTGTAGCACATTGAAGTTTAAAACTATGACTGGGCTTCGTGTAACTTTTGATATGTGAATATTACTTTCCGTTTCCTGCTGTGACAAATTGCTCGAGCAATACATAATGAAGCGTTACGCATTCTTTAAATAACTTCTCGAACTTGGTTTTCGCCTGTACACAATCGAGCATTGTGTTTCAGTCGATTTGTTGGGAACATAAACCACAAAATGCTTTTGATTAAATTTCCCAGACATACAACGAGAAATGATACGAGGATGGGGAATAAAAGAAATATTCTTTATTTGCCTGTTCGCCCGGTACCGAAATAATATGCAAAACATGCTCCGACGACACCTACAACAATTGCGGGGGCCATTCAATAAAAATGTAAATTAACTTATCAATTACAACGCCAAACAACAATAAACTCCTCGAATACTACGGATAGGACAGGCACAGTGGGAGGTTTGGGGCTGCCTCTCATGTTGCTGCTGCTGCTGCTGGTGGCGTGGCCCATACAAATTTCGTTGTTTGGCCGCCGACTTCATCTTGTGGCCACTGCTGAGTGCCGGCGTTGGGCCTCTTAACGGTTTTCTTATGCAAATCGCGACGACGTTAAAATATTCGTGCTCATAATTTTTATTTCCGTTATTCAAGTTTCAAGATTGTATTGCACACTTTCAGGCGTCGTTCGCTGTCGCCAGGATGCGCAGCGCAGCGCGGCGAAGCGAAGCGACGTGAAGTTGCCTGAAGATGCTGACCAAAATTCGTTTCATTCTGGACATGCTCCCCTTGCTCCCTCTACATCCTGTGCTTGTTACGAAATTTGCCTTGCTAATAGACTGATGCTGGTGTCCTGCCCTTGCCATGGCCTTTGTGCACCGTCTGTCCCCGGGTTCAGAGTTCATTCTCGGCGTCCTCGTGGTGCTAAGATAGCGCCAAATACGACATAAGTTACGACTGTCGGGGGTGCATTTATTTTAATATGTAGCTGATAAGACTCCGCCAGATATCTTAATTAGATAAGAGCCCCGTTAACTGTGACCCAGCTGCGACTTCACGCCTCATCTCCGCTCTGGCAAATCCTCCAGGCCAGCGACACCTTTGGGCTTTGCTGTAAAGTGATTGTAATGAAAATGAGCTGGTATTTATTTCTAGCTTACTTAGAAATTAAGATATCTGATATGTTAAGTCTAGGCTTGTACAGATCTGAATATATATGAGGGATATTCTTTGCGTTGAACTTGTTCACTTTCTGTAGAGCGCAGAGTTCTACATTCTTCTGCAAATGATTATGAAACCAGCTGGTAAAATGGCCAAGAAGGGTATACTAACTTTGTGCAAATGTATGTAGCAAGCAGAAGGAGGCGTGGAAGACTCCATACATTCTAACTATCTTGGTGGTCAGACGTGTTTAGCCTTTGCTCCCTGTGATTTTAATAATTCTTGCGATTTTCATTTCCCTAAGTGGTGTAATTATTAGTGCGGTATTCTATTAGTGCTAACCTTGTAAGTACAACCGTAGAAGTAACACACTAACTCTTTTATTAGTCAATTCTTAAACTAATCTTAAATTTTTCACTTGCGCGTCTTTTGGCGTCAAGTTTTCGGTTTCTGTTTTGATTAACACTCCTACGCTCTCCCGCTCTCCCGAAATTATATTTCTCTCTGAGTAAGCTGTGTAGTGCTGTTGTTGTAAACGCCACATCTGTTGTTGTTTTGTTTACTTCGTTGTGCTCGCTAGTTTTGCAGTTTTATTGTCGTACTTGCTTGCCTGCCTGTTTCTGCGCTGTAACTGTTTCTTGCTCTCTCAAGAAATTTATTTCATTACTCTGTCTTCTATTTGCTCTTCGTTGTCACCTACATTTTAAAGGCATATTAATTTTCACAACCATGGTGTCGTGCTGCGCAGCAATTTGCTTATGCTCTTCTGATCCTACGGCGGATCACATTGGTTGCTGGCTCTGTGATAATTTTTGTCACTTAAAATGCTGTGGCCTAACTGTGCGGGTTATGGACGCCGTCCAAGCCAATACTGGTCTCAAATGGTCGTGTGAAACGTGTCGTATGGCTGAATCCGAGTTACGGAAAATCCATAGAAGAACCAAAATGGGGTTTTATAAGATACGCACAGCATTCTCTAATCTCCAATCTGAATTTCTGGAGATGGAGGCCAATTTTAACGCCTTTAAGGTTTCTAGCAAACCACCGGCTCCTTTGAGTGTTCCTGTAGTTTCGGTCCCTACGAACTCAAAGGTCACCAACCTACCTTCTTCTCAGGCTTCTTCTCCTGATCTTTTAAGCCTACTCTCTCCTATACCGTCTTGCTCTTCTAACGGCACAAAAAAAAAAAAAAACTAGCAGCAAAGTTACCGCACCCAAACCTCTTGCTCCTCCTCTTGTGCCTACTCCCATTACGAGCAATGACACGAACATAAAGGGAAATGTTCCCGCAATAATGCCTGCTACAAAGGCACAGAGTATAAAACCTCTGATTGCGATTAAGCCCAAGAAATTGGTGTTTATCTCTCGTTTGGCGCCGGACACTACCACAGAGGATGTACAATCGTACATCCTCGCAAAGCTGCCTTTAAAAGACTTCACAGTTGAAAAATTCAACTTTAAATTCAAGCGCGACATTTCTTCTTTCAAAATTAGTCTCCCAGCAGAACAGTTTAAAGACGTTTGCGCTACTTCCTTTTGGCCGCCGGACCTTATTGTTAAGGAGTTTACTCCTAAACAAAAAAGCCGAACTGCCGTTAATCTTCCCACGTTGGCCGTTACATCGCCAAAAATTGCAAACAATTCAAAGTCTTCAAAAAACTGAACTTTTCTTTTCTGCATGCCTCCGAAAATGTCAGGTGTCCTACAAAAAAACTTTCTTCTTTAATTCTTTCCTATCAAAATGTTAGAGGTCTCTGTAGTAAAATTACTAGTCTTTATCTTAATAGTCTTGCCTTTTCTTCCCAAATTATTGCTTTTACCGAAACCTGGTTAAAACCAGAGATCCTAAACTCTGAAGTCTTTCCAGATAGGTATACAACATACAGGCTTGATCGACCTGACCGACGAGGTGGTGGAGTACTGATTGCAGTAGACTCCAACATTGAGTCGGACCTTTTACAACCGGAGTTTCAATTTGACATTGAACTAATTTGTGTAAAACTACACTTTCCCGGTTTTTTCATGTATATAACCTGCTCCTATATTCCGCCGTCATCGGAATTATCAGTCTACTTGCAACACTTGTCTGCAATTAAGACTATTTTTAACCTGTTATCAGACAGAGATCACTTCATAGTCCTGGGTGACTTTAATATCCCAGAATGTAATTGGACATCTAGTGCTGAAGGAAACTTCCTTTTGCCTTCCCGGCAACATGACCTATTTGACGGTTTGTTTGACATGTCTTTGTCGCAGGTCAATCATGTCAAAAACTCTCTCAACAGATTGCTTGACTTATGTTTCACCTCTGATCCTTCCAAGGTGATTGTAGACAGGGTACAACCCCTTTCCCTTCCGGAAGATCCTTATCATCCCACTTTCGAAGTGAATTTCGACTTGGGTATTAGTATTGTGGATAAAAATGAAAGGCCGTGTAATCGCGTGCGCTGCTTTAAGAAAGCAGACTTTGAAAATTTAAATTGTTTAATTTCACATTGTGATTGGTCTGAATTTTATGCATCAACTGATATGTCAGTTGCGACTAATATATTTTATAACACTTTAAACTCTGCTTTTGATATCTGTGTTCCGTTATCCTATCCGACATGCTCAAGCAAACCACCTTGGTTTTCAAAAGAGCTGTCTCGCTTAAAAAACTTAAAGAGTAGCTTATTCAAGAAATATAGGATTAAAAACTCGCCGCTTATCTTTTCCCGCTACTTAACTGCTCGGGCAAACTTTACCGTGCTTAACGCGAAATGTTATAAAAACTATTTGAACAGATGTAGGTTTCAGTTTTTTCAGAATCCTAAAAAGTTTTATAGTTTTGTTAACATGAAGCGTAAGTCAGCGGTCTTTCCTTCTAAACTTTTGTTTGATAACGCTGTGGCGGACACAGATCAGGCCATGGCCGATATGTTTGCTAAGTTTTTTCAAACAACTTATTCTTCTTCTACGCAGAGCATTCATTCTTATCCATATAGTGTACCAAGTTCAAATGGCATCTTCACACCGTTACTGAACGAAAGTTCACTTTTTAAGGATCTTAGCTTAGTTAAACCAGTCTTTTCACCAGGTCCCGATGGTATCCCCGCCTGTGTACTTAGATATTGTGCCAACTCCTTATGTAAGCCATTGCTCAAATTATTTTCGCTGTCCTTAGACACCGCCTCCTTTCCTTCCATATGGAAGGAATCATTCATTATCCCTTTACTCAAAAAGGGCAGCAAGGCTGATGCAAGTAATTATAGAGGTATCTCTAAATTATCGGCTATACCTAAATTCTTCGAGAATGTTATAACCCCTCACTTGCAACACTTTAGCAGATCCGTTATATCCCCTTTTCAACACGGATTCGTGAAACGTCGTTCTACCACGACAAATTTGCTTGAGCTGACATCCTTTGTGGTAAAAGGATTTCAGAAAAATCTTCAAACTGATGTCATTTATACTGATTTCAGTAAGGCATTTGACTCAGTCAACCATTCTCTTCTTGCACATAAACTGAATCTCATCGGTTTCTCACCAAAACTTCTTAGTTGGATTGTGAGTTATTTGGGTGACAGAACCCAACGAGTCCTCTTTAAGAATAATCTTTCTTACCCCGTTTATGCCACATCTGGTGTTCCCCAGGGAAGCCATTTAGGTCCCCTGCTCTTTACACTTTTCATCAATGACCTCCCAACGGTCATACTTAACTCCCGTACTCTCATGTATGCTGATGATGTGAAGCTCTGCTTTCAATTTAAAGACGACTCCTGTCATTCTCGCCTTCAATCCGACCTAGACTGTTTCTATTCTTGGTGTCGTGCAAATCTTCTTAACCTGAACAGCTCCAAATGCAAGCTGATGACATTCTCACGAGCCTGTCCAAAGTACGTATCTTACTCTCTTTGTGGTTGTACCTTAGAAAGAATTTCCCTTGTTGATGATCTAGGTGTCCGTTTGGACCGCAAACTCAAGTTTTGCGAACATATATCATCAATGGTTAATAAAGCCATGGGTGTGCTCGGCTTTATTAAGAGATGGTCTAAGGAGTTTGACGATCCTTACCTAACTAAGACTCTTTTCACCTCGCTTGTTCGTCCAATTCTCGAGTACGGATCATGTGTCTGGAGTCCTCAGTACACAGTTCACAAGGATCGCATTGAATCCGTACAGAAAAACTTTTTAATATTTGCCTTGCGTGGCCTTAACTGGGACGTAAATTCAAGACTTCCTTCCTATCCTAGTAGACTTTTGTTACTTAACCTGCCTTCCCTAGCAAATCGTAGAACTATGCTTGGTGTTGTATTTATTAATAACCTTATACAAGGGGACATAGAGAGTAACGACTTGCTTAGTCGACTACACTTCTCTGTCCCTGGTAGATTCACCCGTAACTATCTTCCTTTAAAACTTTCCTATTGTAGCTCGAATTATGCCCTGCATGAGCCTTTCAGGGTATTATGTTCGGACTATAATAAACTATATTACATTGTAGCTAACAACAACAATAATTCTGTATCTTGCTTAAAATCACTAATCCTCACCCACCTTTCTAGTAACTAGTTAAGTACATACTCATCTTCTTTCTAGTAGTAATAGTAGTACTTTTTAACTAACTGCATGTTTTGAACATACTAATCGCTATTTGATTAGGCTTTGCTTACTAACACTAACTCTCCTGATCTGATTGGGTTTTTCTGGGTTTTCCCCAATCCTCTGCAACAAATGTTGGATCGGCTCTTGCATATTTTTTTTCCCAGAGTCAGAGTCAAATTTAATTTATATTTAATTCTATTAAATTTTTTTCTTTTTAAATTTTTCAGTTAAGATTTTACTCTAAATTTAAATTATTAATTAATTGTTTTTTCTTACTTTTAAACAGTCGACTGACCTTAGTCGACTATAAACTAATTAAATAAAATAAAATAATAAATAAATAAAGTTTTTTTTTTTTTTTTTTTTTTCCTTTAACTCCTAGTGGAGCATAGGGCCTCCATAAAGTACAATATATATATTCTTACTCAGGATCAATAGCCGAGTCGATTGAGCCCTGTTTGTCCTCCGTCCGCCTATTTGAACGTCAAGATGTCAGCTATTTTAAAAGCCCCGCAAATTAATATTTTCATTTTTCAAGTCGATTTGTATGCGTCCTATAAAAGATACAACTTTCTGACTTTGACATATAGTAAGCTGACTTCAATATCTATTTTTCTTCCAAATTTTAATTCGATCGAACAATAAACACAGAAGTTATTCAACAAAGTATGAACCAAGTGCTTGTGTCAGATAAAAAGGGAGGCAGGCAAGCTCGAAGCGCCATCTGTCGAGCATAATTTGAAAGCATGCACAAGTACATATGTGTGTACGAATTTATGAACATAGGTCGAATGGTATCCTATAGTCGTGTATCGCTCGACTGTTGCTTTGGTCATTTCTAGGTTATGCTGATAATATGGGAATCTTTAGGGTTATTCTAATGTAAGTATATTATAGAATAATAATGGAAACCCTTTGGTTGAGACCTCATCACTTGCAGTGCAAAACAATGTTCTATTCTTCTGCTACGAAGGCCCAAAAATGCCTGCACATTGCCATTTTTGTGCTCCACTTGATGGACGGCCTCTTGGCAGCCGCATCTTTGCACTCTGCCACTTTAAGCACTCGCTGCAGCTGCAATTGCAAGATATACTCATCACTTAAGCCGCCTACAGCAGCAGAGCCAGCAGCAGCATTTTCACATAATGCACAGGCAGCTCCCTTCCCTTCCCTCTCTCTCTCTGGTTGAACACCTTTTGGAGTGGTCCAGAATTGAACCATCAGAAGGTACACGACCATCACATGAGCATAATCACAGGCAGGCAGGCAGACTAGACTTCGTAGGAGGCACACAGACTGAATAAAGTGTGCAGGGCGTGCGGGGCGTGAGGGGGTGTAGGTGAACTGTGGCCACTGTGGCTGGTCATGCAAGCGCAAATTTTCACATTCACACAGTTTTCGGGAAAGGCAGACAAATTACAGGCACGATTGCGACTACCGCAAAGTCTCCGCTTGTCGTTGTTGTTGTTGGGACCCTGCAGAGCGGGGGCTTGAGCTGTTACTGGTCTGGCCTGGGCGATAAGCATTTGCGTGATTAATGAAATTTGATGCCAGTGCCGAAAAAAAAGAAAGAACGGCACAGAAAAGAGTTGAGTGCGTCCACTGGAAAGGAAGGCGAAAGGCGATGGCAATGGCAAAGGCAACCCTGCGCACCTTTACACAAACAATTACAACTAGGCTGACACACAATGGGGCATGCGGCAGCATGACTTATGGACTGGCCAGCACACACACACACACACACACACACATGTGCACACAGTGGGCGGCGGCAGCACCACATCTAATTGGACCGTCCCGTACTCCAATTAGAATTCGTAATCGCGCACGCTTTGCCCATTTGAATTTATATCGAAATTTAATTTAATTAATAGAGGTGCCCCCTTGCTGAATTGGAGCTTGGCCATGCCTTCAGCTCGGCCAGGTGCCAGCGCGCGGCCAACTATCGCAGCTATCGCAGCGGGAAGTGTCAAAAAGTCAACTCAATAACTGTTTATTTTTTTGGCATATTTCCAATTTGCATCTGTGGCCCAGTTGCCAATAGACTGCGTCGCTCTCGCTGTCTGTCTGTGTGTGTGTGTTTGTGTGACTCAGTCCAATCGTTGAGTTGCCAGCTCCAGCGAAATTTGAGCCTCTTTGCATGTTGGCCAATGTTTTCAGCTCTCTCTCCCTCTCTCACTGGTTTTCTTATCTGCCTGCAGTGGGGGCCCACACTTTATTTGCCTACTCAATTTGATTTCCTCTTTGGCAATGTTTGCAAATCTTAATAGATTGTTGCACAAGCATAAATTGTTATGGCAAATCTGCACAATTTGCGCTTGAAGGGAGTCATAAGAACAGCTGACGACTTACCTCTGCTTGTGCTCTTATCAAAGCGGGAATCTCTTTCATTTGCTTTGCATGTTTCAATCGTGGCATATCAAAGAGAGCGGGAGAGAGGGTTCAAGTGCGCGCGTTGCCAAGCATTGCAAATATAATGCACTCAACTTAGGCTAGTTGTAGTGCTATCTCTTTTCACCTTGCATTGTATTTTATGCGCGTAGTATTGACTTATTTGAATTACTGGATTGAAATTAACAGCACAGCAACTCTTAAACTGATTCTCTTTGCAGTCTGTTATGGAATAGTTTGAGTATTTTCTGTACCATTTACAGCGTTGCCAGGCAGCAATGCAAATACACATGGCAAGCATACATTTAATAAATAGGTAATAATATTTTAGATAGTGCACCATATTTACATACATTTATTTCTATACTACATTCCACTCGAACTTTAAATTTTAGCCAGGTCCAACTTACATTTCACTTACTAGATGTCTTTCGTAGCCTTCTCTTTCAATTTATGTGTGCCTCATTCTTCCTCCTTCCTCCATCCTGCGTGTGTGTGTTTTTTGCGCACATTTCTTTGGCTGCCCCCACCTGATAGAGTGATCGATAGGCACAACTAACTGTAACGACTGCTGGCTACCTCTTACGCCCACAACTCTAAGCCTACACGCCCATTTGCTACCGTTTAGCCAGATTGATTTCATGCCAGCCGCTGCACGACTCGATGATCATTTCCATGTCGGCTGCTGCTGCCCGCTCCTCTGCCCCTCTTTAAAAATGTGGGCGCGGCGCATTTTCCCAACGTTGGCCATCAATCAACTTCGAGTGCGAGGACGAGAACTGCGCTGCACTTCACTTGCCTTTCCCAGCACACTGGTGAAGGAACAAGGAGAGCAGTTAGTGCCAGGGGCAGGAGGGGCAACTGAGCTGAGCGCTTTTGGTTGTTCAAATTGTTGCGGCATCATTTTTCATATCCGCGGCAAAGTCCACGGGGCAAACACAGACACAGCCACAGCCGGACAAAAACAAATGCCACAAAAAGCAGCAGAGGCAGCAAAGCAATATAACCAACTGGCGGACAGAGCGAGGCGAATCAATGTCGAAGCCATTCGCATGGAAATCGAGTAGCTCAGCTAACAGCGGGAGCCGCCAATTTTGTTGTTGTTGCTGCTGCTGCAATTGGAGCCGGCGCTGTGGCAACCCTGGCAAGGAGAGTGACTACGTGATCGCAGTTGTTGTTGTTGTTTGCTTCTCTTATGTCTGCAACGAAAAACGCTTTGTTTTTGTACTAAACCAACTATCTCTGCCCTCACCGTCGGCTTTGTGTGCTCAGCGAATGTTGCGCTTCGCGCGAATTTGTTGCAATTTCTCATTGTCAGCGAACGCGTTCGCCGGTAAATTTTGATTAAACGCTCCACGGGAATTCACTTTACTTGGCCCGTTTCGAGTTACTCCTGCAGTTTATTTCGCTCTCTCTCTGCAGTGCTCCCTCTCTGTCTCCCTCTCTCTTTTACTGTCTGTTTCTGGCCTTGCCCCTTTCATTTGAATTTGATAAATGGCGCTCGTGGCGGTGCTATATGTTATGCAATTTAGGGATTTGTTTTTCGCCGCGCGGCGAAATAAATAAAAAGTGTTGCCCAACTGTTTGCACATCTTTGTAATAAATGGAAGAAGCAGGCGCACTTGGCCAAAATCAATTAGAAGCACTTCCAATGGAAAAGCGCCGTTACTTTCATCTACTCGTATCGCAGCAAACGTCGGCGTCGCTGCTGTAAAAATAAAGAGGCAGACAAAGAAAATCCGATTAAATTGCAGCACAGCGAAAGAGAGAGAGAGAACGAAAAGACAGAGACAGCAACAGCTTCAATAACAAGCTGTAATAATAATTTTGCTCCAATTAATCAGCGTTAAATCAGCGAGACGACGCCCAATGTCCACGTCCCCCCACTCGTGATACGACAACCCTATTGCCGCCTTTGTTTTTCTGGCCTGCCCTTTGTTGTGATAAGTTGCCGTTGCTGGTGTTGCTGCTGCAGTACCCGCTGCTGATGCGGATCAATGTCTGGGAAAGTAGCAGATGCCCAAGTCGCCCTGTCGATTGCGCTGTCGGTTCCATTAAGCTTAAACATCATTAAAGCCAGAAACAACAAAAATGAATTTCGTAATTATGGCAAAAAAGGCATCGGAAAGCTTTTAAATATAGATAAAGATATGTGAATCATTTTAAAGATCAGTTTTAAGGACTTTAATATGGCGGTAAATATTTTATTTGTATCTTATTGTGCAGTGCAGTTAATTTAATATTATATCTGGCACAAGGTGCGGAAAATTATTTAAAAACCAATAATTCTCTTTTGGTTAAGTAAATCATTATTTTGTATGTACATATGTATATAGATGATTACTATAGATAATACTATGTATAGCAATATCTATGTTGCATACATAATAAGAAAGCATTTTCTACTTATTCAATTAAAATAAAGAAATTTAATCATTATATCTTTCTCAACTGAAAATAACTCAATATTTACATATTCTTAAATCGATATTGGCGTTTGCACTTAGAGTAACACAACTTTGCGACCCACTGTATACGAATAACTATGTATGTAGATGATGCTCCGTTTAGGGTCTCTCCATCGTCTTCATCGGCGTCGTCAACAACATTGACATTTCTGATGTGCCTCGAGTGCTTTTGTTGTGGAACCTTTGACTTTTGTTGGGCCCATGTTGTCTTTACCTTTTTGCGCTTTTGTAAATACTTGAAAAAATAAAAAATTGGCCGAGTCGAGTTGGTTCAGGCAGGGCTCGGTTCTTGTTGTGTCTGCCTGATTGCTTTCGATGCTTTTAACAACTGATTTCCCCAGCTTAATTGCTTCGTTGTGGGTCTATCTGTCTGCCTGTCTCTCTCTCTCTCTCTCTTTCTCTCTCTGGCTCTTTGCTGTCTGTTGCAACGCATCCAGCGAATCTTGGGGCCCGTAGGTGGTCCTATAACGAGCTAATGAAATGTGAGTTGGAACAAAACGGTTGTTTTTGTTGTTGCTGTTGTATCTGTTAAGTCGGGAACTGTCAAAACGAGCCGCCGTCCGACCACTTGCGAGAAAGAATAACATAAAAGACATGCAAATTGTGCGGTAATTGCTGTCATCATGCGGGCTCAAGTGTTGCCCTTGTTGTTCGAACAATTGTAAACGCCAAAAACAAAAGAGAAATAACAATAATCAGAAGATGTTGGCAATAAGTGAAGCTGCGAAAACTCTTGAGTACTTTCAGCTCTTGTTTTTTAGCTATATTCACGCCCACTCGATTGTCATTATATCTTGCAGCGATAAATACGATTTGAGTGGCAATTAAACTTGGTTATCGATTAAAAATTATTGCTCGATTTGGCGCTGCGCTTGTTATCGATTGTCGTGCGAACAAGGATAGACAGTAAACTTGGTAATCGGTTAAAAATTATTGCTCGATTTGGCGCTGCGCTTGTTATCGATTGTTGTGTGAACCAGGCGTGACAGCTCTGCAGCTCGATAGCTTTCGTTCAGCCCTGATAAAGTCATCGCTGGCGTGCAGCAAACGAAAAGGAATTGTTGATTTTAATCAGCAATTAAGTTTCGGTTTGGGAACCTGCCTGGCGTATTTACTAATTAACACATCGGTAAGCTCGTGTTGTGTTTAATTAATGATGCCCATTTCAAATTTGCATACGAACTGTACGATTGCCTTCTCCTGGAGAACAGAACAGCAAATGGAACACAGAAAACAAACTGGCTTTGGTTTATTTTTAGATTACAGCTGCCACTGTTTAACGGCCTTTTAAAGAGTGCAAACTGTTGTGCCAAGAAACCAGTTCCACACACAACTCACGGAGTGACCCTCGCTGTGGGTGTGAGTGTCATTACGTCGCGTCTCGCTGCCAGACTTAGCCCCGACTTGTCAATATCGCTTACATCACACCCGGCCTAGGCTCGGCTACCGGTGTGGTCCACTGTACCGTGTCCACTCTCCCACACAGTCCCCACTGTACCCGCTGTCCGCTGTCCCATGTCATTGGCCACTTGGCTGTCAGCCAGCGGCGCCTGCGGTTGACACTTTTGCGCGCCGACACGCCCGCTAATCCGCTCGTGCATATCATCATCAGCCGAGCTCTGCCCGCCGATGACTTGCGAGGGAGACAGACAATCTTACAGAGAGAAAGAAAGAAAGAGAGAGCTGGATGGTGCACGCGTCTCAGCTGGAGGTCGCATCCCAATTTGTCGCACAGCAAAGCCTTATTCGAATTAGCCCAAAGCCCTCGACCTTAAAGATATCGCTTACACGTTGCGCTCTCAAGTGGCAAATTCATTAATATTTAAACATGCATGTTTTCATAGGGTTAGCGTTTGTTTATTTCTCGAGTTTCTTGTCTCTTTTACAGCTCATTAGCTCGACAGATCAGTCGATCACAGATAACACTCCAAGATGTCCAATGGCAAGAAGGAGCCCAAAAACAGGTAAACACGTTGCTAGAAAAAGACACGTTTATTTATGATATAGATGAAGGTAAATATTGTACAAGTGGTTGGAACTACTAAAGAATCCAGGTTTCATATGGTAGAAACAATCGATCGTTTGTTGAGTTCATTCATTTGCAATATTGTATACGACTATATAATTATAAACATATCTTTCTAATCAGCCTTACATATTATAAATTTGATAAACAAAAGATTTGATTGTATAGATTAGCAACACTTCTTCCTTCTCTTGTCACTCCATAGTCTTCAAGAAGCAGGCTCAAGCAGCATTATGGTGGGTCTAATATTCGACAGCGGAATTGTGGTGGCCAACTCGATGCTGGGCAACGTTGTCTTCTATCTGAGCGATCGGATTTAGTAAGATGAAGCGACATAGAAGATACTTAAATATTATATACATACATATGTATCAATATATTTTCCAATCACTTTCCATTTAGCTGCTGTGCAAGCAACTCTAGCAGCGATCGCAAGGCATTGCTGGAGGTGGCCACCAAAGTGGACGAGATGTCGCGCACGAGCAAGCTTATGGCTGGCACAGTGGGTCAAGTACTAGATTTATTGAGTAAAAAATACGAACAGTTCGAAGATGTTGAAATGCTGCTGGCAGGCAATGATCCAAGTGGTCTGCATCTGTTGGAGCTGAAGTCGTTTGGCGTCTCGAAGCGGGTTCGCTACTCAGCCTTGGGGGCGGGTGCAGAGGAGGCGTATGCCCACCTAACGGATCACTACCACAAGGGCATGAGCCTGCAGCAGGCTCAGCAACTGGCTCGCAACGCGGTGCTCCGTGCGAATGTGCCCCGATCTGCCATTGATGTCTGCATCATTTTCAAGTTTAACAAGAAGGCGTGAAGAAGATTCTCCACGAAGAATATACATATGTTTATGGCAAACAGAACTTAGTAAATAACCCCATCTGCATGCTATAATTATAGCAACTTGAAGTAGAAGCAAATTAATTGTCTATGTTCTGCTGGGACCGCAGCTGATAATGAAGCGCATTTGTCAGCCGCAGCCGCAGACTCTGCCTCGACGAGATTATCTGGCACAGGCCTAATAAACGTCCTGGCCAGATGATGACTATCGCAATCTGAGGTCGCCAGTCCGTGGCCGTGGACTGCAGCAGGTAACTGCAGAGTAAGCACAAATGATTTATGCGACCAGGCAGCATATAATTAATAATGATTAAAAGCTGGCGCCCATCAACAGTCCCAACGAACTACGCTAATCGCCAGTGCGAGACGGAGTCCCAGAGACGGAGAGCGACCTTCCAACGAAATGAAAAGTGGTTTGCCATAGTCGAAGATCAAAATCCACTCTGGCGCCCGGGAGACGTCCCGCTGTGCGTGGATTAACATGAATTTATACGTGGCATTTGACTGGAATTGGAACTGGGCGCCGTGTGGCGGAGGAAGGAGAGTACCGAAGGGGCACCAGGTTCCTCTGTGCGTGACCAGGCTTCATTTTCATTAGCCTCGCAACGAGTTCGCTACCGGGTGGTCCGTCCCCCGTACGGACGTGTATTGGGGCACCTGGGTGGCATTATGTTGTCAGGCTCTCAAAACTGCCTAATTGATTTTTGCATGGCAAGTTGAAGAGATCTTTCAATGTTTTGCTTTGTTCTGCTGCGTATTTCGTGCAGTGTCGTAATCGCAATTAATTTAATGGGATTTTTAAGCGTGCTACTCTTTCTTCTTCCCATAGTGACAATACTCTGGCTTCAGTTCCCACATCTTCTTGTGCGCCGAGCTCTTGCTGTAGTCGCCGATCTCCTTGAGTATTGTCTTCAGCACCAGGACAGACTGTTTGGTGATGAACTGCAGATCCTTGAGGGAGTAGTACTGATGCTTCTCGAAGGCCTGGAACAGCATGTTCACGATGGTCTCACGACTGACTGCCATCGAGGCGACCTCCTTCTTGCGCTTGGCGTCCTCGCGCTGCAATTAATAGCAGAGACTCTGTGCTACATAACAGATATATATATATGATATAGTATGTATGTCTTACATTGTGCAAATGATTGCTGACCGGCTTGAAGTTGCTCACAATGTGACCGATTGCCTCGGCGCTGTGGGAGCAACGTGCGTTGCGGCAGGCCTGTTGCTTCATGCGCAGATACTGCGCATTGCAGACGGGCAGGCACTCCATCTTGTACTTGATGACACCCTCCATGGCCGAGTCCGAGTCGCAGTCGGTGGTGGAGAATATGCCAGTTGTCTGCGTATTCGATGTGGCCTTCGATAGCTTCAGCTCGTGCTCGGCGGCACACAGTTTCTCCGGCTCGAGCTGCAACAGTTGCTGGCTCAGCACCAGCTTCACCTTGGGTGGCGCCTTCTCGTCTGCCGAGTGTTCCATGCGCAGTGTGGCAACCTGCATTTCAGAGGGCGACTTATCCCACAGACGGGCCACATATCTCGGCATCTTGACCAACCATATACCTTGATTGACATTGGTCAGGTCCATTTTACGTTTCTTTGGTTTCTCTTCCGACATTTTTCATATAGGCAAAATATTGAAGAATAATTTTCAAACAACTCTACTGGAAAACCTTCACAAAAGTGAAAATTAATGGAAGTTAACAAATAAACATAGTTTCTCAGTTCGCATGCTTGGATTGGGGTCAAATATATATTATATATAATAGTGTATAATAATAAAATGATTTCAGAGCTTTGTTTTGTTTCATTCTATTGTATTGACATTGCCAAAACTGACATTTGTTCTTTCTTCAAACTGGTTCCAGACTCTTCAATAAACTCGCTTATGTATCCCTGTTAGAGTTGTTGATTTGGGTTCGTTTCAGCACTAAGCATCGAACATATAGAGTACTCAAACAGCGGAATTTACTCATATGGATGAGGTGCGGAGATCAGGACCCCTGAACACGAAGTGTTTCATGAGTGAGCGGTCGGCTTTCTTCGTTAGAAACCGCGAGAAGCGCACATCGGCATCAAGTCAGTCGCACAACGACAGCGGAACGATGAGCACGGGTATATTTCTTTGCTCTAGCCATCGTTTCAATGTATGTGTGCTATGTATGCACATGCACGCAAGTAAATGTATGCGTTGCATGTGAAGTTTGGCAATAGGCAATTGCTTCGGCCAGCGCGCTGGCAGCCTGAAGTCAATTTTCTGTTTCGGCGTCGAGAGCCAAGAGACAGAGACACAGTGGGCAAAAATGGTTATCTTGCGGCGAAACTTTTATAACTTCGAAAATATGTGGCTTGATTTATGGCATAATATTATTAAGTAAATAGATATTGATGTATTCCGAATTTTTTAGTTTTGGCTGATAAATTTTGTAAAGTTTAGTACAAACATAACCAAAAAAAAATTATAGTTGTTGCACAACTTTTTTTTCAATATTATAAATTTGATATAAAAATTAGAATAGAAATATGAATATTTAATCTATCTACTCAATAAATTATAAATGCACATGTGTTCAGATGTTAAAAGTTATTGCCGCCAAATAACTATTTTTGCCCACTGTGTCTCAGTCTCTTGGCTCTCAACGCCGAAACAGAAAATTGACTTCAGGCTGCCAGCGCGCTGGCCGAAGCAATTGCCTATTGCCAAACTTCACATGCAACGCATACATTTACTTGCGTGCATGTGCATACATAGCACACATACATTGAAACGATGGCTAGAGCAAAGAAATATACCCGTGCTCATCGTTCCGCTGTCGTTGTGCGACTGACTTGATGCCGATGTGCGCTTCTCGCGGTTTCTAACGAAGAAAGCCGACCGCTCACTCATGAAACACTTCGTGTTCAGGGGTCCTGATCTCCGCACCTCATCCATATGAGTAAATTCCGCTGTTTGAGTACTCTATATGTTCGATGCTTAGTGGTTTCAGGGACTTAGTTCATTAGTTCATTTTTCGATGAACTATATATAGTTCAATCTTTAGTTCGTTCGTTCGAGTCTTTAGTTCGTTATATAGTTCAATATTTAGTTCGTTATATAGTTCGTTATATAGTTCAATCTTTAGTTCGTTGGTTCGAGTGTTTTGCTCTTTAGTTCGTTCGTCAAAATCTTGTTCTTTCATTGACATCGTACAATTTTGCCATTCCCTGTTACTTTTCTACAAACGCAATACGGTCACACTGCAGCGAAGTTTATTGCCATGTGCTTTTTATATTCTCTAGCTTTTTATTTAACCTTAGTACAATTCATCAGGTTTTGCTATTCTTATTCGTAAATCTGAAGCCGAAAAGCTTCATTTTTGTTTTTAAAGTCTTTAGTCAGTTGCAATCTTTTAAAATATGGTAAAGAGGAAGCCAAACCAGATGAAGGTAAATCATTTTCAGCGATTTCAGTGCAATGTTTTCTATTTTATATCCAAAACTATTCATGCAGCTTGCTGAGACCGCAAAGTTTCCCCCTTTGGCGATTGCAGTTCCATCACAGGGTCCGGGTAAGTTGATGTTGTCTGGGGTAGAACATTCTCGTACTAATCATTATCGTCTAGGTTCTGTGCCGTACCCAAGGAGTGAAGCTCCGCCTGCGCCTCGTCAACGTGTGAGTTGCTTTGATTTTCATTCCTTTTCCCTCTCACTTGATCTGCTCTCTTCCCCCTGCACAGGGCCGCCCTCGCAAGGTGCCCCTGGATCCGGGCATTGTTAATCACCGTGAGAATAGCGTCAACTGTAGGAGCATCGTTACGAAGGTGCTGGTGCGTGCAGTCAAGGAGAAGACCCTGTTCACATTGAACAATGGATTCGCCCGTGGCCTTAAGCCGGACACCATCATGGCCGGCTTTCGTCGCGAAAATCAGCTTTGCTTTGCGGTACGCTTTAAGAACCGCAAGTTACCGGAGCTGATCAGTCCCATGGAGCTGAAACTACGCGCTCCGAGTCTACTTATTCAATACTACGTCACCAATTTGCATTATACCTACAATGTTTGATCAATTAGTCTACAATTTACATTCACTAATTGTTCAATCATCACGGGGAATATATTTGCTACTTTTTTATTTTTAGATTATGTATATCATAATAAACATACACTTGGCGCTGATTAAATTTGACAACATGAAACAGAAACATATTTAAATTTAAATCTATTGTTTATACAATAATAAAGATTATTTCAGAAGATTATATCACTTATAAAATTACAACTTTTTGAATACTTTAATTATTCATAGACTTGAAAAAGAAGTTTGTAAACAAATGAGCAGGTAGTTTCATAAAGATGTGTAGCTCTTAAGCTGATTATAGTATGTTACAGTCTATAGATAGATTATAGTACAGACAAACTCGCTCTTCTAATAATTTAGCATCTTATCTCATAGATAAACTTCCTTTAAATCCCTGCAAACTGTGTTTCGTGTCTGCAATCTGTGCAACAAGTGGCTGCCTTCGGTGTCCCTGTGCTTATTTGCTTAAAGCAAACAGATTTGCGAGTTTAATGTCGCATTAGGGTTACCATCGCCAGCACATGCACATAAATCTGCCTGCTGCAACTGCTGCTGCTGCTGCTCGCATATTTTGCGACTCCACGCGCTGTGGCAGATAAATTTTCGTGGTGTCACCTGCGACTCGCCACATGCACATAAATACATACATATACATATCATTCTACACATGTGTGTGTGTGGTTGCATCTGTATCTGCGCAACGCGCCGCCAAAGGTGGCAACAATTTCGGGCGAAATAAGATATCAAGTGGAAGGTGTTGCAAGGCCCAGCAAGAGAAAGAGGAAAAAAAAACACGAATCTGTGCAAAATATTATTAAAATGCCGCGTTGTCGAACGTGTCGCCCAGTGGCAGCTGCAGTTGCAGCTGAAGGTGCAAGCGGAAAGGGGAAGGAGCTGGGATTGAGAATGGGACTGGGGCAGAAGTCTCGCCTCTTCCTGGAACTTGTCGCGGCGTCGCGACTCTCGAGACGCGCGTTTATTTATGGCGAATATTTGATTTTCGAATTTCGTATCTCGTGCTTACTCCCTCTGTGCCCTCTCTCTCCCTCTCCTGTGGCATTGACATTTTGACTGCGGTCCTGGGCGAGTTGCAACAGCAGAAGTCACTGCATAAATATTTGTTTATTTATGCAACAAAGTCAACACTTGCAACACGCTCTGCACACAAACCGCCGCCGTGGGGGAGGGTGCAGTGTGTCAGCAACAGGTTGTGCCTGAGTCCGCGCTGCCCGCATTGCGATAAAAGTGTGAAATGCGGCACGGCGAATGATTAAAGACGCGCGATAAAGAGAACAGTGTGCAACATTGATTGCGTGTGCGCGATAAAGATAATGAAAACTCAATAATTTATAGGGGGTTGATGGCGCAGAGGGGGTGAGTTTGGTAAGGTAAAGAAAAGTAATGTAAATTACTTTTGAGATCATTTTAAAATTCCTGGGAATTGAGAGAGTTTCGCAAATATTACTTGTATATTATGAACTGTCAATATACATATGTGTACTACTTCTATATATGCTACCTACGATTATAGGATTGAAGGGTATTATAACTTTATGCCAACCGTGAATGAATGTAGAAACAAGGTAGAAGATGGTATTTCCAATACCATGAAGTGTAAATACTGCTGAATAGCTTCATTTGTCTAGATCTTTTAGACTATCAGACTTAGGATGACCATATTTGTTTTTTGTTAATAGTATCATTACTGAATTTTCAGGTTTTTTGAATACAATAAATTTTAATTTAATTCTTGTTTTTCATTAACAGTTTTACCTATTTTTTAATTTAAAGTATTTGTATTTTAACATTTATAATTCAATAATTTATTAGGATTATTAATTGTTTTTACTTTTAAACAGTCGACTGACCATAGTTCGACTTTAGATTAAAATAAATAAATAAATAAACAAATTACTGCCTTGAAGCATGAATATAATAGTAGCACAAAAACCTTAAAATAAATACAGCTGTTTACATGAATTTCTTATAAGTTGAGTGAGGTTAGGTACACTACAGATATCGAATTGAATCAATATGCTTTGCATGGACCCTCGATAGGGCAGCTAAACAGAGAAGATGACAACGCGTTTCCTGTGCTCGCTGCCGCTTATGGATGCCAATGAAATTTATTATTATAATATGTTAATAATTCTCTTTAAGCCTGTCCACCCATTGTCAGCTGGGGCAGGGCCTGGCTGTACAGTCTGTACTGACTGCATTGTTCGGGCGAAATTAAAAATTGTGCGCATCGCTTCGGCTCAGTTTATTATGTTATATGGCGCTGCGGTCTCAGCGGTCTGGCACGGATCCGGCTTGGGGCTTGGCGGGTGCGCTATAGTTCTCTTTACTGACCCCCCTCCTTTCCCCCTATGTCCCCTCATAACTCACTGGCCTGCCAGGATAATCGGCGATCGGGGGTATACGAGTGTGTTTGTGAGTGTATGTGTGCAGGCACTCTCCCTGCCTCTTGCGAAGTGCGTCTGGGAGCAATAATTTAAAATATTGCTCTATTATTTATTTGAGCATATGTCAATGAAATGTATTTATTTATTCGCAGCAGCAATAATAAACAAAATGCCTGCGAACTCGGCGTGCTGTTAATGAGCAACAGAAGCGGGTACAGGAGAGGAGCCAGGGGAGTAGGGAGGCGTGAGGCCACCGTGTGGGGGCAGCCGCTGTTGACGTTAATTGACCGCAACAATTTTTTTTTGCAGCATGCAGTAAATTTTAATGAAATTGCTGCCGTGCGTTGCCAGTTGCCAACGTTCAGTATAGGTGCAGGGAGGGGAGGGGAGAGTGAAGGGAATGGGGCACTAGGCGCGTGGCGTCTGCAACTGCAACTGCAGCACCAACAGCAGCGGAGGCAGAGGCAGCATTGGCTCAAAGTGCTGATGACACGCCTGTCAGCGACACTTTGCGCCGCTTGTTGCATGAAAACATTTATAAAATGAAATAAATATAAATAAAAGCAAACGCAACAACAACAACAAGAGTAGCAGCAGTAGCAAAAGCAAAGGCAAAAACACAGAGAAAGATGCGAAATATAAAATCATGCAAATTGCCGGGGCTTAATTTTCGACGCCCTGTCAGGGGATAAGCCTGCCCTGTACTTGTTGTTGTTATTGCTGTCGTTGTTGTTGTTGTTGATGGTGCTTCTGGGCAGAGCCTGTTTAATGTTTTACTTGCCGCACTGGGGGCTGGCATTTTTGATGTCGCTGCATTTATAAATTAATTAAAAATAAATTACTTTATGTTGCATGTCGAATTTCATTAAACTTAGCAACGCTTTTGTTTCTCTGTCAATTTGTCGATTTTATTTATTATTGTTGTTGTTGCTGTGGCCATTGTGAAAAAATAAATAATTATGCTGGACATTTAAAAAAGCGCTCGAATGCGTTTCTCACATCAAAATTTATATTCGAAACATGCCCACAAACAGTTTACAAATATTTAATTTTTCACCACGGTTGCACTTTTCAATCAATGTAATTCGCATAACGCGGTCCACAAGTCAGATTGTGACATAGAGAGGATTAATGCAATCCACATGCTGCTCTTTTTACACGAATTTAGAGCGCAGCTAAGCGAACAAGTGGTTTAGAATCAGCGTGTCCAAACGCTTTGCGGCGGTTCACATGGATGAACCACTCTCCCTGCTGCGCTCTTAGATGAGAAACATCAAATACATTGTGTGTAGTTTAGCTCTCTCTCTCTCACACTCGCATGTACGCTAATTACAGCCTGCAGCCGTGTTAAGTGTGTGTGCTGTAAGTGTGTCTGTTAATAACATAATATGTACATATGTATGTACATACATACATATATGTACATATAACAGAAGCAGTCTTGCTCCTCACGCTTTACAACCCACTCTCCCTCTCCCACTCAGATCACATCACAACTCTTTCTTTGTGCTCAAAGCTGCATTCATATTTTCCCAATATGCAAAGCAACAACACAATAATGCCTACACATTCCCTTTGTCCCACTCCCACCCACACTACGCAAATGGCAACTCTCTGCTAAGCTCAATATTGCCTTTTAAACAAAGAGATAATTCAACGGGATCGCAAATGCCTCTCGCAATGAATTTCAGACTGCAAACACACGCACACACTTATGGCTTTCCTACAGCTTCTTTCAATCTTATTGAAACTAAGTCATTTCACACACACATACAGAAAGTTAGAAAGAATAATGCTGCATAAATAGCTGTTTAATTGACACACTTGCTCAGCTTGCCGAAGCTGAAGTTCAGTCAGAAGTCAAAAGAGAGAAGAAGAGGTGAAGAGAAGACGAGAAAGAGAAATTGGTTCATGTCTAGCATTGAAAAGAATTTAATTAAGCACGCAGCATGGGCCCGGCAGCAGTTGAATGGCTTCTGCAATTTGCCTAAAACTAACAAACACAGTTAGTTACTTGGGCAGACGGACGGGGGAAGAGGGGAAGGGGCAGGCAAACAGACGAATGAACTGCGAACTGAACTGAGACTTAGGATTTGCCGCAGGCTAATTTCGAATTTAATTTGAGAGACTTGCCGGGGCTGACCCCAAAGGTTGCACAGCAAACAGAACTTATTAAACCATGGGTGAGGGGGAAGGGGGCGTGGATCTGGGGCTGAGGCTGGAGGGCGTGTTGAGTTGGTTAAGTGGCAAAATAACAAAGACTCTCGAAACTGGGAAGGAAATTACAGACTGGACTTGGTTCGCAACAAAACCGCAAATTAGTTGGCTGCCTCAGCGGACCACAGATGGCACAGGGACAACAGCAACAACAACAGCAACAACAACGACAGCAACAGACAGAAAAACAACATGCGAGCTGCCAGTTGCCAGTTTGGCCCCAATGTCAAGCGCATCCACATCCCAAAACCGAAACCAAAGCAAGAGACAAAATAAATAAGAAAATATTGTTGGAGCAGCGGACGTCGCTGCTGCTGCTTCTACTGCTGCTGCTGCGCCAGAGGCGTCTTTCCTGGAAACCCAACAACAGAAACAGCAACGCAGCCACAGCTTCTCACCCCCATCCAATGGCTTCCACCAGCATCCACAGCTCCCGCTGCTTATTTCCCACTTCAGAAATTGACGCGCGCGTCGCTCCAAATCGCCGTCAACGTTGTCATCGGTATTCGCTCTGGCCCAGCGCAGTATCGACTCCATCTGCAGCGGGATCTCTGGGTGCACTTAGATGCCAGCGCCAGATAAGCTCGGCCAGTTGTGCGCACTCTTTCACTCCTCTACACCTCCCCCCCCACTCGGCGTGCGCACTTCACGCGTTCGCTTTGTTCATAAATTATAATTTTATGATCACGAACATATTCGTGGAATATGTTGGCGTTGCCAGCACCAACTGCAGCTCTGACTCCTTTGTCGCGTTAAATATTAAAGTGTCTGCGCGAGGGACTCAAAATTGGCTACGCTTCACTTCTCTTGCTCCCTCTCTCTCTCTCTCTGCCTCTCTTAGTATGTTTACAATAATTGAAGAACTTCGTGGACTGTCGTGGACAACATCATCTGCAACAACAACTTCGGGTTCTAGCTCAATGTCAAGCAGCTTCCGTCGCCAGCAGCGCAGTCAGCGTCAGCGTCTCTCTCGTAAAAATTCTCGATGGCATCCGACAACTATCCTAGGCTATAATTACGCTTTCTTGCGCTCTTTCGCGCCTCTTTATTGAAACTCGTAAATCAATTAAGCTCGCAGACAGCTGAAGTTCAAATATTGCATTATTTATGCCTTTTAATTAGCATACTCCACAAACACTTTCAAATGGAAATTTCGAATTCAAAGTCGCCCGCCGACTCTCTTAAATTGGGGGCGTTGCCAGACACAATAAAAGCGAGCGCGCGAGCGGCAGAGACGAGATTAATGGCCTCTTGCAGCCAAATGTGCCATAACTCGCGGCTGCCAGCGTTGCCAACCATTTGTTGACCAACTCTCTCACTTTGCGGCCAGATCAATAGTGGGAATGAATAGTTATGGAACATCAGAACAAACGAAACTATTTTAATTGTACGATTTATTTGCTGACCTTAAAAACTGCCAGTTGCCAGATTTATTTGGCAGTTGGAAACAAAATATAATGTTTTTCCAATTTAATGGCATTTTGCTGTTAAAGTGCGCAATATATCATATTGATTATTTACCTTTAAAATATTTAAAAAAGTGAAACACTACATTTTGTATGTTTATTCCTGGAAGATTTAAAAGAGCTGCGCACTCTTTAAAGCCTTTCGCTTTATTAATTTGCGACAATTTGCTTTATGTTCGCCCTTTCGCATTGCATGGTTTTCATAATAATAAAGAAACAACAACAACAAACAGCAGGAACAGCAGGCGCCTTCATGAGCACATTTTGCTTCGTTTATTAAGCTTAATTTGAATTTGCAGCGCGTAATGAACTTTAGCATGCAATGAAATGAAAGTTAATATTAGCGAGTCGCCATAGCGAGGCCTCGCCTAATTAGTTCCTGGAGGAAAAAAGAATACTTAAATGAATTTATTGTTGACTGGCATGGAAAACTAACACCACGTGAATTTGTGGTATTCCTTCTGCATTTTAACTCAAGCTATTCCAAGAGAAAACAATTAGAAGTGACGAGAAAACTCGTCAATCCTTTGGTAACTTTTATCCATAAATCCTCATTTGACAAAATCAGCATCAGCAAGAACATCATCATTATCGTAATCTCTATCATCTTTATACACTAGCAGAGGGTATACTTGTTGTGGTCAAGAGTTTGCAACGTACCTTAGGACACATCTTTGACCCCGTAAAGTATTCATATTCTAAATTAACAGCACCTGGGGACTCCATCTAGCCATGTCTGCCTGTCCGTCCGTTTGTCCGTCCGTCTATTTGTTGCAACGCAAACGAGTCTTTCAGCTTTAGAGATATCTTAATTAAACTTGGCACACATGCTTCTTACGGCTCCACGCAGTAAATATGTAGTACCGAGCCGGATCAGACCGATATATCGTATAGCTGTCATACAAACTATCGGTCGATTTTTATTATTTATCATGATATTGCAAGCAGAATTTACTACATCGGACTTTTTCTACACATATATAAAATAAATATACAATTTCATCAAAATCAGACTAATATAATATATAGCTGTCATAGGAACAATCAGCCGAAAGGAAGGTTTTTAATATGACGACTAGTTTTAATTTTAAAGCCATTGGAACGATTTGAGAAGATAGGAACCTGCAAGTGTATACAAGTTTCGACATTCCGAAGGTAGCCTTTCTTCCTCGTTTTCCTTATCGCCAGCATCATCATTATCATTGTCGTCGTCGAGTTACAGTCGACTGCCGGTTTAATTCCCTGGAAATCCAAGTTGAAAGTTGAAGGCAAATTAGGAAAAGCGTCAAAATTGCGCCAGCGTGAAAATTAGAATTAAAAGCTGCAAAAGTTGCCAAGCAGCAAACAAGAAGAAGCATCAGCAGCAGGAGCAGAAGCTGAACAAACTTTTGGCCTCAGCAACAAAATTAGCCAAAAATGGAATTACTCTGGCTTCGCTATATGTTTGCTCCAAAAGGGTTTCCTCTCCCTGCCCCCACCATCCTTTCTCTGTTTGTTAGTGTTCCGCAGTGTATTGCTTAAAATTTTAAATAATTTTATAGAATTTTTCGAAAACAGGGTGAGGTGTGTTTCGCAGGGAGAGGACGTCCCTCCGCTCTTGTTTGGTTGTTAAATAGGTTATAAACTTTAGCTTTAATTTAACTTGAATTTGGCCAAATCTGTCGATGACTTTTCGACGCCGCGCACTTTGAATGGATTTTGGGGTTATTCTTGCTCAGGCAAGAGTACGAAGGGAAGAAAGTTAATGATAAGTTGAGGTTTTAACGAATATTATAAGAAAAGAAGTGCAGATTGTAATTTACAATGTTTAATGAAGTTTTAATAGGTTAAAGCTAATTTTTCTTTCATTTTTAAGAAAAAATCTTCTGAGAACTCCCAGAAAGAGGTTCCACAACTTTCTACTTCTACTTCTTAGAAATCATTGTAGTACAAATAATTAATACAAAGGCTGACAAAATAACTTCAATTCAGCACAAGAAATACGATTTACACTGCAAAACCAGAAAGGAAGTTATGCAGAAGGTTCAAAATGAGAAAAACAATCAGTTCGTTGGGTTCTTTTCAACTCAAGCTCATGGATATTGAGAGAACATCATTTCCGCAACAGCCACTGCAGCAGCAGGCCGCACTTCACACCTGAGCAACACTCGAGCCGGGGACCACAATGCAATCCTTGAGGACACTCCAGGACAGGCCGCACTCCAGCCCGAGCAAACCCATTTGCAATTTCTTGTGGTTTGCGTGGAGTACGCCGAGTACACTTGAGCTGCCCCGAAAGCTGCCACGCCTCCAACTCGAACTTCATTTGCGAGTGCGAAAATTTCGAGTAAATCTCGGCGGAAACGACGGAAGGAGCCGGAGGAAACTATGTGTTGCTGCTTCTGGGTAGTTGTTGATGCAGTACCCTGTAAATCTACAGAGAAAGGGTATATAGCAGAATTGATGTACATAAGTATAGAGTGTGTAAATATAAATATATATGTAATCATTTAATAATAATAATAATAATTATAAAAAAATGAACAAAATAAAAAATAAAAAAAATTATCAATAAATAAATAAATAATAAGTATTATAACAAATATGATATACATATTATACAATAAATTGTGTATTACTCGTATAAAGTAAACGCAAGGTATAACAAATTTTCTAGTTTTTAAATAGAGTTTTTTAGAGTTTTTCAAGCTAAAACATTTCAAACTCATCTTTACGAACGAGAGAGAGGGACAGAGTATCCTTTCGTCAAGTACCAACGATTATCGCTTCCTTTACTTGCATTTTGATGTTGTTGTTGTTTCTGTGTACTTCTTGTATTTTATTACAGCGCTTTATGAGCGCAAACGCCAAGCAAAAATCTGTTGGCAGCGCAGCGAAATTAATTAAAAACGCCCACATTTCAGCGATAAATCAGTGGCGAATGCGGCGACCACGACGACGGCGAATACCAAGAGAGGGCAAGATTAAACGACAGCAGCAGGCGACGTCACACGTATACACACACACACTGACACTGATACCAAGAAAGAGAGAGAGAGAGTGTATGAGACGTGAGCGGAGCACATGTGCTTGTGACGTGTTTGCTTAAGAGCCACTAATAATCCATTGTTGGCTTTTGTCCTTGCCGCTGTTGTTCCAGCTGCTGTCGCCGTCGCTGTCGCTCTCTCAGCAACGTCGAACCGCAGCAATCGAACGCAGAAAGAAATTGCATGTTTAACAAGCAGCTTTGGCAACAACAACAACAACAGCATGTGCAACAACAACAACTAAAACAATAACAGTCAGAGAACTTTTTTGGGAAACAAAAGTTTTTTGTCGTTGTTGTTTTTGTTTTTTATAAGTCACAAACAGCTTTTATGTGTGTTCCCTCCCCCCACCACCCCCCTTGCTCCACTTTCCCTGCAGAGTGCATAAAATTTCAGATTTATTTATGTTTCAGTTTTGTTGCGGCCCCGCCTTCCCTCCTGCATATAAAATGTGTTTTAAATTAAAAAAATTTTGCGATATTCTTTGCCGCTTTTGAAAGCTGCCAAATTTATGCAGATATTTTTTTAATGCTGACAGTTCGCGGCTTTCCAGCTCCTTCCAGCGACTGGAAGTCTTCTCCTGGTTTTATTTTTGTTGGCGCCAAGTGGCAATTTGGCAAGGCGTCCCAATCGGTCTCTCTCCTTCTGTCGCTCTCTTCACAGCGATCGCACAATGCTTGTCTTAAATATTGCGCCGCCTTCGCGCTTCAAATTGTCGACGTTTTTACGAGCGGCGCATCGCCGGTTTCGATCGCGCATTGGGGCAATGAAATTGGGAACACGAATGCAAATGGCATTACAATTGACCAACGAGAGCTGCACGGTATTATTTTGGGCAGTCATAAAAAAAGGTAATTTAGTTTTAGAGTGCAAAAGGCCTTCAAAACTTGCAGATCTCAAGGTTATCTCGTTTCAAAGAAAGGCTATTGTGAAAATTTGAAGATATTGAAGTATTTTGGCCAGAGTAAACAATTGTCTTTTTAAGTTTTCTTGTAATACTGGTAAATATCAGACACGTATTTTGAATATTTATCAATAGGAAATATTTTGAAATATTATTGTATCAACAACAAAAAGTACTTTATTGTGGTTTGCGGACCACATAAAAGGTGCCTTATCTATCAAAGTATAAGGATATATTATATTATTTATTCATTATTATATTATATTCAATATATACTTTAAAGCTGTCGTGGTAGCTGAATAAATAACATTTAACTTCCATTAAAACTACGAGGGTTGTTTGATAAGTCCGTGACTTTTTGTATTTGCCGCGCACCTGCTCTAAATACAACACTGCTCCTGTCAGCAGTTATCGATTAACAGCTGACTGTAAAATTTTGAGAAAGCTGCGTTTTTTGGTTTGCGTTTTATAGGCATTGAAAGCAGACGATCTCGTGAATTTTAACGAAAATGGAAAAAAGTGAATTTCGTGTGCTAATTAAGCATTATTTTTTGCGTAAAAAATCCATCACCGAAACCAAGGAAAGACTTGATAAATATTATGGGGACTCTGCACCATCAATTTCAATGGTTAAGAAATGGTTTACTGAGTTCCGTTGTGGTCGTACCAGTACAAGTGATGCCGAACGTTCAGGTCGCCCAAAAGAGGTCGTCATGCCAGAAATCGTCGACAAAATCCATGGAATGATATTGGATGATCGGAGAATGAAAGTGCGTGAGGTAGCTGAGGCTGTAGGCATCTCAACTGAACGGGTACATCACATTTTACATGAATATTTGGACATGAAAAAGCTTTCCGCGCGATGGGTGCCGCGATTGCTCACACACGACCATAAGCGCAACCGTGTGACCATTTCAAAGGAGTGTTTGGCGATGTTCAACCGCAATCCAAACGAATTTTTGCGCCGTTTCGTTACCGTAGACGAAACATGGATCCACCACACCACACCAGAGACCAAAGAACAATCAAGACAGTGGGTTTCTCCGGGTGAACGTGCACCAAAGAAGGCCAAGGTGGGTCTGTCGGCCAACAAGGTCATGGCCACAGTTTTTTGGGATGCACAAGGTATCATTCACATCGATTACCTTGAAAAGGGTAAAACGATCACCGGCGAATATTATTCAGAGCTTTTGGACAGATTCGATATTGATTTGAAGCAGAAACGACCGCATTTGGCGAAAAAAAAATGGCTGTTCCATCAGGACAATGCACGGGTGCACACGTGTGTAGTCAGCATGGCAAAATTTCATAAATTGGGCTACGAACTGCTACCCCATCCAGCATATTCTCCAGATTTAGCCCCCTGTGTCTATTTTTTGTTTCCAAACATGAAGAAATGGCTCGGCGGTAAGAGATTCGGGTCAAATGAAGAGGTCATCACAGAAACAAACGACTATTTTGAGGGCCTTGAGAAAACCTATTATTTGGAAGGAATAAAAAAATTGGAAAAACGCTGGACTAAATGTATAGAGCTAAAAGGAGATTATGTTGAGAAATAAAACGCTTCTTTGACGAAAAAAATATATTTTATTCAAAAAGTCACGGACTTATCAAACGACCCTCGTATATAGTTCGTTAACAGTTTAACTATAATTCTTCATTACTCTGCACATTACTTTCAATGAACTTTTGCACTTGACTGACATTTGCCATAAATATTTTATCTATCTGCTACTTATACGGATTCTCCCAGACACACACCCACACATATGTATGTACATCTTGCACTGAGATTATGTAATGAAAATAAAACGAGCTTTTGATATACGATCGATATGCATTTTAAATGTTGTGTTAAACGGCGCATTTAGCTTGTTTGCGGCCAGAAATTATGGGACAACTCCATTTGAGGCAGCGCAGGAGGTCGACGATAAATATCCAAGTGTAAATGGATACGGCGCAAGAGCCGACGCAGCCAAGCAATGAACTAATAAAGGACAGCAACAATAACAACGACAACGCTGCAGCGCTGCTACTGCCGACGTCGTTGCCGTCGCCGTCGCTTTATTAGCTAGACTTTGTTATTGTTATTGTTATGCTCTCTCTTGTGGTTGTCGTTGTTGCGGTTGTTGTTGTAGCTTATAAGCGCACGCCGCAAATGCCTTGCCATAAATTTGAAGCTTTAGAGCGGCGTCGTCTATGAAGACGTCGGCGTCGACGACGACGACGACTACAACGTTGGCCTCGCCATTGGCGTCGGCATGCGCTAATGAAGATCAACGATTGGCGGACTCAGCAGCAGCAGCAGCGACGCGACTGCAGGCAGTGCGCTTCACCTATGTGTGGGTGGTCACACTGGCGCATTTCTATGCGTTGCGCGCAAATAATTCATAAATTACATTCAATTCTTATTAAACGGAAGATGTACGAGCAAGAGAGTGTGAAGAGAGGAATGAATAGGAGTGAAGACAGAGGAGAGTGAAGAGATGCGATGAAGAACGTTGCGGAAATCCGCTCATTACGCAAGGCTTGTAATTAATCTCTCCAGCACAAAACAGAAAAGAAAAACTTATGGACAACAAAAAGAAATTATATAAAAGTGCTTTTGAACCCGGCTCTTTATGTAGGGGGTGTGGCAGGCTGTTGGGAGGAGCTTCTCGTGGGGTCGTGCACCTGTTACACCGTTGGGATTTAGGGTTGCCTTGCAAAAAGGGTTCGCCTCGGCCTCGGCCTCGATTTGTGTGTAAATATTTGCAAATGAGTTTGAAATTAAGCCGCTTGTATTATTTATGGGCGGAACAGGGGGCGGAAGAAGACACGAACGTGGACTTAGGATGCGACTGGGTTGCACACTGGTGCGACGATTGCGAAAAATGGCTAATAATCTTGATAAATTAGTTAAAGAATTGTTCGAATTCCTTAAGAGAGTTGAAATATTCAATGTAAACATGTGTGAGTATTACTCTATTTCTCACACACACATGCAGACACACATGCACGCGCTGCTCACTCCATGCTTTTCACGCTCTGTTTGGCTAAGCCGGAGAGAGTAACAGAGATATAGAGGTGTACGTCAGTCTCTGCTGAGAGAGAGTGCCAAGTTGTGCCGTTACATTTGATGCATGCACAGTGGGGCTATTACATGTGTACAATGCGTCTTTTTTGAAGGCTTTACAACTTTTAAAATATGAATGTAATCTAATATTTAATTAAATTTAAAAATGTATCTAACTTATTAATCATCTAGTGGACTTATTAATTACTTTACTAACAGTAATATTATATTATACCATAGTTCTTTGCCCCACTGTGCTTTGGCCAAGCGTAACACGGATAGACAGGCGGACCAAGAGTGCATGCCACAGATTGAATGGTCCGGCCAAGGCAACAACTGAAAGAAGACAGAAGACAGAAAAAAAGGAATACATAAATTATAATAATTCTGTTGGTGTTCCTATCTCTCTTTCTTCTTTCGTTCGCTCATTCCTGCTGCTGCCAGCGTGTTTCGCATGTCAGCTCATGCCAGGGAACAGGACTCTACATAGATCCGGCTGTCATTCCATTCGAGTCCCGCCGAGATGCTGCTGCCACTGCCGCTCCTACAGCAGCTGCGACTTTGCCAGCTCCTTTGGCTGCACTCTCCTCCCCCCTTCTACATTCCTCTTTGCTTTCTTCGTTCTGCTTCTCTGGCTGTTGCTTATGCTTCTAAGCTGTGCGGGCGACACTTGACTGACGCCTTGCTGGCGCCATCTAGCGGCAGCCGACTGCGCGTGCATAACTTGCGTTTCATTATAATGAGATTATCCCTTTTGCTTGTAGGGATTTGTGTGTGTGTGTGTGTGAATCTGGCACATTTCCATCGCCAGAACTGCAACAGCTGTTTGTGTTTTCTTATTTAAATTATTTCTCCCTTTTGACGTGTTGTTATTTCCATCTCCAGTCCCTTATGCCTTGCGCTGTTTCGCCGCCATTAGCTGCCCGTCAGTTCGAATCGCCTGGACTTAACCTAAGTAAATAGCTTTCAAATGAAGCCGCCCTTCCTTCCCATAAAAAAACCTTATACCTTTACAGTAGCACGTCATTTAAGAACTTGAATTGAATTGCATGAAGAATTTAACAGCTTTTAAGTGGATTACGACATTTACGATTTTGAAACAAGGTAAGTTGTAAAGTATATACAATATACAGGCAAGTTTAAAATAAATATATGAAGCACATTATAATAATAATAATTTCTATTTAAATAACATAATGAGAATTTATGATCATAATTTCTATCTAATCTATTGAGATCACTTATAATCACAACTAAATCTTTAAAAAATCGAACCTATTTCAACGATTTTTACCTTGACCAACTTCCTACCAAATATCCTAAATAGGTGTTAATTATTTTCCATATATTCCACAAGATCTACTGGGTCCGGTTAGCTTTTCTCTTAGCATGTTGATAATTTCTGAATAAATGCATTGCCATCGTTTATACATCAATTCCGAACTGAATCTAATTGCGTGTAGCATGTCAAATATTGAGGGACCTCCAGGCAAGGAAAAACTTGTTTAGCATGTTTGAATTATTATGCAAAAACGTGTTAAACATGCGAACAAAGCGAAAATATAACAAATCAACACAAAACATAACGAAATACATGGTAGGGTTTTTCTCTATTTCTCTTTTTTCTCTCTTGCTTTTTTCACCGGACTTCCAGATTTCAATCGATTGGGCGAGGTCGGGCTCATGTTTGAAAACTAATTAGAGCCGAACGACAATGGCAACAACATCGAGTCGTGTAATGTGGCTTATTACAACATCATTTTGTACAAATATGTGTAAGCCCCACTTCAGATGTGGTGTTGCTCTGACAGCTACAACAACCAACAACCAGGTGACATTTAAGGTGTGAGCGCAATTCAAGGTAATAAATTTCAGAGATGCCCGCATGCAGCTGAAAGATACAACTCGGCAAGATAAAGATAATGTTCATATATAAATTATGTTCAGCTGATAAAAATGGAAAAGAAAATAAAGCTAAAATAAAAACCTTAAAATTTACTTTAAGTGGAATGCAGATAAACACATTGAAATATGTATATTATTTAAATATATCTCAATAAGGAATACCCCATCAAATCATCCATTAAATATATATACATTTTCCTCAATCTTCCTATCTTGAACAAGTAATCTTTACTATGCAGCTATAGGTCAATATTTAACCTAATTTCCATATATTTTTGGTAATTAGTTTCTTGGACTAAAAAGTAAAGATAAATGTATTAAAATATACTAACTATTATACAAATATTAATTGGATGATAATTTCAAGTTGCACTTTTAAATTTCATGGCCATTTTTTCACTTGCGAATGGATTCCAAATGTGAGACTGTGGACTAGAGATGAGCGAGAGCTACCTTTGCTTGGGATGCGGATTAAAGTTGAGCACATCGAAGGTGAGAATCTTGTAGAATGACACCGACCAGCTGGGATCGTTGATGCGCGACAGTATCTTCTCCATCATAATCGCCGCCGCAGCACCGTCAGTGGGCATGGCTGTTGTATTGATGGATGATTCAGCGGATGTCGCTCGCAACTCTGAGCTTAGGTGCTGGTTTGGATGAATTAGCGCAGATGAATCAGCCTTGCCGAATCTGTGGGTCTTGGCAACCTCCTTGCGCCGCCAGAGGGCAGTGTAGTCCCGGCGAAAGCGTATAAAGATCTCGGCGAAGACAATGCGATGCGGCACGGAGGTGACTCCCGTCGGCGTCTTCAGCTCGTTGTCCATGCGCCGCAATATGTCGTTGATCTCGACCAGTTCGCTCGGCGAATCGAAGTCCTTCGTGTTGCGCAGCCCTACGAACAGCATGTCAATGAAGGCGTACTTGCGGCCAAAGTTCTGCCGCGTTGCCACCCGCATGGGGATCGCCCGGCGCAGATGCTCCCGATCGAAGCGCACCAGTTGCAGGCGCGAATCGTCGCGCGAGAGCAACATGTCGCGAGTGATTTGTTGAAACCCAACGGGGGTGGTGAACTCGCCGATCTTCTCGGCACTCTGCTGCCGTATGATGTCCGTCATGACGATGGCCGCCTGCTTGGAGCCCTCCACAAAGTCGGGCTCACTGAACGCGTAGTCCCACAGCCATTTCAGTTTCCACATATTGAATTTGGTTACGATATATTTCCATGGATTGTGCAGATACACTAGTTTCGGTATGATCTTGCGCGTCTGATCGTCGACGGCGTTCGGACGCTGCCAGTTGCTGCCGTGCAGCTGCCTGTTGCTGGGGTTGTAGCACACGGTGGTGGCGACGCGCGGGGATGGCAATTGCGACGAAGGATTGCAACAATTTTGGAAGATCTTACGCAGTGCGCCATGGCTTAGTACTTTCACTAGCATCTTGGACAGCGTTCAGAGAGTGCTTCGCATTGTATCCGCAATTTTGGTGGATCCACAGTGGAGGCGATAGATGATCTTTGTTGTGATCTTTATGGGCAATTTGCTAGCCAAATTCCAATAAAAATGCTGCCGAATATCAAGAAATATGTGTGCTAACACCAAGAATTTTGACAAACATCTCTTGCCTAAAGGCTCGAGTTGGATGTTGTTGTTGATGTTGATGAGATGATGTTGAGAGAAAAACAAAAAGCCTGAATTTTTAAATTTCAAATGAGATAAAAGGCAACAACTCAAAGATCGTAAAACTTTATTTGGCCGATACATAAATTATCAGTGACTGCGTGAGTGTTTCTGCTGAGGGGTATTCGGTGAGTTGCGTCTTCGAGTATCTGAGTTTTTGCGTGGGACCCCACAGTGCACAGTGTGTACAGCCCACAGTTCCAGCGACAAGTGGACTGTCCGTCCGTCTCTCTCTCTCTTCCGGCCTTGCTGATCACACGCAAACGACAATAAAATGTACCGCAAAGCAGCAAAGAGAGCAAGAGAAAAGCTCTTCGAGCTGCAATTGTTGCGTATGTGCGATGCGTTTTTAAATGGCAGAGCGAATAGAATAGAGTGTGCTAGAGAGGGAGGGAGACAGTGAGAGAGATAGACATTTGATGGAAAATTAAAGAGAAGCTCATTTGCAGTTGGGCTCCACAGCCGGCAGAAAAGATTCGTAGGGAAGTGATCGTGGCGTTATTGAGTTTGGTATTCATAAAATTGGATTAGTAGAACTTGTTGCACTAGAAGTAGTTGGCGTAGTAGTAGCAATCAAAGATGTAGTAGTAGTGTTTAAAGTAGAAGTTGGAGTTGTTATAGCCGTATTTGTAATGGTAATAGTTGGTGTAGTAATATTAGTAGTAGTAGTAATTATAATAGTATAAGTAGTAGTAGTAGTAGTAGAAGTAGAAGTAGTAGTAGTAATTCTAATAGTAGTAGTAGTTGAAGTAGAAGTAGTAGTAACAATAATAGTATTAGTAGTAGTAGTAGTAATTATAATAGTATAAGTAGTAGTAGTAGTAGTAGTAGAAGTAGTAGTAGTAGTAGAAGTAGTAGTAATAGTAGTAATTATAATATTAGTAGTAGTAGTAGTAGTAGTAATTATAATATTAGAAGTAGTAGTAGTAGTAGTAATTATAATATTAGTAGTAGTAGTAGTAGTAATTATAATATTAGTAGTATTAGTAATTACAGTAGTAGTAGTAGGTGTTGTATTAGTACCTATAATATAACTAACTATAAGTACCTTTAATATAACTAATAATAATAATAATACTATAAGTATTACTACTTAAAATAGAACTAATAGTAGTAGTATCTCTGGTTCATTTATTTAATCAACAGAAACAGCAGCCCCGATAGCCTTTTATCGTAGGTAAGTAGAACTGTTTACTGTTAAGATACCTCAATAAGCTGTTGCACTGGCTTATCACTAATCCCATTAATACTAACATTTCATTGCTGGCCTCTGCGTCTGTGTCTGGCACTTTGGAAATGGGCAATGAAGAGATGGCCAAACTGTGGAAACTCGCATGTAGATTTGCCCCTCGAACAGCAGCAACAACAACAACAACTCGAGCTAACATTAGTTTATCAATTTCCCATCCCGTTGACTGGTTGACACAAAATGCGTGGTCGTCTCTGTCTCCGTCGTCGTCATCGTCTTCGGCTTGGTCGTCATCTCAGTCGTCATCGTCATCGTCATCGTCATCTTTGGATGACGGGGCAAGAAAAGGCCGCCGCAGTTCCAGAGCTGGTTGTGTGATGCGATAAGCATCTTCCGTGGACCGCCGTGTTACAACTACTCGCAAAGACCCGTTCGAGTTGTGAGTGTGAGTACTGTGAATAGATTTGAATTGAAATTCGAATGAAAATAAGTAATTCATTTGCTGCAACAGTCGAGGGAGGAATGGTGGGGGGGGGTTGGTGAGGAAGGTCTGCATCGTTTATCTTGTTGCTCATTAAATCATTCAACTGTCAATCAATTTCGTCTCGCTCTGTGTCTCTCCCTCTCCTCCTCATCACGCTGCATCTATGTTGCAAGTCGATTGTCTCAGCTCGAGTGGAGTTGCGTCGGGTCCGAGGAGAGACACTCGTCAATTGTCTTCGGCATATTTCGCTTTCTTCTCGTCTCTTTTCGACTCTATCCAGCGTAATTATTCACATCTTTGAATACTATTCGAAACTGCAAGCCTATTAAAGCGGAATCTATCGGTTTTCAATCATTAAACAAAGCTTATAGCGGTAATTTGGTTCTGTTTCTGATTTTCACGCAGGGGCAAAACATGTTGAGTCAGTAGGGAGTCTAGATTTGATTGACATCTGTATTGAAAGAGAATATTATGATTTAACGGGGCAGCTTCAGCCTTTTTCAATATTTCGTTTCAACATTCCTGCATATCTCTTTCTTTTTCTTATTTCAATCTGTTTATATCTCACTTTATTTGCACCTTTTGCAGGGTATGTACTGTGCAAATTGCAAAGTCCTCGACTCTCGACACCAGGGGGTATTGAACGCACAAGTATTCCCTCGAACAGATACTCGATACGAACATATACGATATCGAAATCGAACAAAGACAAAGCGATTTATGCGTATTTATGAATATGTATGCAGGTTCTGCATAACTTCAGAGTTCTCCTTTGTGGTTATCTCTCTCTCTCTGTCTCTCTCTCTCTCCCACTGTGATCGACAGGTTTTAGTTTCGAGTTTCCCCCGCCCGGGCCGCCTTGCGAACTGCGCTTAGCATAAGCATCGCTTTATTTCCATATCTTAAGTATCCCGTGACAGGGGCATGCCAAAATGCTCTCGTACCTGTCAACCGATTCAGGTTAAATCAATCAAACGAGAGCTGGAAAAACGAAACCTGTCAACACGGTTCATTGTTTGCATTTGCGTTGCGTTTGCGTTTAATGAAAGAGCCGCCCCGAAACGAGAAACATGTACGGAGACAAAGCAAAACGAATATCGTAAGCCAAACTAGGCAGAACTAGGCAGAACTAGGCGAGTGATAGGGGTGTACCCCGGACTGAGAGGGGGCAGCGGAGGCGGGGCTTAACATATTGTAGATTTATGCGATGTATCTGCCTGCACACATGGCAGCAGCCCAGTTGCACTAGCTGGTGGGGGCGTGGCGTAGACACCACTCCAGTGCATTCTTAGCACATGATTTGGCAGTGCTTTTGGCAGGTAGAAGGGAACTTCTTTATAAGTATATCATAAAGTTATTTATAAATATTGTTAAACATCATTTTAGTTAAGGGTTTGATCTTTTAAACAGTGTAAGAACTTTGCATTTAAAGATATTTGATTAAGTTAAGGTAACTACAAGTGTAGATCTGATTGGGGTTTTCTGGGTTTTCCCCAATCCTCTGCAACAAATGTTGGATCGGCTTTTTCTTTTTTATCCCAGTTCAATTCAATTAATCTCTTTTTTTTTGTACATTTACGGTCATACTTTTAATTTAAAATTATTCTTAGTTTAAGATTTCAATATAAAATTTTTTTTTTACATTTAAACAGTCGGCTATTATTATATTCTACTTTTAACATTTTTTTTTTTTTTTTTTGAATGTGAAGTAAGCAGACAGTATTCATAAGTTAGAATAGTCTTGAACTTGCTAGTCTAACTACATATATATTTATTATATCATTTTTGAAAACCGTTTACAATATTTTCTAACTTATATTTCCGTTCTCACTTAGCTTTATCTCGTTCGTTGTTATTATGCAGATATTTAAATATGGGAACTAGAGATATAGGGATATAGAGTGCTGAAGTTTAAAGTACTTATGTATTTCTTTCTTTAGTCAGTTTATAGCAATAAAAGAATATCTATAGAAAGAGTTGTGAATTGCAGCGCTTCTTTTAACAAGTTTTAATACGCATCTTCCAATCAAGTCCCGCTGGGCTATATTGCACTCTATGAGTTCTCTCTCTCTCTATCTCTCTCTGTCTCTCGCTCGCTGCATTTGGCATTCGTGGAGTCATTTGCATTTTTAGTCATTTCCATCTGGCGAACTATTGTCTGCTCTCGCATATTGTCCGCCTCGTGCGGGTGGTCATTTAGCATATTTTGATATTGAGATTTATTGACAAGATAGAAACGCGCCAGCGACGTGCCGCATTCTCGTTGATGTTGTTGTTGTTGTTGTTGTTGCTGCTTTGTCGGCAACTGCTGTGTGGAGTTGCAGCAGGGCCGGAAACGTTGCCCCGCAGCCGGAGGCGGGGTTATTATGTCAAATGTTAGTCAGAGTTAAATTAATTGAGTTTTCGGCCTGAATGCAGATCGTATTACAAGCGTGAATCAGAAAGGGCAACGAGCAGAGTGAGGGGAGGGGCTGAGAAGAGACTGAAGTGAAGACGGCGCCCACTTAAACAAGTTGACCGCAGAAATCATGAGGCAGTGGATATAGAGCTGCGTCTGCGGAAGAAACCTTGCAAAGCGCGGAATGTGATCGCGACATTGAAATGAGAGAAGCAACAGAGAAGAAGAGGAAAAGAGAGGGAAAGACATGAACAGAGGCAGAACTAGGTCTTGCGGTCTGTCACAGCACTGATAGCTACTTGAAGGGTTTCCCTCTGCCTCCCCCTGCCCAATTTGTCATGCAAATCGATCGTCACTTTGCAGGAAACTGAATGAAACTGACAAGTTCAGTTCAAAATTGGCCCCCAGAGTGCAGCTCAATTTCATTTCCACTGCGTTGCCAGTTGCATTTCCATGTTGTCTCTACCTCTGCCAGTTGCATTTCCATGGTGTCTCTTGTTGTTTTGAACGGCCAGCGAATACCCTCACGCATTCGCCAGCTGATCCTTTTTGTGTGATTTGAGCATTTAAAATTCCAGTCGATGCTTTGGCTGCCAAACTGTCAGCGCGACACCTAGCGGCCAACACCTGCAACTGTCAACTGCCACGCCACCACGTGATGTGCCTACTTTATGGCCACTTAAGTCCAGCCACTGACAGTTGACACTCCACACGGCGTCGCCTCCCCTCCACTGTCCCCACTCCCCAGTCAATCGACCGTTGTCCCTCGTCTCTCGTCCGCTGTCCGCTTGTGATGTGTGAAACCTCGTCTTGTGCTTCCAAGAAAATCGCCTGGGTGTGCTCTGAGTACATTAAGTCACCCGTTCCGTCCCCTCGCCTCCCCTCCCTCCGCCCACAACGTGCCCCAAGTGCCGCCAGAGCAGACGAACGTTGCACCCGTCCATTCGAAACTGGGCGAATCGTCTAATTTATGGCATTAGATTTTCAAATTTTATGCTCTTCATCAGGGTGCACAGCAACTAGAGCAACCACAGAGTAAAGCTGGTATTTTAGTAGTAGGATTATTGGTATTATCAGGCTGAAAAGAAGTATAAGACTTTGCAAATGCTATAAGTACAGAAGAGTTAAGGAACAACTGCAGAAAGAGTTTTGCAAATTGGTTGCGAAATTGTAAATAAGGAAGTTGTACAAAAGAATACAAATTAAATTAAAAATATACTAGAAAACTCAACAAATAAATAACATAACAAATAAACTACACTTTAAAGTACCTAAATAAATATAAGAAACCAAGGAAAGAGTTTCCTTCGTATATCTATTAAAAATGTATAGTAACAAGGAAAGCGCATTAGAATTGAACGGGAAAGAGCATCAACGTATCGTTGCGGTCGCCTCATCGTCCGCCGTGCACTTCTTGACCAATTTCAATGCAGTTTGTGTAGCTTTTGTGGCCGCGTCAGTTGTCAACGCGGACTGCCACCCGAAAATGTGGAGAAGTTGTCAAGTCGCATGTTTACGCGGTGGCTTTTAATGGAAATGCAATTGAGTTGCAGTGCAGCAAGAGCAGGGGGGAGGGGCACCATAGTGAACCGAGCGGAACGTCATTCATCAGCTGAGCTAGTTCGCTTTCCCCTCCCTCTCTCTCTCTCTCTCTGACAGTCTCTTTGTGGAGTGCATTACACAGTAACCCAGATAGTAGAAGAACTCAGGCATCAAAGCAAAGTTCAGGCAAGTGCGCGATGCGAGAGAGTGAGGGAGAGAGAGGAATGAAAAGAGAGAGAGAGAGACACACACACTGTGTGTGAGGTGGCGTCGGGGGGAAAGCAGGATGCAAACAAACTCAACAACAACTGACAGTAGCCAAAAATATGTCATAAAAAGAGATATGGTTTGCGTCAATATTGACTCGATGGGGAGAGAGAGGGAGAGGGAAAGAGAGAAGTTAGTTGGCACGACACACTGTTCACCTGTGTTGGCTAATAGGTGGCGCTGTTGCTGCTGTCGTTGTTGTTGTCGCCACATCGTCAGCAACGCTGTAATTTTCATTGTTTTGCGGTAAATGCCGCAGGCCAAGCGGAGCCTTCCGCATTTTATTTGCCAGCAACAATTGCTGCACAGTGGAATGCAGTGTGCCATTGGCAAGTAAAACACTAGGCATTGTAGAATTTATTTGTCAACTCAGTGAACTACTGATGGATTGAGGTTTTAATGTTGATAAGTATCAAAAAGTTAATTGAAATGATGAACTCCTTTTTAGGTGATATTTTAATGTTCTCTGTTTCCGATAGTATTAAAAAGCATTGTTAAACTCTATGTAATTATATATATATCGTGTTTTATTTCTTCAGTATTCTGTTTTTATTATAATTATTATTTATTTAATACTTTTTGTTTATTCTAGTTTTTTTCACAACTCTTACACTAAATTAGAGCATTTCAGCTTGAAATTTGACTTCATTCGCTAATGTAAAGTTATTCGATATGTGCAACATTTAAATTTTAAATATAATTAAAACTGTTTGACCAAAGATTCGTGGCAACAGCAAAGCAACTCGATACAAACAACCCTTTTTCGGCCAGTCTGTCCCATAAAATATTCCCCACATTTGCCAGGCGATACTATCGTTTGGGATAATGTTAACATGGCTGTGCCTCCCCCTCCCTTCCTGCGTTCTCCTTCTCATTGTTGCTCCCTCTTTCAACCTTCCCCTGTGCCATCTATTTTATAGCCCCTTTGACATTTGCACTCTACTCTACTAGCTCTATCTCCATCCGGTTGGACTTACGTATTCTAAGCTACTTCCCCTTCATCGTCTGCCCCCGTGCTTTCATCATGCGAACTGGCTTTGGGTTAACCAAGTTAAATTGCGCTATTTATATACCACGAAAATAACCCAAATTCTTTTATCGCTGGATAAATATTTATGTGCCCAACGGAACCGCAAGTAACCCCAAAAATTCGATACGCTCATAAACAATGAGGGGAGAGAGAGAGAGAGAGACAGAGAGAGAGACACAAGATGGGGGCGACTCCAAGTGGCAAAACATTTGCCAATGTCCACTGTGCATTACGGAATTGTGTCTCGTCTCGCTGAAAAGTAGAGGGGTGGAGGGGAGAGAGGGGAATACGTAGAGCAGATGTGGCCTAGAACCAAACTGTGATATGCTTATATGCGTTTCCCTCCCCTCGTCCAGTTGCTGAATTTTTCAAATTATAATGTTGCCAAAAAATGAAATGACTTTGTGAAGAGAGAGGGAGAGAGAGAGAGAGGGGGATGCTTACAGGTAGTTGGCAACATATCGTACATATATCTGCGACAATCTGTTGTAATTGCGCTAATTGCAATTCATTATTCAGACTCAGCTTCGGCTTGTTTCAAGCTCATCATCATATATGCTATATACATACGTATGTATAATATACGTATATGTGTGTGTTTATGTGTGACAACGTTGCCACTGCGAGCTGACAAAATGTTGAGCAAAATATCCGCAGGATATGTGCTTGTTGATTTCGTTGGAGACTTTGACATTTTATCTGCACAGACTGCACGGGGCCAGAGGCGTAGTCATGCTAGGTGAGTGGGTGCTAGGGAGGGGGAGGGAGAGTGGGGTCTGGTGTGAAACACGACTAAATACACAAACAAACCCAGAAATGAATATTACGCTACACTTGCAGAGACAGATACAGTTGAGGACATAATACAGATACAGATGGAGAACCCCCCCACCCCCTCTCTGCCCCACCGCTGGCACGTTCCTACGCTCCAGCAGATACAGATACTTGTTATTAATAATGAAACCGCACATTTATTATGTGCGTGTTTGTGCGTGTTTGTGCGTGTCGCTTGTTTATTTATTTTGTATTTATTTGCACTCTCTCCCTCTTGCACACGAGAATTCACGTTAATATAATCCAATATATGGCATCTACCCACACTTATACACACATATAGGATATCTGCATACGTATGTGAATTGTCATAATATCATTTTTCTGTCATTATGCAATTTCGCTTGAATTAAATATGAAATTATTGCCAACTGTTTTCAATTTGATTAAGTGGCCTGCATTCCTTCTGCTTCCTTTTTGAGCTGCCATTCCTTTACCCCTCCACCCTCCTCCCCCAGCTACTTCTTATCGTTTTCGTGCCATTTTCCGAATTCCGATTCCGCATTATGCAATTCAATGTCGATTATGGCCGCAGTCGATAGGCGGATGCGCGATAATATTGCCACTTAAGAGAGTTCATTATGATATTTAATTTCCATTTGCAGTGCAGAAAGAGAGTGAGAGAGCGAGATGGGGGCAGGGTTGCTAAGTTTGGCAACAGACAGACACAATAAAGATAATTGGAACGTGCTCAAAATGAAATACTTAAAAGCATAACTTGATGAGAATTAAGCTAACATAAGAGTGATTTGAATAGCTTTTTGAAAACTTAAATATATATATAAATATATAAATATATATCTATAAATATATATAAATATACAAATATATATCTATAAATATATATAAATATACACTGCTGCAGATCCTTCACTTTTCTTGTGCTTTAAAATAAAGATTTTATTTCTTGAGAAATGAAATACAAATTCTTGTTCAACTTCTTATTCAACTTAAAGTTCTTTCTTCTCTTCTTATCCAAAGTAAACTTGCGCCTCAGAGTAAATTTGACAAGTCTCTCTTTACTATCTCACTTAACTACTTCTCCCCGCTCTTCTTACATCTATCTCGCTCTCGCAGACAAATACATTCTTTGGCCCAACTTTTGCTTGCAGGTGTAACAGGTTTCTTTGTCAACTCTGGCAGCACTTGACCCAATTAGCGTTTGCATGCAGAATTTAACCCTCATAGCAAACACACACACATACACACACACTAATTTAGCCAGCTGAATAAATTTGGCAGTCTTTATGTAATCTCAGTAAAAGTACTGCGAAAAACGTAAAAGAACAAGCAGGTTTTGAGAGTGAGCACTGGGATAAGTGGCAGGCGAAGAGACCGGCAGAGTAAGGGAGCGCACAGTAAGCATGGGGGCTAAATAGTTGTTACACTAACTTAACCTCATTTAAATATTTTGCTGCTGCTGCTCTTCTACTTCTTGTGCTTCTTCTTCTCCTTCTGCTTCTCGCTGTTCTTGTTGCTACCACACAGTTGTTATTGTTCCTACTGCTGCTGAGCATCATCTTGTTATTTTTTGGCTTCCACTCTTCCTCCCCCTTCCTCCCTTTGCACTCTGCTCTCCCCTCTGCTGCAGGTGCATCAACACACATTTTGCTTTTTCTTAATGCCCGCGCACTCTCATAAAGTAGCACACGAGCCGCAGGGCAAGAGGGTGATGCTGTATTTTGTATTCAAGTACAACGAAAATTGTTGTAAATTAGTAAAAATGTAAACACGCACACAGCAGCAGCCACAAAAAGGTGTGCGAAGAGTTGAACTGGGGCGAAGAGAGCCCAGAGTACGAAAGGTTAAGGTGTTCGGCTTGGTTGGGAAGTTTGCCAAGGGGTGAAGAGAGGCTTGTTGAGTGCCCAGTGAAGTAGCCGCTGAAGCACCGCGTCTCCACGGCTACCAACCTACGCAATTAAGTGACGATGATGATGACGGCGATGCCGATGTCGACGGCGACGTCGGAGGCGATAGCAGAACAAGAACCTACCGCCAAGTGAAAGGCCTCGCTGCCTCCCGCTTTCTTACTTTACTCACTCGCCCTCCCCCGTCCCCCTGCGTAGTTTTAACCTTCTTTGTTTGCATTAAAGTCGCAACAGAAGCAGCAGCAATAGCAGTAGCAGGCGCTGTTTGCCCCTCAGCGCACTTGAACGACTGCTTCAGCCTCCAAAAGGCTTGCGTTAGCTTTGTTTTTGGGCAGCGCTGCTGGGCAAATACGCTCTCTGTAATGCCTAGCATAGAGTTGTTAGATCAGTAGATGGAATGTAAATTGTTTTTCTTTTAGAAGAAAAAAACAGTAAACAGGCTCAGAATCAGTTGAATTATTGGTAAATAAATAGTTATGGCAGCCCTAGCCTAACTGCACATACTATGTTTGTATTGCTTAGCAGAGCAACTTGAGTAAGTGATTACAGTGCTCTGTTATTAGCATTAGCAAGCATTTTACTTAGCACACTTAAGAGCATTACAACTTCGGTTTGTCATCAGCTGCTCTGCTCTGCTCTCTTTCTTGTTAGCTGCCTTATGTTTGCATTGGTGGCTGCTGCTGCGTAAGTGGGTTGCCCTCTGCCGGATCTCGAGCAGCCAGTTGGTTGTCAAGAGAAGTTGTAAAATGCGTCTCATACCAGCAGCAGCAGCAGCAACAACAACAACAACAGCAGAAACTACGACAACAATACATTTTGAGGCTGCAAGTGGATTTGTTCAGCAATGAGAAGAGAATGTGAGTGAGAGAGAGAGAGAGGGCAAAGAAACGAAGCACTGCAGGCAGACAAAGAAAATATTTTGTTTGCCTTTATTTGATTATTTATTTAAATTTACAAACGCACGCAACAACAAATAAAAGTATAAATAAAATGCAGCAGCAGAAGAAGCTTTGAGTAATTTCGTCATATGCACAATATAAATACATATTGTGCCCAATGAAAAGAGCTCAAGTACACTCTCACACACACATGCACACATACTGGCAACTCCATATTCTGAGTCGTTAAAGAGATTAAAGAGTTGTTCTGCTTAAAGTATTCGATATGGTAGAATATAAAATCGGTTAGTTTTTATTGAGGTTTCAATTGATAATCCCTAACAGTGAAGTTTTCTTTATATTCTCCCCTCCCCGCATTGATAATCCCTTGTTATTTATGCTGAGCTTCTCACGATCTTAAAATCTCGCATCATTTCACTCAGCGGAACCAACAACGGACTCTTCTTCTCTCTTTTGTTGTTATGCGCGCATTATCTACTCTTTATTTGTTTGACTTTATGGTATCTGGCCTTTTTTCTTCTTTTGGAATTCTTCCAATCGCTCCTAAGTCGCTTTATGTGCTGCGCTTTTGTCGGCTAATGCCACCGATTAACCCGACGCGGCGTGAAAACGAAAGTATCTTCTTATTTTATCTGTCCGATAAGCCACAGCAGTTAAGGCGATATACATATATACTACGTATAAGGCCAAGGTGTGCGAATTGCGTGGTCGATTTATGGTCGCATTTATGGCTGATCTCTCTCCCTCTCCCCCCTCTCTCTCCGTGTCTGTTGAGGTGATCCCAACAATGCGTGGCGACAGCTCGTAAACACCCACCAAACAACGAGGTGAGGTGTCAAAAGTGCCTTATCAGATAATCGAGACTGTGGGAGAGACATTGATGAGCTTATTAGGTAAGTGCCAGAAAATTGACTATCGATGATAAAGTATTGAGTTTCTTTCAGTTTCAGTCGCAGATGCTGAAACACTAGCAATATATTATAAATTAAATAGTGCGCACTCTCTCAGAGATTGTCTCTCTCTCTCTGTCTCTCTCTCTCTCTTTCTCCCTATAGACTGTGGCTATAAAAAACTGTTCAATTTATGCGATTTTAATTTTTGTGCACATTTTCCAATTCGATCATAAAAATTGGTGGTGTGTGTGTGTGTGTTGGAGGGGGAACTGACACAGGTCGACCATAAAATGGTAAGAAGCTGAATAAATATTTCAAATAGCCATAAATATTGTTGATTATACAACGACGATGTAAGCGAAGCTGGAGTGGGAGAAGGAGAGAGGGACGTAGGGGGAGAGAGCAGGAGGAAAAGGAACACTACGTAGCCAATCTTTTAATTAAGGCAATAAAACGGAAATCGACCACGTAACCTAAGGAAAACATAAAGTTTACATTAAATCCACTTAATGTTCGAACAAAGTGCCATGAATGTCTTCTTTATCGCCACGTGTCCAGCTATAGGTTCAGGTGCAGGCCGACAACCGTGAGACAGAGTCCATGTTCCTTACAGTGTCTCTGTCTCTGTCTCTGGCTCTGTCCATGTCCCTGTCCCTGTCTCTGTTCGTGTTCAAGTTGTCTTGGGAGTTGGCGGTTGTGGCTACTGTCAGTGTGCACTCATCAGTGTGTGGCACATATATAGATATAACGCACACCCACACACACACATACACAAACACAGAGAGAGAGAGAGACAAAAGCCTTGCCACTCAACTGAACAGCAGTTGCACCTGCTCAGCGATGGCAGCGTTGCCATATTTGATTTTTATTAGAAGCAGCGTCAGAAATTGGCGCCTTTAGCATTTGCCTTCTCCTTTCCCCCATCCCGTGCGCCCTCTAGCGGACCATAAAAGCACTCGCTCAGCTGTTGATGTAAGTGTGTATAAATTAAATATATCTCAAACATTAACGCTCGAGTGTTTATTTTAGCTTGGGGCCCGAGCAGCTCAGACCGAGTAGAAAACTCATTAAATTAGCAATGTCGATTTTAATGTCCTTGCAGAGTCCGGAAACGGGTGGAGGGGTTGGCAGAGGGGAGGTGGGGGTTACAGTGAAATGAACTGCGCTATGACATGACAAGGAATTTAGCTAATGAATTATTTACGGATACGTTGCTTGACAACTCTACGGCCGGATACGGGTGTCAGTGAGAAAAGAATAATGCAATTTTTGCCCAGGAACATTTTCGTAAATTGTCGTTTTATTTATTGCAGAACTAGGAGGAGAGCTGGCGAGGATACTTGCGAATAGGGGAGGGAAAGGGAACTATTAAATATTATATTTATTTAATATTTATTTAGTACAGATTACTTGATATTTCGTTGAAATAATGAAATAATTAAAAGTTTGCATGCAGAGAAATTATATATAAGTTAATATTAATAGAAAAATCTAACAATATAAATATAATATATCATTAAAAAGTCTAGAAAATGTACATACATTTATAAATAACTGGAATTAATTCGTATTAAACATGTAGCTATTTGCAGGGTATGCAGAAGTCGTTGCGCTGTCCTTCAAATGCAGCTTTATTGCACAGCGGGCGCCCTGCACATGCTCAGTCTCTGTCTCAGCTTCGACCTCTGCTTGGACGTTGTGGCATCTCTACCTGGTGGGCAGCATTTCATCGTGACCCAATGACACTTTGACTAATTGAAAACTGTCAAATCGCAAGTCAAATGCTGCCGGGATCACGCTAGCTTACCCTCCACTGCCCCTCTCCGCTCTCCTCTGCCCACCTCAAGCCTGTCTGTGTGTGGTTTTCTTAATTGAATTAACTCATTAGCAGTAAATATCGGCACAGAGAGTGAGAGAGCATCAAGTCCTTCTGCCTGGCGTAACTGTATTTGCTGCTGCCACTCATACAAATACGTTTATTTTCGGCCAGTACTCATGTGTGTGTGTGTCATTTGTTTAACATTTGCAGCTCGTTTGGGATTTATTAATGACATTTCCAATTGAGGCTGGCACTCATTTCATTTCATTTCATTTCATTTCGTTTATTCCTGCTTGATATCACTCTAATCTCTCTCCCTCCTCTCCGCTCAGCATGCAATCTCCCCCACTCCTTATGTGTGTGTGTGTTTTGAGTGCTTTCTGATTTTAAGTGGTTATAATTTGTGCATTTCATGTCCACCTGACAGCTGAGGCCTGTGTGCAGTTTAGATTGTGCCCGAGATACGCCGCAGTATCTTTGCTTATTTGTGAATTGCCTCTGCGATTATTGAATTAGTTAGTCCGAGCTGAAATTTACACTAATGCGCCTGTCAAGCCAATTGATATGGAATCGCCCACACAACAGAGGGAGAGAAAGAGAGAGAGAGCAAATTCACAGCAACCAAGAGAGATGTCACTCGCTTACATGTATGTATATATGTATGTGTGTCCTGGCGTCAACTGTATTTCTTTTTTCTCTCTTATTAAGAGAAGCTTGGCTGTGTTAACATAACTTTGCATGACATAACAGAGCACATAACATAATGCATAACATGCATGTTGCAGTCCACAGAGCTTCCCATTTATTTTAAGCTCAATTGGATTAGATTGCATCGCTGGAATGAGAGAGGGAGAAGCAGCGGGAGAGCCCTGCGGTTAATTAACAGAAGTTTACGTTAACATGTAAGCGGGGTGAAAGTATGCGAGTTAGAGCGAGAAAACTAGAGTGAGGTAGTTGCTCTCCACGTTAAGATCGCACAGTGGGCTACTTACGTTGTTTGCGTATATTTAAATTAGTTTTCAGTTATAGAAGAAATGGAATGACAAGCAGCTTAAATTATTTGTACTACGAGAATAATAAAGTTGCATTTATAGTCAAGCAAAAATTGTTTGATACGATAAAATATAAATAAGTTAATAAACATTTATTTCTCTGTATCCTTAAAAATTCTTCAATTTCATTCAATACACTTAAGAAATAAGCAATGCAGCTATTACTCTGGTCCTTGGTCTTTTAAAGACTATAAACCCACAAAAAACAGTCAGATAAACATTTTCAAATAAATACACATAAATACATATGTACATTCATATATACATATATCGTACTCATACGTATATTTATATAGACAATCTATTGAATTCCAATGTCTGTCATAAAATCTGTGCACATTATTCACATAAATGAGCTTTTCTTTTATTGCCAGTTGGCTGCGGATGTTCTACTTACTCTTTCCTCCTGTTCGAGTTCCCCCCACACCAGATGCCACAACCCTGAACAAAAAGCCGCCCCGCGACTTATGTCTTTCGGTCTGTCTGTAACTGCGGCTCATTCGAAATCCCTTCAGCTTGAGTTCAGTGTAGTTAAGTGCGTGTATTACAGCTAGTGTTGGAAAGGGAGCGATAACTGATGATGATGATTCCATTTGTGGTTTGAATAATTTTCATAATTTAAATAACAGCAAAAACGGCTTCAATACTTTGCCTCAGTTTGTCAGACAGTCTGTCAGACAGACAGTAAGACGGATGGACGGACGGACAGACAGACGAACAGACGGACAGGCATGCGGCGAAAACGAAAACGAGAGTGTAAATCACAGTCGGGAGCCAGTGAGAGAGAGAGAGAGGGGGCGAGCGATGATAAATGGAGCAGCGACTTGTTACGCATAAATTTCAGGGGTCCTCAGTGAGTGCCAAGTGGGCATTGGGGGGACCTGGAGTAACTAAGTAAATCCTTGACGTCATGTGCGAAGTCGCCTGTTCGTCTTCTTGTTGTTGTTGTTGTCGTGTGTCCTTTGCCAGCGAAAACAATATTTCATTACATTTACATATTTTCACTCAATTTTCATATTTTCGCATTCGCTGAAGCAGGGAATGGAATGGTTGGACGGGCAGGGGGGAGCTAGGTGGCGCTGCAACGGAATGTATTTCGCATTTGCCTTGCGAGCCTTTTGTTTTTCATTTTATGGTAATTCGCTTCGTTGCCTCCTTGCCTCGCGCCTCCTCGCACACACACACCGTCGCGCGGACACTGTGCACAGTGTGCACTGTGGCGCCCTCAAGTGTTGAGCGCCGCAGTTCGCAGTTCTCAGAGCTTCGTATTTCGTATGTCAGCATTTTAAATAGGCTTTTCATGTTCGAATTTTATTGTATTTTTTTATGCTCTGCATTTGGCCAGTTCTTTTTTTTACTTTACAACTTTTTATTGTTGTACTCTGCCTGGTCTTCTTTCGTTTGTGCTGTGCCTTGTTGTTCTACGGTTTGGTATGTTGTGCAGGACCTTCCCCCCTGGCGTTGTCGTGCCGTAGGATACATTAAATTCCACAAGTCGTATGCACAAAAGTCAAGCGACCCGTTGCCATCCACTTTGCCCGGACTTTATTAAATACAAATATTTTCCTTTTCGCTGGGGTTACGTGGGGTTAAACGGCGACAGGCGACAGGCGACGGACAGTTGGAAAGTTCTCTTTGGCCGAAGGTATCAGTCGGGAGACCGCCTACCAAGCAAGGAGGCTTATGTCAAGGACACTTCTCGAGTCGGGTCTTAGCAGGGGACAAGTGACTTCAGCTGGATCGCTTGAGGCAGTGAGAGAGAGAGGGAGAGAGAGAAGGGGAAGAGTAGGTAAAAGAAAAGGAGACAAAGCATTTTATCGCTGATATTTCTGGAATTTAATGTACTTCTCAAACGTTAATGTTAATTGAGCACTGACAAGCTGTTAACCCTCTCCATAACCTAACTTTAATTGGATACTCTTTCTTTTTCTGAATCCAAATCAGTTGCACATCCTGCAAAGCTTTGATCCTACTTTATCATCTTCTCTTTCTATGATTTGTGCTTTCAAAATCCTTTAAAGTGTATTCATAATTCGTTGCTCTCTTATAAGGTGGCAAGACGGGGGGGAGATACTTCCACTTCGTATTTGCGTATTTTATTTAAAACAAATAAAATGGCCAAAGGCTTAAAAATCACCATGACATCAGGATGGCATCAGAGCAAACACGGTCGAGTATGGCAATAACAACAACTACAACAACAACAATAACAGCCACAACAGCACTGCGAACAATCTCGAAAAAACGAGGAAGCAGCAAAGCGGAAGCAGAAAGAGAGAGAGATAGAGAGTGAACGAGAAAGTCTGAACACTGAACAAATATTTCGCTCGTCATAAAAAACACTGTGCAATAATTTTTGCATTTTCAGCGGCAGTGGCAATGGAAAATAAGTAGATGTCGGTTGAGCTTATGACACACACACACACATAGAGAAAGAGACAGAGAGAGAGAAGGCATGAAGTGAAGTTGCACTGTATGCATTTCCTGCCTGCCTGTGGCCCACTGTGCGCTGTCCGAACTTTATGGCAGTTGTTTCTCTTGTTGCTTTAGCGCTACCAGCCAGCGTAATCCCTTATAAGCTTCGAACAGCTGACATACTACGGCAGCCAATCGCTCTCGTTTCCCCCTCTTCCCCTCGACACCTTTCCTTTCCTCCCCTCATGCCACCCTTTCTGGTCAGTATTTTCATCTCTTCGGGTTTCTTTTTTTGCGATAGCTTCATCCGGTTGGAACTTAAAACGCACTTCAGTTGCCATTACCTCGGTTTAAGTCCTTCCTCTGTTCTCTTCCCTTCGCCTCCACCCCCTGCCCGCTGCCCTCTGTCCACTTGACGAGGCGCTGCAGTAGCAGCAGCAGCAACAATTTCATAAATCTTGTTTACTACCGTGTTGGCCTGTCCGCGCCCTTTTGTCTTTTTCCCCGTTAAGAAGAATCTCCCCGGTATTACAATATTTGCCCGAAACCCCCGCAAGACTGAACTCGAGCCCGAAACCCCCCAAAGCGAACCTGAACCCGAACCCGAACTCTAATTCAAACGGAAACTGAAACTGTTATCCAACGCAGCAGCAGCAGCAGCGTACTTGCCTACGCAAAGTCCTTCTTCCTCCTCTTCTCTTTCTTTCCTTCTGCTTCTTCAAATTTTTTGCTAAGTACTCGCTCCACTTGAGTTCTGTTTGCTCGCCCAGCTCGAGTGTGCCCCACTGATTCGCACGCTGCCAGGAAGGAGGGTACGCTGCACGTGCCATAAGCTAGTACGCTGTGTGGGAAAAAATGTAAGAAATATAATATAATTAATGGAAATTAATAGTTTAGTAATTATCATCATCTAAAGTTCGTACTACTTCAGAACTAAAGAAAAAATAAATGATTTATAGTATATTATAAAATATATATTATATAATATTATTATATTATTATATATTAGCGAAATAATGAGTGTAAAATCTAGTAATAATAATTTTGAAGTAGTTTATTATATTGATATATGAAATATAAATTATATTGAAATATGAAATACATATATTGACTTTTATGAATTAGCTGTAAATACATTTGTACTCAAATTTCAGCCGTCTTGCGCCACATTGTTCAGTGAATTCTCGGAGAGCTCTACAAAAGTGCACTCTCTAATCCAGGGGCGAGAACCGCAATGCAACAGTGTGCGAAGGGACGGACAGACAGAGAGAAGGATGGACAGCTCGTTAGAGGACGGCAAGAAGAAGAACGCGAGCCGAGAAACCGAAAATCGAATGCGAACCTGAATGCGTCATCCGATGCGCGTAATGACTTCAAATCCCAGCGAGTAATAACACAGACCGATGCGAGGTGTGTCCAGTCGGGCCTGTCGCCAGTGCAATTTGGCACACAGTCGGAAAAGGAGAACACGAGGAAAGAGGGAGAGGAAGATATGATCGAAAGCCGACACGGGGAACAGTGCAAATGTTGTGCCTAATTGAGGGAAAAGTGCGGTGTCGTTGATGCTCTTCCCTCTCTCTATCGCTCTCTGTCTCTCTCTCTGTCTTTCTTTGTCTCTGTTCTGCCTTTGTGGCTGCTGTGCCACATGTCAAGCCTAAACAAAAGATTAGCAGCACTTTGAACACAGCGTGTGGCAGAGAGAGAGAGGGGGGAGGATGTGCCTGCACTGGAACTGGTAAACGGGAAGTGGGAAGTGGAAACTGGAAATTGGCATAGTGGACACGCGTTTTAATGGCTGCAAACAGCGTAAACGTTGCATGCCTCCGCTCACATGCAGCACATGCAGCAGGGCCGGCAAAAACAATTGTCAACAGACGTGGAAACGTGACCAACGAATTTTACGCACAATTTCACTTTATGCGGCAACATCAGCGGAACAAAGCGCAAGGCGAACGAGTGAGTCTACCTGGGAGAGCCATTCAATCGAGTTCTCTTTGCACTCACTGTGTGCGGGTGTGTGCGTGTGTGTGCAGAGTCGTGCCATATTTATTGTTTAGAAGTGCCTCCTGCTGCTACTCTGCTACAGGCTCTTCCCTCCTCTCTTTCTTCCTCTCTCTTATGCTGACCAGCAACGGCGTCGGGAAAAATCCAATTAGGCGTTGCATGTGCCGCGTTTGGCGCTTCAAAAATCATCGCTCTTTGTTTTTCCACTCTTTTGTGTGTGAGTGTGTTTCCTTTTCGTTTCCTTTGCTGGCCTCAGGAGAAGTGGTGTAGAGGGAGAGGGGCAGGGGAAGTGCGTATCGATAGTCGCCTTGCGTATGAATCATGCGCACTTTAAGTTGATTTATTCGACAGTTGCATTCTAATCGTAAAAAATGATTGTGCAGGCGCTTAGGCAATGACGACTCTGACGACTTTAACGACTACAGCAAAAGATACTTTGTTGTGATTGCAATTGCAGTTGTTGTAGTTGTTGCAGTTGTTGATGTTACTGCTGTTTATGCGCTAGGACTTCCGCAATGCCTGTCTGCCACAATTGCAATGGTCGAGCAGAGAGAGGGTGGCAGAAAAAGAGAGAGAGAGAGAGTATGAATACTCGTTTAGCCCATCGTCGGGTACCTTTAATAGCGTTAACGATAACTGGAGTTGCAAAATCAGAAAACATTTATTGCCTGCGGCTGCATTCAGTGTCGGTTCGTTGAACTCAATCCGATTGAATTGATGTGAGTCCAGTTAACAGAATTATGCCAACTTAATTGCTGGAAATGGGGTGCTAATGGGTTAATTTTAACTGACTAGATGCAGCTGTGTATTTTATACGATTTTTTGTGTGGGCTAACATTTTTAATTGTGGTTGTATTTTTGTTGCTTTAATTAATGTTTTGAATTTATTATTCATCTGCAATTTATGCAATAAATTTAAGTGAATTAAAATACCTATGAATTTATAATTATAATAATTATAACGTATAGTTTATTTATTAAGTAATGCAATAGATTTATTCATTTAATTATATTTACTTTGATCAGTTCTTAACAGGAACTGCGTCCACCGTTAAAACTCTCTTTAAAGCCTTGCAAAAATTAAGATAAGAGCGAATGCTGGCACTGCTCTCTTATACTGACAGACAGGCAACTAAGAGAGTCACACACTCACATTGAGATCATTTCCTTTGCCTACATTCTAAGTGACTCTAATTAAATTTCTCTTCTTCAACTGTCACAGACACAAGAAGAAAAACTTCCGCACAACTAAATCGACTTATTCCACAAAGTCCACAGAGCAAAGCTGAGCTGCAGGATTTACTTCACATTCTCTCTTGTTGCTCCTCTGCTGCTGTTAAGTAGCTTTAGCTGTCCATTAACATTGCAAATGTGCTGAGCCATTGTCATACACATGTTTCTTTTAGCAATTCCCATTGGCCAATAGAAAAGTTTCATTCGATGACGTCTCTTGTGTTTTAGTTGTTTTTATTTTTGTTGTTGTTGCTGTTGCTTTAGCCGTGTGTTGCTGGAATGTGTTGTTAATGATCATGTTGACACAAGTTGTTAACAGAATAATTTATGCGACTTGTGACGCTTTAAAAGTTTGAGCGAAGCGTGCAAAAAGCGAATCTATTGCATATTTAATGACACAGGCTGCGGTGGACTCCCCCCACCACCTCGTCTCTTCCCCCTTTCCTCTTCGTTTCCTAGAACACTGGCCGGATGCGCGTGCTGGATAAAATTAAGAGCAGCTTGCTCTCACCCTGGGACTCAGCTGAGGCTGAGCACCGGCGTCAGCGGCAGTGGCAGCATAAATGGACGCAACGCTGTTTTTTGTCATTTGTCAACGTCGCCAGTTCCAAGATTTTTCCAGAGACTAAAAAAATGATAAACGCATTCGCTTATGATGTGTAGAGTTTCATAAATCATCTGGAAGTTTGAGTTGCCTTGTGTTTGTGTGTGTGCTGTTGTTGTTGTGTTGGTGCAGTTGAGTTTACGAGTAGATCAGCCAGAGGTCGCATTGCTGGCTGCTATACAGAGGCCACTGAGGTCGCCACGCGACAGCGTTTAGACAAACAAGTGTCACTGAAGATGATGAAGAGCTGCCAGCCAGCCAAGTGGAAGCAAGACGAAGGAGAGGGAAAGAGAGTTCAGAGAGTGAAGAGAAACTCAACTCGACGTGCGCCACACGAATTGTTGCTGCGATTTATGCAGCGATTTGCAAGCACTGTCGATCCATGTATGTATGTGTGTGTGGGAAGGTTAAGAGAGCACTGTCAACTTTAACAGACTGCAGAAAATGAGAGTTTTTATGGCAACATTTAAGTAAGCTGTAAAGCGCATTCTGCTCTGTAAAGTTAACAGCACTTAAACAGAGCCTTGCGGGTACAATTGTTGCAGATTTAATTTGAGTTAAAATTGAAATGAATTTGCATTTTTAATTTGTGAAGCTACTTATTTCCTAGCGACCACTGAGCTGAGCTATAAAAAACTACTATGTCTTTCTCTTTTCACAGTCGTTTTCACAGTAATTGCCGCACAATATGTGCTTATTATTAATCAGCTTTCACTCGAGACGCCACTCAATGCTCTAAGCTCCCCCAGGGTTGGCATTTATTTTTCGAATGCCTGAACAAGCTCGAATCGATATCGTAAACTTGAAAGGGCGTCTAATAATGTGCTCAGCATGTCAACTGTTGTCGCCCCATTAGCTGCCAGGAGTGGAGTAGGGGAGTATGGGGACTATGGGGGCGCACAGTCAAAGCTCAGCTCGACTCAGAGTCAACAATGGACACCCCCACCTCCCTCTTTCTCGGCTACCCCTGCACAGTGGCACTTATGAAATTGAATGTAAACAAAATGAACGCACTGTCAAGCGTCCCACAGCGACAACTGACACCTCTCCACTCCACCTCCTCCCCCCTGGCTGTTTGACTGACGTATCGGCGCCAAGCAGGCAATTAACATGCAATTGTCATAAATTTACTCAGTGCACAGATTATTAAACATTCATAAAATAAATTACAAGCCAAAGCGCATAAATTCTGAATTGATTTTAACGCATTCTGCGATTGACTCTGCGGACGAAGGACCATGAAACAGAACAAAGCATAGCGGGGGAAGGGACAGGGGCAGGGGATGAGGTCGTTTGGCGAGGGCGAGAACCAGCCAAGAATCTTGTTATTGAATTATAACAATTTCGACCATAATGGCTAAAGGAAGAACATAAATTTAACTGCAAAGTCTGCGAGTGAATGATGGAGGCGGGGGGTGCAGATGGAGAGGGGGAAGAGAGAGAGGGGAAGCCGCAACAACAATGCATAGAAATCAATTTCTGAAATGCGTTCAAGGGTTAAATTTCCTTCAAAGTGAGAGGGGAAAACCAGCAAATAAATATTGTAAATGCAGCAAGAAAGAGAGGGTGGGAGTGGGGGGTGAAATAAAGCCCTGACAAGAAAAAGAAGAAGAATGAGTAGTGAAAAAACTATTAAGGGTCTGAAGGGGCTTTCTATGGCACTTGTCGAGGGGTGAACATTGTGTTGCTATGAACTAAACTGGGGAGAACTAGTTCTCTCTTATTTGGTGTATGGCATTATATGTAACTGTATATCTTTAAATTGGATAGAGATACGCAAATGAAACTAAAACAACAATTAAAATCACATTCTAAACTAGTAGAAGACTCTACGATTGCAATTTGTAGACTCGTTTTTCTTATAATGCTTGAGATCTGCTTGGTTCAAGAGCAGAATCAATTTATAAAGAATCGTGTGTGTCGTTCCATTAGTCTTTGGCAGAAAACTACCATATGCAAGGCTCCATCTCGTGTCAGTTTATTTTTCAGCTATTGCATTACAAACAGCAAAGGCAAACACAACATAACCTCACTTATGCTACGGCTGCAAGCAGCTTTGTGAGCTTTGCAAATGCAATTACCAGCGGCTGCAGCGACAGAGATACAAGCTGCGAAAGATACATGATACAAGATACACGATACAAGACACACAACTTCAAGATGCCGTCTGGGGGCGTCTGTCGTGTGTCGTCGGCGAATATTATTGGATTACCGAGTGCCCTAACAGCATTTTGTCGCGCTGCGCTGTCAGGAAGTTCAAGAGCTCTAAGCAGATAATTTCGGCGCCATTAGGAATTCTCTCTCTCTCTATCTCTCTCTCTCTCTGTCTCTGTCTCGCTCTCTGCTCATTTTCGCTCGAAAGTTTTAAATATTTTTTGTGCAAGAGAAATAAAATAAAACGAATGAATCCCTAAAACAAAAAAGAATAACAATGATGATGACGTTGACGGCAGTGAAATAAAAGAAAAAACGAGAGAAAATATTTTATGACATTGCTGACAATTTATGATGCAAATTCCTCGCTGCAAAAAGCGACAGGGAGAGAGAAGGAGAGAGAGAGAGGGGAAATGAAGGATGCAGCAGGGGCAGCAACTGCAGCAGTTTTTGGGGCAGATGCGGCAGCTTTCGGTTGCGCCCTGACGACAAATTGTCGAGAAATTGCATAAAAATACATATCAAAATAAATTGTTATGCTGAAATCTGTAATCTGAAGTAGTTGCGGATGCACTCGAAAGATATTTACGACAGAGGAGAACCCCAAGATGAAAAACGAAAAGGAAAACGAACAACGAAAAAACGAATCAAAAGCCATTGCGAATTGTTTTTCTGTTGATTCATCAGAAAACAAATTGAAATATTCTTGTTGACATTTTACCAAAAAGTTATGCTATATATAGACAGATACAGATACCCATGTGTGTGTGTGTAGTATACGTATACATAGAGTATTCCTTTTGCTGTGTGTTTGCGGAGTTGATTTATTTAATTTACTAAAGCTAACAGCATAAAATATTTGATAATAAAATCACGTTCACACGCCTGCGGCCACAAATCAATTGAAACCGTATCGAACCGAACCAGAAATCGACCAACTGACCAACCGAACCAGTTCATTAAAACTTTTATTCCGACATATGTTTGACAAAATGCCAAAAACAAAACAAAAAAAATATAATACAAAACTCAATTTTTGTATCCCAAATTCGTGGAACGCGGCAACCGCAACAGAACTTCAATGCGTTGTGACGTTCAACGGGATGAATCCGAATCTGAAACCGAACCCGAACCCGGAACCCCAAAACCCTTTGGCCTCGGGCTAAACGGACTGTTCCCATAACCTCTGTGTGCGGTCAAAACTTTACTAGATTTTATTTATGAACATTTTAATTCAGATTTCAACAACATTTTTCACATTTGCTAACATCGTATAATCAATTCTGTGGACAAACCGCAACAGAGAAGCACTGAAAGTGGATATCATTAGAGGGAGACACATGAGCTTGGGGGGTCCGAAATCGACACACATAGTTTTGCCGATGACTAATGCGTGCTGTGGGAATGGGAACGCACCCGAGCTCAAATAATAAAAATACCTAAGCAAATAGTTTCCAGGAATCGCACGAAACTACACTAATAAAGTCATAAGCAAAATGTTTCTTAATAGAAATGCAATTCGAAATGTTTAGAAGGGAATAAAGGGCAATATACTGGGAATATGAGTTATAGAACTCTCGGGAATTCCGTTATCTTAGGCCAAGTATTTCTTGATGAAAATGCAATTGAAATAATTCAATAATAAACAACAATTTAATAGAAAATATTTATCTTACTCTACTGAATTAACTTACTATGAAGACAATTATAATTATTTACTACGAACGAGAGCAACAGTCGAGCGGCACGCGACAGTGGGATACCCTTTGACCTATGTTCCGGTGTAGTTTATTTTGTTGAATTCAAACACATATAAATATGTACATACTTTCAAATTATTCTCGACAGATGGCGCTCGGCACGGCTGCCTGTTTTGTTAACTAACACTTGCACTTGTTGTTATGCTCAAACATATAACTTCTGTGTTTAATGTTCAACCGAATTAAAACTTGGAGGAATAATATAAATTATAGTCAGCTAACTATATATCATAGTAATATAGCTAACTATATTAGAAATCGACTTAGAAAATTTTAATACTAATTTGCGGGTACGCCAGGCGTGCCACGCAATATTTGACATAAACTTAATCTGTGGACAGTTCACATAAACCTTCATGCCAAATTTAGAGTCTCTGGCTCTTTTAATAGCTGAGATTTTGACCTTCAAACAGACGGGCAGACAGACATGGCTCAATCGACTCGTCTAGTGATCGTAACCAAGAATATATACTATACATACTTTATGAAGTCTCCCACGAACGTTGCTGCCTGTTACATACACTTGCACAAATTTATTATACCCTTTTTTGACCATTTTCAATGGTCGCAGGGTATACAATATAATTAAAATAATCAAATACAGCAAAAGTACTTTTTAAATACTAATACTTTATGTTACATATATTTTTTAATAAAATTGTTCCTGTACAGAACTTTAAATTGTAATTATTAGTTGCATAGTATTCGTGTAATAAGACTTTTCAATAACAAACAAATTCAATCAATTTTCCCACAGTTTATAGAAAGTTCAACACGCGTTAGAATATTTCTTATGATCACAATAATCAGCTGTGATTCTTTGCATATAAATAACCAATTTTTATGCAGAGCACCCTGTGCACATTATTATTATAAGATACATACATTATGTATATGTATTTTTTGTACATATGAAGGTACATTTCGTTGTTTGGAAATTAATTTATCGCCTTTCAATAATAACGAACCAAAAACATGAAATCAAAGCGCACGATCGAAGAAACGCAGGCAACACTTGATGTTCTCGTGGTCTGAGGGGTTTTTTTCTCGGGGTATATCGAAGCGTTGCTTGAATTTAAATGGACAAATTAATTGAGTTTGTCATGGGGTCCGGTTCGAGTTCCAAAAAAAAACACAAGGAGTGGTGAATAAAAAACACTTGAAAAATGAGAATTAATTGCTTTTTTTTCGGACAGCGATGAAAAGTATTTAATTTGGCATTAATGAAGAATCGAGAAGAAGACTTCAAGCCAAAGAGTGCCAATTGGAATCTACGGAATGGGTTGTACCATAAATCTAACTTGCTATCTGTGCGATCCGCGTTGGGTCATCAAAGCGATCATTAAACAGTTGCAACGACCGCTCAGGCTATTATCCTTGCCTAGAGCTGAGGATCTGTCGGCTACCCCCCACCAGGGCCGATCGCGGTCGCTATCGAAATACCTGACAGTCCATTTCGAATTCTCTGGACATTAATTATCACGCTGTTTGAGTCTTTCGATTGAATGACTCTCGGATTGTGGAGGAGGGGGATACACTATGCGATCGGGTTGGTCCTCATTCTCCCCTGTTGCTCTTTCCTTTTCTCTTCGTTCTTCGCTTCGGTTGACAGTTTGATTGTGTCGCCTTTTGTGCATTAATTGAGACCCGAAGACCCGAAAATGAAGTCGTCTCTCCACCTGGAATGTGAAGTCTTCTCTCCTGCTGCTGATTCCCCACTACCCTCTCTCCTCGCTCAGCTTGTGGACCACACAGAGCACGTTCAGTTATAAGTCTGAGCAACCTTTCCCTTGGCCGATTAGTGCGCCCTGCGGGCCGCATTTGCCAATCAATTATAATTGATTAGCGATATTAACTGAAATTATCATCGATGATTATTCGCCCGCAGCCGCAGCGACATTTGTCGTTTATCTGACGAGAGAGAGAGAGGAATATAGTTCGATTGGAGGGCGGCAGGGATGGGGTGGGCGCGTTTCCATCATTTCGATATGTTTCGATAAATGATGAATGACTTAATTGCGGCTCTCGACATGTTTTCGAAGCGTTGCAATTATCATTTCAACATATATTTTGTGCTCATAACGATGTTTATATGCTAATTTAATTAATGCGGAATGCGAATGGAACTACAGAGATATGATAAAGAGGAGAGGGAAGATTGGAAAAGGCTAGGTGCAGTTGATTAATCTTTGAATAAACTGTTTTCTTATAATAAGCTTAATGACAAGTTGAAAGAGCAAAGTGGGGATTGACAAATTTGCAGAAGGAGAAATAAAGATAAGGAATGGTGAAGGGCACTGACAAGGAGAGAGAGAGTGCCAAGAGAAATAAATAAGAAAGGAAAGATAGAGCGCGAACAATTATGGAAAAAAGAGCTGCAGAAATAGAAAACATAGAGAAATGGAGTCGGTTAGAGAGAATGAGAGATATGTTAAGAAAACTACGAAGTTTATATAGAGAAAATATTACCCAGCATAAAGAAGCATTTTATATGCTTTATTCAAGAAAACCAAGCAAACTCTGGTGAACTGAATTAACTCCCTGAGGAGTGCATTGCAGCCCTGCATCGCAGTTGCCTTTGACTTTTGGTTTCGCAAAAACGAAAACAATCCAGTGACGCTTTTGATTATTATTCCATCTGTTTTGTTGTCTTTTGCATTTGAGTTGCCAAGTCGACAATGGGGCGTGGCCGCAAAGAGACGCATCGATCGGACTCGTACTCCAGCTCAAAGACACGCGCTCGTTCCCGTTCCCGTTCCCGTTCCCGGTCGCAACATCGTCCCACCCGCTCGAGTGTGAGGAAGAGCGAACAGTTGCCCGCAAAGCGGCGCAGAGGTCATCGGATCTCTGGCTGGGACATTCCGCCCGTGGGATACGAGCACCTCACGCCCAGCCAGTACAAGATGATGCAGGCGAGTGGACAAATCGCCTCGCGCATTCTGCCCGATGCCACGCCCAATGCCGAATCGGCGGCAATTGCCACAGTGACGCGTCAGGCGCGACGCCTGTACGTGGGCAACATTCCATTTAGCACGACGGACGAGGACATGATGGCCTTCTTCAACGGGCACATTCAGCGCGTCAACGGGGCAGCCACGCACGACGGCAAGGCTGTGCTGTCGTGCCAGACAAACCTCGAGAAGAACTTCGCTTTTCTCGAGTTTCGCTCCATGGACGAGACAACGCAGGCCATCAATTTCGACGGCATCACATATCGCGGACAGAGCCTGAAGATACGACGACCTCACGACTACCATCCGGTCTGCTCGGTGAACGGCGGCGGCGCGATATCAATGTCGCAGGTGGTACCAGATTCGCCACAGAAGCTTTACATCGGCGGACTGCCCACGTGCCTGAACGACCACCAGGTGAAGGAGCTGCTAGGCACCTTCGGCAAGTTGCGTGGCTTCAATCTGGTGAAGGATACACTGACATCGGACAGCAAAGGCTTCGCCTTCTGCGAGTATCTGGACCCCCTGGTCACGGAGCAGGCCATTGCCGGGCTGAACGGAATGCAGCTGGGGGATCGCAAGCTGGTGGTGCAACGCTCCATTGCGGGTGTTCGCAATATGGCAGCCACGCAGGTGCCTGTGCTGCAGGTGCCGGGCTTTCCCACAGAGCTGTGCTCGGGCCAGGCCACCGAGGTGCTCTGCCTGCTCAACATGGTCGTGCCCGATGAGCTGATCGACGACGAGGAGTACGAGGACATACGGGCGGACATCAAGCAGGAGTGCGCCAAGTATGGCAAGGTGAAGAGCCTGCGGATTCCCCGTCCCCAGGGCGACTCTCAGCATGGGGGCTGTGGCAAGGTCTTTGTGCGCTTCGAGTCTGTGCAGGACTGCAAGAAGGCACTCAATGCGCTCAGTGGGCGCAAATTTAGTGGACGCATTGTCATGACGTCATTCTACGATCCCTACAAGTACAAGCAGAGGGACTTCCAGTAGTAGACGAGGGGAGTGACTTGCGATACCGTCGCTTAAGTATTGTATATATCATTGACTGATATTCAGCTGCGTTACTATATAGAATTATCGTACAATAAAATGGGGTGTATCAAGTGGAATATTCGCAGGGTCGTCTAGTTCTATACACACCTTACCAATTTTATCTGTGTATGTACCTTACCCGGTGCACCCAGTATTTGGAATGTGCTTTAATGTGTTGACGACTTTCATTCATCCTGTTTTGCCAGACTTTCTGTCGGCTCCTTCTCAGCTTAAGGCTCAGAGCTCGCTTTAGATTCTCAGCACATGAATTCACTCTCAACCTAGTCAAAACAAAGACAGATGAAGGCTAATGAGGACCTTTAAATACTCTGAATCTAAACATAATTATACGTTTAATACTTAGAGCTTCATAAGCTACTCAAATCTAGATTGATAAACAGAGCAGCTCAGCATACCCTGTGAATAAGTTTAGATTAAGTGTATTATGTTCATTATTATTATATTTCACAGTAAATCACTGGTCAACGAAAGGTGCTCCAGTATTTTATTATTATCTCAAACCATGAAGCACATTTAGCTTATGTAGTACTGTCTGGAGTAAAGATCCCTCTTCCGCTTCACTACAGGGTATACGCACGCATGGCTGCATTTATCTCTTGCGCTTGATCGCTCTGCTGTTGTCATATCAGCGGCTTAATGCCCGACAAGCTCCTTTCGCTTAGCCTGATGGCCCAAGCCCGGCCACGCCCACCGCCCACTGTTCATTTCTGCTGCTGCTGCTGCTGCTGCTCCTTCGCGAACTGATTCAATTAGGCGAGCGAGCGTCTTAAGGCCCCAAGAGCTGCTAATTAAAACTTTCGAGTTGCGCCTTATCGCCGGCATTTCTCACATATTCACACCTCGTGCCCAGACGAACCGTGAAATATCTCAAGATGGAGCCGAAGCTGAAGTCGAAACAGAAGGCGGAACAGCAGCTGAAGTTGAAGGAGGTGAGGAGAGAGGCCCAAGGGGGCTAAACCTGAGCTTATCGCGCACTACGGTTGCATTTTCTCAGGTCTTGTCGGGGCCGTTTCTTATCTTTATTTTGGTCATTTGCCGAACAACCCGTCATCAATAATGAAATGCAACTGAGCCCCGACTCGGTAGCAACTGGACTGCAAGCGGGTTTCAACTGTGGCTTCAACTGGGCCTCAACTCGGCTGCAACTCGGCTGCAACAGGGTCTTCAATAGCGGGTTTAATGGAGTTTAACTTCAGTTTCAATTGTGACTTTCTTTACTTTCAACTGCTGGATTGAATTTCTTTGGCTGCTGGGGTTAGTTAGAGTTGTCGGAAAGGATGTTCCATGTGTCCCTTCAAGAGCTTCTTCAACTTAGCTCTCCACTGCAGAGTCAACTCGACTTTTACAGAGTTTCAATAGGGCTTCACTGAGGGTTCCACTGAGCTTAAAGAAAGACTTCAATTGCATTTTGAAAACCGGCTTCAATTGTTGATTACATCGCCAGCAACTTTGCTTTTTAGTGTAGCTTCAACAGCGTCTTCAACCGAGCCTTAAAGGGCTTCAGCAGAGCTTAGTAGTCAGAAACTTCTGAGCTGACTTAGACCTTAATGGAGCTCTTCAATCCTCCCAAGAGGAACCTAAACGAGCTTCAATTAATGACCAAACTGCAGCTTTAACTAAAGTTTTCACTGATGCACACCAATTTGGCTTCAGTTATGGCTTTAATTGAATATGGAAAACCTTAAGTTTCAACCTCAACTGCAGCTTCAACCTCTGCTTCCACTTCTGCTTCAACCTCAACTGCAGCTTCAACCTCTGCTTCCACTTCAACTTCTGCTTCAACTTCATCTGCAACCGGGAGTCAACTGTGATTGAGTTGTGCCTTCAATTGCGTCTTCCCACTGCGCCTCCAATTACGTCTTCCACTGGGACCTCACCCGGTCATCAACTGCGGCCCCACATGGTCTTCAACTGGTTGGCGATTTATCTGCGGCTTGGTCAACTCGAGCTAAACGCTTTATCGCGTCGAGCCGCTTCCACACTCGGGACACAAATTAATTCAACGCGCTGGATTTGTCATTCGGAGGCTTTTAGGCAGCGCGTCGTGCGATTAAAGCGCTGCCGCCGCCAACTGCTCTGGGAATCGATGTGTCCAGGGGTAATTAATAAACGCCCATAAAGATGCGGATACAATAAAAATTCCGAGACGAGCAGAGACTCAAGACTTGAAGACTGAAAACTGGAAAAATGAAATGAAAAAGGGTTTCTTTCATCGATGTTTTTACGAGCTGCAGCTGCCCCGTCCGGGATTAACTGGATTCTGTGCGCGAGACGTTGCCCCAGCCCCGGTCCCTGCTGCTCCCCTCGCATTCCCCACGCGCTTTTCTTGTGAACGGTGTCTGAGGTTAGGGCCGACACGATTGTCGATTGTCGCCCGCAACGCGTTTTATGACCTCGGATCGCCATCCCCAGGCGGATGGATGAATGTTAGGTAATCGCGGCGCGATAAGAAATTAAGAAATCAAATCCATGACTCTGATAGTTGAGTGAACTCTTGCTGCACTGGGAGAAACAGTAGAATAGAAGAACGAAGGGAAACTCTGGCTGCACTGCGAGAAGAAAAATAAAGCGAAATTTTAGCATAGCACTAATGAAATCTGATACAACTCTGAAGAAGATATAGTCTAAGTTAAATATACTTCAGAGATAGCAAATGAATACCCCAATTTACAGAAGTTGTCTTGGTTTTTATGGTAGATCAAATTTGAATCTATCTATTCATCTAATCTTCAGTTCTCTATCATATAAACACCTTTTGCTTTCCTCCTCATTGAAACCTATTTTCTCTTAACTTTCTCACAGTGTAACCATGTCATTAATTGCATTCTCATCGTGCCAGGCTGGGCGTGAGCTTCGAACTGAGATTTGAATATGATGTAGTAGATAATTATGGGTTACAGGATGAACTTGATGTTGGTGAGGGCGTAATCTTGATGATGGCCATTAAAGGCGGCTACCTGGCGATGTTTTCATTCTCAGCTGCAGAACATACGAACTTAATTAGCCCTTGTTGTGCGACTGTTATACTACTGTTATACACATCATTTGCCATTCGATAATGGGCACCCACAACAAAGTCAAACCACTCAACGGTCCCCGATATGTATCTAAACTCAGCTAAACCAACATATTAAGAGATCATCAAAATTAGTTGTTCTAATGATACACGAAACTTGTTATCTGATCCGATCTGCGATATCTGATCAATTTGTAAGGTCTTCTAATGAAGAGATATTAGACAGAGAGAGACAGAGAGAAAAGAAACGATAAACAAGCTTAAAGCAAAAGTCCGAGGGGATTTCCTATGTTTGTTTTTAGTCGGAACCGATTTGCATTCCCAACTGAACTTTGGCACGGCTTGGCGACCCTTTTTTCCGATTTAATCGAAACCAATCAACTTTTTTCATTAACCCTATTAAAATGCTTTTGTGATGCTTTCGCTCTGGGTAAATATTATAACGGGGGTGCTGGCTGCAGAGGGAGGGGGAAGTTGAAAAGGCATATTCAATTAACTCTGAAAACCTGTTGCTATAGATTCACTCGGAGGCTGACTAACCCCACCTACTCCTACCTCCCTCTCTCCCCTCCTCCCGGTAGCATTAACCCATTCAATTTGCATTTCCTGCTGGCTGCCAAATGAAATCAAATAAACAAATATTTCGGGGCAAAAAAATACTGGGAATGTTTTGTAATTTCCTTTTGCATTCGGGTGAACAAAGGCGAAAACAAATTACACGCAAATACTCAAATAATTTCGCTGAAAATGTTTAACAGCAGAACGCGCGGGCAAGTTGGGAATGACAGCGCGACGACGGGACGAGCGGGGTAGGGGTAGGGGTTGCAGGCAGAGTGTGGCTGGGGAGAGGAGGGGGGCAGTGTTTGTCAAGTGACGTTGCTCTGTCTCCGACTACGCTTCGTTAATGGCAGCGCAATTAATTCGAGCAAATCGTCTGTGAACCCTTTTTATGACCTCCGCGAGAGCAGGAAGAGTGGCAGGGGGAAGGCAGGGGAGTGGGGCAGAGGTCGCCAGTTCGACGTAGTAAAGAAAAAATTCATTAAACATTGCGCGCCGGCACTTTTGTTTGGCTTTTACGTTTGCTTTGAACCCCTCGCCGTGAATTTAACGAATATAACAAAATGCGGAATAGGCGCAGAGACGTAAAATTTGCCTAAATGCTACGCGAATTGATGCTCTACCCGGTTCCGGGGAAGTGCTCAGCTGCGCTTTAAACTGCGTTTCTTATTCGGAAATAGAGTTGTTTGCACAGTTCGATACTTTCCCGAATTGAAGATGATAAGATAGGCAAGCCACACAGATACTCTGCTGAATACAGCTGAAACTCCATTATAACCCTGGAAGGATCTTCTTCATCGATTCGTCGAGGAAAGTAATGTAAATTAGTAGCATGTTAAATAAGAGGAACCTTATCGTTAATCTTATCTGATACTTGTACAATTTGGTAAGTATAAGAGCAATGGACCAATAAATATATCTGCTAATTATGACAGAGAGATCTCAAAGCCTAGAAATGATTTCAGCTTTATTTATTTGCTATGTTTTCTTAAAGAAATTGAAACTATTTCTTATCATTAACAACATATTTTTTTTACTAGACATTTACATTATTAAAATGTTATAAAGATGTTCTTAATATGTTACTCAAAGTGAAACCTAGTGAATTCCATAGAAATATTACTCACGGTAATGTTAAAATAATATACATTCTGTTAGAAGTTTCAGCTTCTCAAGAAGTTTCTTGACTAAATTCCATTTGCAACAATCGATTCTCATGAAATTTTCAGAACTTGCAGAAGAAATATAAATATTTAAGCACCTCAAGCCTTTACCTCATTATAGCCAACAAATTTGTAAAGACAACAAAACAAAGGAAGAGCATTGAAAATAATCCCAATACGATATGATAAATGAACCCATTTCGAAGGCGTCCGAAGATGCAGCAATAAATAATGAAAAGCGGAGCAGCTAACTGAGCAATTCAAGCGTCTGTCTGGTGTAGAGGAGCACCAGGCTTCGAGACACCCTACGGGGAAAACCAATAAAATTCAAATGCTAAACTGAATGAATTTTCCGACGCAAAAACGCGAAGAAGAGAAGAGCGCCGGGACGCACGTTTAATGAGGGCCATAAAATCGAAGGCGCCGGGCCAGTTTCAGTTTCAGCTACAGTTCCAGTTTCTGTTGGCAAAGACACAAAAGGCACTCGGAAAAGTGTAACAGGTGCGATAACAACAAAAACCGCTGGACAGCGGGACACGCGGACAGGGGGTGGAGGAGCAAGAGCAAGACAATGAAATTATAATGCAGATTATGTGTAAAACAAAGCGTGGATGCCTCTTCCTCTGCCCCTCAGGTAGCTGCCGCTGTTTAAGGACATTGGGCAACATGTTGAAAGCACTTTACTGCCGGCTAAAACATTTTCCAATTTTCCCGTATTTACTTTGATATTTTACCGACTCGTCGGATACCCTCTACTAAATCGGATGCAGTGAGAAAGAAATAAACACAAATGGGAAAAGAGGGAAAACCGAGTTGAATCTATGCAAATGACCAGCAAAATGCGGAGAAAGAACAAGGAGGCGGGAGGCGTGTCAGACTCTTAAGTGAGTTCTGAATGCATAATCTGTGCTACAACAACAATAACAACAATATCTACGAACAGAAAAAAACACTTAAAAACACAATGCAAAAACAATTTAAGCCGATGCAAATGCTCGACTTTTGGACTAACCGAACGATTGTTGTTCCAATTAAATTTTTGGCTAGAAAATTTGCCGAGATTTTCGTAAAACGGCTTAGCACTCTTCTCAGTTTAAATAGTTATACTTTGTTGTTGTTGTTGTTGCTGCTGGCACTGCTGCTTCTTCTTCCAACTGACTGGAATTAGGCCAAAAAGTTTCCTGCATATGTTTTGCCTCGAGGAAAGTTTCACTTTTGACAATAAAATAATAATATTTTTATCCTAAAATGGCAAAGAGAAGCACTAGAGAAGTGAAATTTAAAGCAGTTTTCGCTTGAATTGAAATACCAATAAGAAACTATATAGAATAGTAGATATATATTCATGATCTGCATTAAGTAATAGTATATGTAAAGTGCCTTATATTTGATAGTACAAATGCATTTAGTACAGTTCAATAGAGTTCTTTACTTTATTTCTTTTTGTATTTATGACACTGTACTATATGCTATACTTATTATATATATTCATGAATAGTGTATTTATCTAAAATATAGAATACATCAGCATTTAAAATAGATGGTAGATCTAGAGAGTTATTCACCCGTATATATAATTAGTATGGAGTTACTCTGCATATATATTCTTGATCTGCATCAAATCGAAAACAAAACAACTGCAGAGGGGCAAGATCTAATCTGATGGACAAGCCAGCTAGGCCCAGCCCATTTCCTGCGTACTTTGCGCTCTATTCGATTCCCCCTGAGAGTCCACTTCAGCCACTGCTCAACCACCGACCCCGCCCCTGCCCCACGGGTGGCTTGTCAGTGGCACGATGACTGACAAGTTTATCCTGGCTGGCAGTTGCATCTTTTCATTACGGCAAGGCCAACATGCCACTTGCTTGGGCAGCGCTCTAATGGGTCAACGAACTGGCCAAAAGAAATAGAATAGTGCAGTGATATGGCAAGAGGGGGTGGTCATAAGAGGGGGGGGTGCAAAGGGGGGGCACAGGAACTGGTACAGTTCCAGTCCTTATTGTTGTTGCTGCTGATGCTGTTGCTGAATGCTTCGCAGTCATTGCTCTATCTTCATTCATTTGTCCTGGCACCCTCCCCTGCCGTCCCCCGCCCGCTCTATCCCGCTGTCGCTGCCTCTGCCTCCACTCGACCTATGAGAACTTCAACTTTTGATATCCATCTGAATTTGCATTATTTTCTTTCGCTCTTCATTTCGCTGCTGTTGCTGCTGTTTACTGTCATTCCGATTTTAATCTCTACTGCCCTCTGCATGGGCTTCTTTCCTCTCTCTCTCTCTCTCTCTCTCTCTCTCTCTCTTTCTGTCTTTCGCTCTCTTCTCCCCCCCCCCCCTTTTCTGTCTTGCTGGCACTGCTTTATTTAGTTTTAAATGGTGCCTCGGCTTCTGCTTCTGCTCTGTCTCTGTCTTCTTCATTCCAACTTCTGTTGTTACCTGCCGCGTGCCCAGGCACACGAACAGGTTCCATTTCTTTGGGTTCTTCAGCTACCTCTCCCCCCCCCCTCTCTCACTCTCTCCTCTCTCATTCGATGCAGTTGCCCCTTTAGAGCGCATTTCACGAGTTAAACTCTGAAAAAGTATCCTAATTGGTATTAAAATCGCTGTTATTTTTTCCGCCTTTGTTGCGGGTTTTTATTCTTGTTCTTCTTGTTGCATTTGTTGTTGTTGTTTTTGTATTCTGATACTTTAAAAGGCAGATCAGAGCAGGCGTGTCCGCCCTTACCTGATGCCCCTTATCGTGGCATTCTGCTATTCAAATTGCATTCGAAACTAAACGGAGCGTATCTTTTTTCACTGATTTCATAGTGGATATTTCTGATAAAAATCAAAATGAATTCGCTTCTGTTTTTTGCCCGCGATTTAAATGTGCGATAAGCTTCGTCGGGAATAAAGCAGGGAACAACTCTCGGAGGATTATGAATAACTCCGTAGAACTGCCCGCAACACGTAATTAAGTGATTTTTACATCATTAAAATAATTTCTGTAGCTTTACTTAATGACCCAAGTGGTTTTGTGTAATACGAATTATGAATTTATTTACCTTAAAGAATTGATCATTTAAAAATGTATTTTAATACCGCAGAGATGGCATTTTAAATACTTTTTGAATATAATTTAATACGATTCATAAATATTTGCAGTATGAGGTAAATAAATTATCAATTGAGCTGGTCAGTTAATCAAAGTAAAACATATTTCATGTTGACTGTCATAACAGCGCACTAGTCCGAATTGTGGACTTTAATATGCCTTAACAGCAATGTGGAATCTATTACTCCGAAATTTAAATTAAAACAAATACTGTAATACAAATAAGTTGCTACATTTTAAATTATTAAGTTTTACGTTTTATTGACGTTTTATCTTAAGTTGACTTTGTATTTTCAATTTCCTAAAGTTATCGTATATCTATATTTATTTCAGCTCAATCGTCCTGCTGCATATGGCTCTCTCAAATTTCCCAACCGGTAAAAATAACATACCATCCACAAACTCTACTTTCATACTGAGAGCAAGTAATAACAGCAGCTGAGAGCGAGAGCATTTAACAGTCCGAAGAGTTCTACAGCATGTGGAACCCATTTGGGGAATTATGTCAGTCTGTTAATGTTAACAGTCGCATATCACACAAAGTACTTTCATGTGAATAGACAACAACAACATATCAATCAAGTCTTATGCAAATACAGTGCACTGCATGCGATTTGACTTGTTAAATGAACCGCAATTAGTTAGTTAATGGAAGCCAGGGACATGGTGAAGAACAAATAACGATTATGTTGATGATAATGAAAGTTTAAGTGACTTGTGTCGGGCTAATGATATGCAATAATTTAAACTCCATAACTTAACGGCAATAGGGGCATGCTGTTTGCAGCAGGTTAACAGTGCAGTGCAGTCTCTCTCACGCACTGTTAACCATCGAACTCAGCAGCGGCGCATGCGATCCACCCACCACTATCCACAGGTTCCACTGCAGGTCAGCAGCAGCAGCAGCTGTAGTATACGTTACCAGCTGCTGTTAGTTAACATCGATGCGCCTTCGCTAGTAAACGCGTGCGTTCAGTATTGCCGAGAGTTTCAAGCGTTGTGGTAGTCGCACCGGTTGGCGCTGCCCGTTACACATAAAAACGAATCGCGTTCGTTCGTTCGTCGTACTTCGTCGTTCTCTTCGCCGTTGTTGTCGTTGTCGTGGTCGGCATTCTTGGCATCGTGTTATAACATACTAAAAGGGACGATCGAAAAGGCAACCAGTTGATGAACTGCATCAGCTGCCGATGATCGTTTCGGGTTCTGATTTAAAAAAAAACAAGGTGACAACAACAACAGCAAGGGAATTACAAATAAACAGCAAGTTGAAGCTGCTGTTGAATTGAAATTGAAATATAAATTGAATGCAGATTGAAAGGACGCTGCAGATAAGCACGCGAGTGTTTATCTCCTCTCTGTGTCTGTGTATGTGTCTGTGTGAGTGAGTGAACAAGGTGTAAAGTATCACAGCATAATAAAAACATAACAAAGCAAAACAACAACAAGAGGATAACGGCCAAGGGATTACAACAAGGATTAAATAACAAAGTAATTTGCATATGCTGAAAATAAATTAAAATTATGAATACCCCACCCAAGCCTTACCCAACTGGCAAAGCCTTAATTAAGCATTAATTTATGCTTCCCATACCCCAGCAGACCTGGACGGATGTCCGTCCATGTCCATGTTGCGAGTCAATGAAATTTTTAATTGTCCACGCGTGTCGAAAGTGAGGGTCCCCTTCCCCTGCCCATCCTCGGTCAAGAGGGGGGTTGTTCTCGTGCCGGAACCGCCCCCAACTTCAAGGGGCAAAGTGCATGTTTTCCACATATTTATCATGCGTATTGCAAAGTCAGCCTGCAGGTGGATTTACATCTAATGTACCCCCCTTTCCCCTGCTCCACTTCACAACAACAAAAAGAAAACATCCCCAACAACAAGTGCAATCGGCTCAAGCTCCCTACTTATTACACACTCTGCTACAAATTAAGTGGAAATTGATGTTTATGGCACAAAAGTTTTGGAAAACAAAATATTTGGTTATTTATTAACAAGTGAAAATAATTCCTCGTGCTCTGGCAAAAGTTGAGATTGTAAATAAATAAGTAATGCAACGAAATGTTTATAAGTTTACAGATATACATATTTCAAGAGTATTTTATTAAGTGCCCTGAAGTGGGGTATCTTTGATTTGTTGCCAGGTGTGCTCAATTCTAAATGGAGTGATACTCTTCTACTGATTGTTAGCAAAGCTTTTTTAATTATTATTGTGTGTTAAGAAACTTTTGTACAAAATTACACGTTTGATATTGAGAAGTTTTAATTGTAGATTAACTTTTAGTACTGAAAAGTTTATTATGTATATATGTATATATATGAAGAATAGTGACATTAATGGAAGGTAAAATTTACATACTTTACTCAGAAAGAATTAAGAAATTCAATAAAAAATAACGAGAGCAACAGTCGAACGAATCTAAATTGAACTGTTTATTATGATAAAACAAGAGTGGAATGCTTTTAATAATTCAAAACATATCAAAGTGTAATAATATATTTGAAGAATTTGTAGTTAAAGTAGAAACATTACTTAAGCTGTCTATTTGAGCAGGAGAAACAACGATGTTCCTCCAGCTCTAGTGCCTGTTGAATTCTTTAATCTCTTAGCTCTCCCCTGACTCTGCCCAGTTCTATAATGTATTCTATAGCTCCTGTGCTAACTGGCAACTGCTAAGGTGCTCTGCCAGTCAACAAGTTTAATACTAAATTAGTTGAATTTCTCCCTCCTTAGTTCTCTGTGCTGCTGAGCTGCAATTAACATTAATATTGTTTATAAATCATTGTGGCAACAACTTGATTTCCCTGCCCCGAGCAGTGTCTGCTCTGTTGCTTTGAGCTCTGCTTAACTCTCACATCTTATTTTCAATTTCGAAGCTTTTGCGTTTCCATTTCACTTCACATCGAAAATCCTCACACCAAGAGCAGTTTCCATTCCCTTCTTCCTTCTCCTCTTCCTCTCACTCTTCTTCAGTTTGCCATGCTTTGCTCCTTGTCCAGCAATTGCTGAACCACTTGGCTGTGCCCGCTACTGCTCAACCACTCTCCACTCCTCCTCTTCCGTCTTTCGTCTTCCTTGTGCCTGCTGTCCTTGTTCGCTTTCTTTGCTTCTCTTTTTTTCTGTGTTGCGGTCAGTTTTGCCGCGTGCCGCGTTTTTGGTTCGCACGTGAAAAGGACATCACCAGGAAACACACATACACACATAAAGCGTGTGTGTGCACACAAAAAACCACAAAGTTGGGTTAGACAGAGAGAGAAAGAGAGAGATGGAGGGAGAGATGTGGGCAGGGGGCGGTTCCACGTTGACCTCGCGTCGCCTGCAGCGTTAATTTATAATTTACTGTGCTCACTGAAACCGTCCTGAAACGCACCATGCCCAGCCCCACATCCCCTCGCGGCCCCCCCAGTATGCTTAGTGACCCCGCCCACTCGCCCACTTTTATTATTATTATTTTGCTGTACGTTGTTCTACGCGCTGTGGCGCGTCGAGACTTTTCCATCCATGCCATTTTCCATTTCCACAAGTTTTTCGACTTTTTTACATTTGCCGTCGGCGCTTGGACGGACGCGCTTTGTGCCGCCTCTCGTTGTTGTTGTTGTTGCTATTGTTGTGGTGTCCCTTCATTTAGTGGTGCCGGTGCGGGTCCCCCCAGGCCCCCGTCTCGCTCCGTTTCTGTGGCTCACTCAGAGGCGCTTGTGAAAATTGCCTTTTCAACTACTCAGTGACATTTGACTTGTTGTTGTTGTTGAGCTGCTCTCGTTCTTGTTGTTGTTGTTGTTGCGTTTAGTGCCTTAATTTTGTTTGTACGTTGTTGTTGTTGCTTTTGTTTTTTTGTGGTTTTATTTTGCGCAGATTTCTGTGACTTGTGAACCTGCCTGGACTCGGGACTGTTGCTCGTCCTTTTTTTCTGTGTTTGTTGTTTTAATTAATTTGTAAATTTACTTGGCTTAAAGCAAAACAAAAAAACAGACACCAAAAGTGAGAGAAGGAAGGAAGGAAGGCGGGAAAGGCAAATTAGCCAAAGTTCAAGTCCAAAAGTGACGGCACATCACATACATAAATTCTGTTTAAGAACTTTTTGTTCTCAAGTTTTTCTGTTTTTCCAGCAATTTTAATCTTAATGAGCGTACTTAGCCAGTGCATTAGCCAGCGGGAAGGGTGACTTGAGATGCTTTTTTGAAACTTTAAAAATTGAAAGAGCTCTGAGATTTGTTTGCAGATGGTAATGTGAGCAATGAGAAATATATAATAATATATAGATAGCTCGAAAGACATTTAACTAGGAAAACTGTTCTACTCATTATCAAATTATATTTAAAATTGAATTTCAATTAGAAATTAAATAAAGTTTTATTAATTTAGTTGAATATTATAAAGATGGCAGAGGTTTCTTTGGTTTTTAAAGTTGAGCACTTCAAAAAAATAAATTATAATACAATATAAATATTATGTTTGAATAGATTTGGTTTAGTTGGGAACAGGGCTGCCAGGTAACCAGGAACATGAGAAATAAGACACTAGGAAGACTGTTCTTCTCATTATCAAATTATATTTAAAATTTAAATTTAATTAGAAATTATTTAAAGTAGCAGTAATCTAGTAGAATAAATTAAAGATGGGAAAGATAAATTTGTAAATTAATTTTATTTTTCATGCTTTTTTAAAGGTTCTTCACTTGTTTAAAATCTGTTCAATCGAAATATGGCAATTATTAATCAATATTTCTGAAATATGTTTTCCTTTTTATGTTTGAAAGGCGATTTGAAAAACATGGATAATAATTTGTCTACAAATCGATGTTAGATCTGTCTGTTTAGAAAAAAGACTGACCTGGCAGCCCTGCTTAGGTGCCTGTTGTGCTCCCTATCATTCTAGGGGTGTCGATAAGCCATACTTAAACTACTTATTCGACTACTCCCTACATGGGTAGTTACCCTATTCACCCTAAGGTAAGCGAACGCCGAACCACTAAGCGTCAAACGAAATAAAACGCCTACTTTTCGTCGCTTTTTTCGTTGATATATTTTTAACTCTATTTTCGATAATGAACATTTTTGTCTAAGTTGGCTTTGAAAATTTACAAAAATAATTTTCATGCTTAATGATAATTGCGAGGAGTGATTCAGAGCGAGAGCAAGAGGATTCAAAATTATAAAAAAAAAATTGAATTCAATAAGTTTAAGTGTTATATTTTAAGCGGTATGATTTAATTTTATTTAAACTTTAATTCAATAATATATTTAAAGTAGTCTTTTCACCAACCCATTCATGGGCACTCTTTTGGCCAACCCATTCATGGGCACTCTTTTGGCCCACCAATTAATGGGTACTCTTTTCACCCACCTATTTATGACTAGACAGATAACTACTCTAGTTATGGGTACTCTTCCCACCCACCTATTAATGGGTATATAGATAAGTACTCTAGTGATGGGTACTCTTTTGACCGACCTATTCACGGGTAACTTCTGTACTACTCCAATTGTAGGTACTTCTTTCTCTAGACCATTTATGGGTACTTACATAAGTACTCTAATCAGGGGTAGTCAATTCTACGAGTAGTAGCTACATAAGTACTCCAATTATGGGCACCCAGTTCTACACTTACTGGTAAACGATGTGGTGGCGATTGACCCACCAGCTACCAACTAGTCGCCAGAACGACAGGGTATTCATAAATCTATATAAATGAAAGTTCAATCTGAAATTATAAAAATCATTTACATTTTTTGGCAAAATTCAACAAAATTCAAATTTAAATTTAAAATTTAAATTAAGTTGCTTAAAAGGAAAACAAACTGCTGAATTGAACCGCGTCTAGACAAACTTCTGCCTTGTGCTTTATTGAATTTCAAAACTCTTCTTTGGCAACATTTCTTCAACATGTCGCTCCTCACCCCCCCCCTGTTTCAAGGAAAATCGTTTAAAAATGCAGCATAAATAAAGAGATCGACCTCTGAAAGCAGCAAGTGCTGCCATTGTTGTCTAAGCCATCGTTTAAAATAGCTCGTAAAATGCAATCATTTTCCTATGCCTTGGGGCCAGACCACAACCCTAATTCGTCTTCAGAGGTAGGTGGCTAAAGGGGCGTGGCAGGTTGCCTTAAAGCCACCGCAAGCTCAATAATTTCTGCTAATAAATTCAATTTCCTCATTCAGGCAGAAATATCAACAGTGGCAACAAACACGACCTGCACACACACATACACACACACACACACACACACACACACAATGAGGGAAAATAAATTGAGGCAAAGCCGGCGCTGAGCATTTGCCTAAAGGCCATTAATCGCTCATTTTTCGCCTAAACAAAAAAGAACCTTCTTCCCCCTCTTTCTCCCACTGTTTGCCCAGTCAAAACAAAAGCAGCAACAACTACAACAACAGTGGGCGACAACAGCAACAGCTGTTTGTTGTTGTTATTGTTGTTGTTGTTGTTGCTCAAGTGTTTAACTTTTGTTTCACTTCCGAGCACCGCAAAAACCAAAATAAACTTTGTCATTGTCTTGTTACGAATCTCGAAAAATGGAAAATGGAAAATGTCGATGAAGTCGTTGCGTTTTTTCCAGCGGAAAATGTGTTCTAATAAAGCAAAGGCAGCGCGAGACGTGCGCACGAATTTAAAATTAAATAAACAGAGAACAACAGCAACAGCAGCAACAACAACAACAGAAATAACAACAACAAAAAACCTCCCAAATGTGCAATTAAAAAATTTTACAGTCATAACTTTTTATTATGGAACATAATTCAGTCTCCGTTTTTAATGCCAAGTGCTGCTGGCGCATGTTTTCCCTCCCATTTCCATTTCATTTCATATTCTCTTTCGTCCTTTTTCCAATAAATTGCATGACTCTCTCTCTCTCTTTATCTCTCACACTCCCTTCTCCTCCTCTGGGCTAAAGAATTAATTTCATTTTCGCAGGCTTAATTGCATTAAATTTAACCGACTTTATGTTTCTTTTTATACCCTTCGACCATTGAAAATGGTCAAAAAAGGGTATACTAACTTTGTGCAAATGTATGTAACAGGCAGAAGGAGGCGTGGCAGACCCCATAAAGTATATATATTCTTACTCAAGATCACTAGCCGAGTCGATTGAGCCATGTCTGTCCGGATGTCCGGATGTCCGTCTGACCAGATGAACACACAGATCTCAGCTATTATAAATGCTAGAGACACCAAATTTGGAATGAAGGTTCCTATGTACTCGGCGCAGATCAAGTTTATTTCAAATGTTAGGTACCACGCCCACCGCCCCCACAAATCAATAATTTAATTTTTGAACTCAATTTGTAAGCGCTGTATAAAAGATACAACTTTCTGACTTTACTATATACTAAGCTGAATGAAATATCTACGTAGTCTCCAAATTACAATCTGATCAGACAATAATCACAGAAGTTATTTAAGAAAGTATGAGCATAAAACCAAATGCTTCTGTCAGCTAACAAGGGAGAAGGGCGAGCGCGAAGCGCGAGCGCCATCTGTTGGGAATAATTGTAAAGCATGTGCATATGCATATGTGTATGAATTTAACAAACTGAACTACACGGGAACATAGGTCGAAGGGTATCCCACTGTCGCGTGCTGCGCGACTGTTGCTTTTCTTACTGGTTTCATAATTATTTTGTTGCATTATTATTGCGATTCTCTCTTTTTTTTAGTTTTTATTTTGCCATTCTTTCTTTCTTTTCTGGGTCATTTCTATCGTTTGTTTGCATCTTTATTGCTGCGTTATGTTATGTTTTATTTTTACTGTTCTAACTGAAACAGTTTGTGGCTTTATAGAGCTAGATTTATTTTCTGGGAGAGGCATTAAGCATTAATTGCCACGATTGAAATCTTGTTGAAATGCCTGTGGTTATATATTAATCCTGATTTAACTGATGTTGTGAATGGCAATGTTCCGTTAGAAGTGGAAATGTTCTTATATATTTGAAGTATGTCTATATATATATTTGATATATTTTGCATATCTTATGTGATGAAACTGTAGACAGAATATTTTTATATATGTTTTATAATCTGAGTTATAATTATATCATATGGGAAATTTATATAAGTATTAATTATATGTTTGTATATCTATTGACTTAATTATCGGATCCATAATTGCATTTAATATTATATATACTAACTGAAGCATATTTTATATTTGTATTCATATTTTCTATAAGGAAATACTTCATGTGTTTGTAGCCTTATTCCCTTAATTAGTGTCTATAGATATTTATAAATACTTCATTTACACACAGAGAAGGCCAGAGTATTTCCTTCTCTTTCACGCACATTTATTTCGAATTTTCTAATGGCTTTCCATGTCCTCCATTGTCACTTCATACACTTAAGTTGCCGATATGCGACTCGGGGGTGCAAGTTGCCTTTTAATGTGTCTGCCCCGAAAAGGGGTTCAAATGCCGCACCTCTTCTTGTCTGTCTGTCGACCTGACGGCTTGCATCCTTGGGGATCGTTGGGCGCCCCCCACACTCACACAAATACACACACACAGACACATGTCTCGCATTATCCTGGGCTCATAAAACTCCCTAACAACCTATAATTGTCGTTTCGACTAAATAATGCATAAATAATAAAAACTCTGTCGACAACAAGCAGCAGCAAAGCGAAAACTGAAGCGCACTGGGCGGGTGGTAATTCATTTGTTTAAAGGGGGGAGAGAGACAGAGATAGAGAGAGAGAGGGAGACACAGAAGGGCGCAGGCAAACGACCCAAAAGTGAACCGTACTGAACTGTGTTTTGGCATCGGGAACCCGAGAACTGCTTAGACCCAGGAACTGGGAACGTTGTTCTTGGGGACTGGGAACTGCCATCGGTGGATTTGTTGGCCAACAAAGTGAGAAAACCGCGAGGTCGAGCATAAAAAATGCATAAAACGAGGACAAAATAAAGTCATAAAGTAAAAATTGCTGGCTAAAGCGAAGGAACGGAGAACATAGCCCGGAGACCCGTAGAAAGGCAAGAAAGACAGACAGACACAACAACAAAAAGAGAAAAAAAGAACAAACCGCAGCGAAACGAAAGAAAAGGAGTGAATATGTTGCACAACCAACAAACGATGGACATGGGGATGAAGGGACGAGGGAACAGTGAAGTGGGGGGAATGCGGGAATGAGTTATCGGGCGCGTAGGTGTTGTAATAGTCCCTCTGCAAGTGTGTGTGTGTGTGTTGCTTTGTTTGTTGTGGTGCGACTTGTTTGAGGTTTCAATAGGTCATAATTCACGCCTAGCCACCTTCCCTGCCCCCTGTGCCTTGGCGCCAGCTAAAGGGATTGCAAATGGCCAGCAAAATGAGGGGGGCAGGGTGCGAGTGCGGGTGGCAACAAGGGATTCCAACTAGGTGGCATGCACATGGCGTTGCCTGGCGCCACACTACACATGTGTGTGTGTGTGTGCGGGCGTGTGTGCACAACCAATATTATAAATGCAGTACAAGCAGAAGCCGCTGTTGCACAGAGTGACGCAACACCAGCAGCTGCACAGTGGGTTAACATGTTTCAAATGCAGATGCCGTTGTAGGTCGTAAAAGAGAGAACATTATTCCATTTAACTCTTTCGAAGAGAAGACAAGAAATCATGCAGTGGGACAAAGTCATAAAATATTGTGTAAATATTAAAAGACATAAATAAACTATATATATACAAGATGATTAAAGGATGGCATATTAATATAGTCGGTTGTATTCTATAGGCATAGAAATGAGCATATGGATTGCATATGTATCTGTTGGCTGTGTATTTTGATGTGCTTCAGTGGCAAGAGGCATAAATATCAATTTATAAAGTATGATATATCAAATAGTTTCATCAATATGCCAAGTTAAATATGTATAGTATTTTTATTTAAGCTGGAACACAGGGATAGCTAGAGGTTATGAGTTGAGACTCGTTAAACCTACACCAAAGGCTATTTAAATGTATTCAGTTTAAATTAGGTTTAGGTATAGGCTTTAATTAAACCTATACCTAATCGTAACTAAATAAAAAACCTTTGCAGCATTAGTTTCATGAAACTTCCAAGAAAATTATCGATTGAAATGTTCATAAAAGAATCTTTTAATTTCTACATTTTATCGAATTTTGATCTTTAGTTTATTAACTTTCTTTAATCGCTTTCAATTACTTTTGCTTCTAAATACAATACGCCTTGCCTACTTTACTGCTGCCCTTGCCCCACTGTGCACTGTAGTCATTGGGCAAACGTTTTGCAAATTAATTTCGCAGCAGCAGCTTCTTTGAACACTTCTTCAATGAGTATCGCGCTGCAGTTTCGATTGCGAAGAGTCGCAAAAAACGTAACGACAACAGGCCCCAAAGCCAAAAACAGCTGCCGACAAAGCGCAGAAGTGACAGAGGAGGAAGGGGCAAAGCAGGGGCGGGGGTGGGGGAGGGAATGAGTCAGTTGAAGAAGAAGAACTGCAAACATATGCGGCAGTTGTTGCCGTTGTTGTTGCCGCTTGTTTTGTTATTAGCACCCGCTCTTGCTGCCTCTGATGGTTTATCTTGCCGCGTGCAGCAAGCTACACTCTTCCACCCCCTCCCCCTTCCTTTTGTGCCACGTCTCCTACACTTGCCTCCTTCTGTTTTGTCCTGTGTGCATTGTGCAAATTTGTTTGGTCATTGTGTTTGTTTTTGCATTAGCTGCGGTCTGTCCACATCTACCTAGTGTCCCAGGCAGTGCTCCTCCTCAGGCAGCTCCAATCTCCCCTCTCTCTCTTTCTGCCTCTCTTTCTGCCTCATCTGTTCCTCTTTTCCTGCTCGGCTAACCACTTGGCTGTGTTGCCAGCTTCGTCGGTTTTTTGCCTGCTTTATGCCTGTTAACGATGAAAAATTTGCGCGCTGTGCGTGACCCAGCGCCTGTGGTTCTACCTCCCCTCCGCCACACACGCCTCCCCCTGACCTTTCCCCCTGCAGCACGAACTCAGCTTAGCCTGCGTGCTGCTGCTGTTGTTGCTTTTGCTGTTGTTGTTGGGGCATGTTGCTGTGCATATGTCAAAGTAAGCCTTGTAGTCTTGTAGAGACACAAAAACGAAATATAAATTGTGAATACCCTGTAGCCAGCGCTGTGAGGCTGTATGTGCTGTAGCTAATGTATGTCTCAGCCAAAGTGTGCTTGTTACCATGACCCACCAGGGCGATAAAAGTCTGCAGGGTATCTTATAGTTAAGTCACTTATTAATGCCATTTGCACATGTTGTCGCCATTGTGGGTTAAAGTTAATCTCCATTAGAAGCACAGTCCGGGGGCTTGGCTGGCTCTATCTACCTCTCCCTATCTCCATCTCCCTCTCTCTGTCTTTTAGTTAGGGAACTTTCCGTAATGTTCAAAGTGTTGTGCGTGTGTGTGTGTTACAGGTACTGTTGTTGTTGCTACATATCATAATTCCTGGCACATTACAACACTGCACATACAGACTTAGCTAGCGATGTGAGTTCACTTCGATAAATATAATCGATAAGCACGCTAAATGCTCAATTAGTTCGCTTAAACAAACGAAATGTCAATTGAATTATTATGCGGGCTAGGGGCGTGGCATGCTAGGGGGCGAGCAAAACCAGAATTGAATGTTAACTTTTAGCTGTGACTGTAAACTGTCGACTGCGACGGCGACAGCGACAGCGACAGCGACGTCTGTAGATGTATCTCTGAGCCGTAATTAAAACGACGATAAAGTGCGTAAAAATCCAATTAATTTCACGCGGCAGCCAATTAAGTTGACAGTCGTTTGGCAGCGACTGAGACACGCCCACTACGCCCACCCGTGGCACTATAAGTGGCCTGATATAGATACAGATAAAGGGATAGGGAAGGCATAGTATACTATGGAGAGCTTCAATTAATACGCGCACACACAGACACTCAATCGTCACACACACGCACTCACATACACTCACTCACTTGTACACTCACACTCAGACACACTCACACTCGCACTCACTCGCACAATTAAGCAAACTTCCTTGTGGCACGTGCGTAGGCCATGAAAACCGCAGAACGTAAACGCAGACAGACAAACTCCTTAGGCCTTTACCTTGCTACACCCCTTTCCTCCCCTCCCCCCTTCCTATTACCTTCTTTTCCTTCCTTGCCCCTCTTTAATTTCGTCACTTGCCTTGGCAACGCGGGCGAATAAATTTTTGACAACATGCGAGCGAGCCAATAAAACATGTTTTAACCACTGTCTGTGACACCCCGCACCAACAACACCTTCCTCTCCCTTTCTTTTCCTGCTCCTTCCTCGCACTCCGCACCCCTGTTTCACCTGCCAAGTGAAAATTCTCTGGCGGCACATTTGAAAATAATTTTCCAAGCATTTTGTAATCCATTTGAAATACGCAAAGGATCCCCAGAGTTTATATACACACACTGTGTCTGTGTGTGTGGTGTGTGTGTGTGTGGCCAGCTCTGGGTGTGGTGTGGTTGTGCGTGTGTGTCTGGCGCACCTTTTGGCTCGTTACACGGCATTTTTCTCTCAAATCCCCTACGAATTTCATTGTGGCTGCTATTTTCCACCACACTCCCTCCCTCCCTCTCTCTCTCTCTGTTGCCTTCCCCGTCTTCCTCTTTCTCTCTCTCCCACTCGAAAAAAATCACGTATTTTTCTATAAACAAAGCAGGCACAAAGGAAGCATAGAGCGGGCTCGGGTCGAGCCTGTTGTGTGGGGCATTTCAAATAAAACATGCAACACTTTTTCCTCGTGGAAGTTGGAAGGGAAGAAGGGGTATAGAGAGAGGGGCACAGGGCTCGATTTATATAAACAATATTCGTTATATTTATACTTATTTATATAGACTACAGTTACGTGTTCGCGCACCTGCATTATTTATGTTTTCAGCTGTTGTTATTCAATATGCCCTGCCTTGGCTAGAGCTGTTGCAGGGTAGGATTGAAGTAAGTAATGCAAGGTGAGAGAAATAGAGAAAACTCTAAATGTTTTTCAACTAATTTCCCATTAATATAGAGTGTAAATAGTATATATATTTGAGTATTTATAAAACAGAGAATTACAGGGTATTATACATGCAATGTTAGTAAATGAAATGAGTGCAAGGAAGTTAACATATATGAAAAATAAATCAATAAGCTATTTATGTATAATTGCAATCATTATAGAGTATCACTGGGTCCATAAAAATGAGAAACATTTAATACTATTATTATTATATTAAAGTAACGCTCTCTCACTTACCTTGCCACTGCTGCTACAGGGTATACTCAACGTGCATTGGCACTACCTGTAACTGTCAATATTGTCAAGCTGATTTCCGCTCTTCCATTGGCATTGAACTTTAACGAGCTCGACGGCCGCGTTCATTGTCTCCTGTGTGCCTCGTGTGCCTCGTGACCCTCGTGTCCTGCCCCAAAACGGACGGCATTGCATTGGCTTTTCGCTTTTAATTAAAAAAGTGCACAGAGCAACAAAAAATGTGTGTGTATTTATAGCGCATATAGCATAACAGATATGGCTATAGCTTCGAAGGGGAAAGGGGGTTGTGGGGGCAGGGGAAACTGTGCATAAATTCCCCGAGAATTGTTTTTGTTTGCACTTGCATTTTTCGCATCGCAAATATTTTCACACTGAAATTTGAAATTTGTATTTGCTTTTCATTTTCCAATTATGCGTGAGTGTGCGTGTGTGTGTGTGTTTCTACAATATATTGTTTATGCACATTTTAAGTTTGCATTCTGCTGCGGTCGATACGCAGGACACACGCTCTCTCGATGATAAACATTTGCAACTGATTTCAAAAATTCCATTTCAAGTCATGTCACATTTTTGTGGCTCCCGAAATTCTTTGGCAACTTGCAGCTAAAGTTAAAACAGCAACAGTTTTGGCTTTTTGGATTTGTTTGATTTGTTGGTCTTCAACGGAAATTCATTAGGCAGAATGGAGAGGAATTATGCCCCCCCCCACCACCCCTTCACCCGTCGAGCTAAGTGAATTTAATTAATTATCTCGCAGCATTTAAAACAGATTTGATGTGGTTAACAACAGGAGAGAGGAACAGGAGAGTGAGAGAGAGAGATGTGACGATTACCGAGAATTGGTTGGGGAGAATGATGAAAAAACTCATAAGGAGCAAGACAAATGAAATATTAAATTCAATTATTTAAAATGTGCCTTAAATCCAAACAAATTGGAGAGGGGTAAAATTATTACGCCTACGAAGCAAATGAAGGAGGCAAAACTGAATGAGAGACTGCGCTGAGTTGAGCTGAGTAACCTCCTTCAAAGAAAAAACTTCCAGCAGACTCAAGTGGAAACAAAACAAAGAATAAGTGCGCATTGTTGTTGTTGTTGTTGTTGTTGCGAGTTTGTAACGCGAAACGAGCAAAAATAGAAGAAGATTCTATTATTAACAATGCGCCCCGCTCTAAGGCGACGTGCAGATATCCTGGCACTTCATAAACAGCAGCAGAAGGACGACGACGACGACGACGACGACGATGAGAAGAGCAATATGAAACAATGACAGCCAACAATGGACAGCAGCAACAGCAGCAACAACAACAGCGACAGCAATAACAAGGACAACAAGGACGACGTCATCATCTTGAACAAAGTGTTGACATCTTTTTGCCCATTCATTGTACGCCCAAGTCTGTCCGCCTCTCAGCCAGTCTGTCTGTCTGTCCGTCCATCCTTCTGCTGTCTGCCACATTCTGCCAACAATCCTTGACTAACGCTATGCGTCCTTTTTAATTAATTTCACTTACTGCAACAGGAGCTCATAGCTTTCGCACACCTCCCTCCCCCTTGGCCACAGCCTCAGCCAGAGCCCTAACTTGCTCAGCATCTTTCTCATCTTCCCAACCCAACCTTCTCTGCTGTTGCCGTGTCTCAAATTCATCGTGTAGTGCAAATGCTGTTCATAAATTTGTTTGGCGTCACGTTGTCTCCATATCTGGACGCAGTTCACCTTTAGGATGCGCCGCAGGATGTGAGCGAATGAAGAGATCATGTGAAGCGAGCTCCGACATGGAACATCATTCAGCTCGGTCTGCAGACCCCAGACAGCAAATCACTTATGCAAATTGGCTTGGCGTGTGCAACTTCTTGATTGCTAGGCGAACGGAAGTGGGATGGGAGACGTAGTGAGGGGGAGGGGAGAAGGACAAAAGAAGAGCAATGAAACCTATCCCAAAAAGTAACCAACTGCATTGAAGAACTTGGGGAACAAACCAAAGTTTGAGGGGATTTCAAATATTAATAAATTCCTTTTCATTTCAAATGGAAATACTGCAAAGGTTAAAGAAATCGAGAGCAACAGTCAACGGCATGCGACAGTGGGATACCCTTCGATCCTGTGTAGTTTAATTTGTTAAATTCAAACACATATACATATGCACATGCTTTAAAATCATTCTCGACAGGTGGCGCTCGCCTGCCTCCCTAACTAAAACTAGCACTTGTTGTTTTGCTCATATTTTCTTAAATTACTTCTATGTTAATTGTTCATTCGAATTTAAATTAGGAGGAATTATAGATATTGTAGTCAGCTTACTATATGTCAAAATCAGAAAGTTGTATCTCTTAAACTGCGGGGGCGGTGGGCATGGCACCTAATATTTGAAATAAACTTGATCTGTGGACAGTTCACATAAACTTTCACGTCAAATTTGAAGTTTCTGGCTTTTTTAATGGCTGAGATCTTGATGTTCAAACAGACAGACAGACAGACAAGGCTCAATCGACTCGTCTATTGATCCTGAGCAAGAATGTATATACTTTATAGGGTCTGCCACGCTTCCTTCTGCCTGTTACAAATGTATGTAAGGTTATTTTACCCTTTTTTGTCCATCTTCAATGATGGAAGGGTATAAATAGTATGATAAAGTTGGGGACACAATAGGAATAGAAAACAGTGTGAAAACCTTTAAAAAATATACCTACTCTCCTTGGTTATACCATTTTTGAAGATCATTACTTGCGAATCTCTAAGTTTGGACAAATGGTGATACTTTTGACTGTTAATTAGTGATAATGATGAGTTAGTTATGATAATAAATGAGCTATAAACATAAATTGGATACACATTAAGTTTTCAAGTATTCTACTTATTTCACTTTCTGAATAAAACTAGAAATTAAATAGTTCCCCATTCAATGCCTTAAAGCAAAAGTTGCCCATTATAAGAGAAGGTTTAAGTATTCATTGTATCAGGTTAAATTCAATATAGTTATGCTCTGGCCAGCATCACAGATCTTCAGAGCAGGCCCAACCATGAACACATAAACAATTGGCCAGCTATGCGGGTCGAAGGCAGTTCGATGGAGCCTGGCAAAGGACACACAAGCAGGAGGGTTGCCATGTAGCACGCTTAACATCTGCACTTACCAGTCTCACATAATGTTGGCAGCAAGCATAAACCTAAATTAAATACCCATGTGCTTGCCTTGCCCCCTTCCACTCCCCTCTCTCTCTCTCTCTGAGCCATTCACTGAATTATGTCTTGGCTGCTGCGTGGGCGTTGCAAGCAGAGCGAAACCCGATGCTGTCTCGCTGAATTTGTTTGTATTTACACGTGCTAGACGCGCAAGGGACCCCAGAGGGAGGAACGGAGGAAGGTAGGGGGGGGGGTGGCATGAAAATTAGATTTTCAGCCAACAGGTTTCCATTATTTGGCATCGCTATCCTCAGCCTCAGCCTCACTCCCTCTCTCGCTACTCCTTCGATATTCTGGATACTACGCAGTTCGCTTTGCATAATACATAAATATTTTCTATTTGCGCTAGATTCAAAGGGGGTCGGGTCGGAGGAGGGAGCTCTGTAGGTGCGAAACGGTCCGAGGTCTTGGGGGTCTCAAGTGGCGCCAATAGGCACAGCATAAATAAGCAGACATCCTTGCCACACTCTGCTCGGCTCTGCTCGGGCTGCCACTCACACATTGCCATTCAGACATCATTCATGCGAAAGCTCCGACTGGCAACTGGCTGGAGGAGGGAAGCAGGAGAGGAGAGGTGGCAGAAGGGATGTAGAGTGCGCCGGCGACTCTCGTTTTTATTATTTATGTTACTCATTCGGCTCGTATCCTGCTTGTTGATTGCTTTGCGTACACGTGTAGTTTGTGGCAGAGGCCTGCCTCGTGCCACTGCCTCCCCTGCTCTGTCTATATGTGTTTGTACATTTGTCGATTCGCTGTCGAGCCCACAACAAGGTCCTTGCACATGGCTCTCGCTCTGCTTGCCTCATGCAGCACGTCCTGTCCCGGCTCCTGCTCCTGCTGCTGCTCCTGGTTGCCATCGTCATCGCCTCGACGCGCTAATATTATGAATGGCAACTCATGCATTGTAGCCAGTTGCTAGTTGCTTTTTCCTGCTACTTTTCTTTTTTTTTCCCCAGCAAAAACTGTGGCTCACCTTTTGACACACTGGCCGAGGCAGAGCGCAGAGCACACAGTGGCCAGGAGCGGCATGCGGGTGCCTTGACAAATGGGCGCGTTGGAAAAGAAACTCGTAAAGATTTATACTGTCTTCCTGGGGTTTTCTTTTTGCGAAGGCAGAAGTTGTTAAATGAAAAAAAAGTATACTTTATTGCATACCATATAAATCTATAAATGGCATTTCTTCCATTCTGCTTAATTTGCTTTATTTGTAATTTATTTTAAAGACATTTCAGCCATTCAAGTACTGTCTACGATATGTGTTCACTTTTCGTTACTTGTCTCAACATAATTGAACATTATTTGAAAAACCTGTATTACAAAATAACCAATGTGATGCCAAGGGCAATGGAGTGCAGGAAAGAGCCGGAGTGTTGTGTCTTCTGTCTAATGCCCAAGCAAAACGAGGTGAAATTGTGTTGCAAGCATACGTTCTGTAACGATTGCATTGAAGTTTATTGCCACAAAATACGATACAATCGACGTTGTCCGATTTGTCGCAGAAGCTTTTCGTATTACGAAAACATCTCAAAAAATCCGTCAATAATCATACCCGACGACGACGAAGATTCCGAAGATTCCCCATGAGGAATCCGATAAAAACTATGATAGTGGTGCTAATGATCAATGATATATTGGAAGAGTTAGGCAGTAACGACGTTCTTTCTATTTGATGTTAATTGGTTTGTTTAATTGTTCAGTTCATTATATTATTTACTGTTATTTAATTGTTCATTTTAATCGTTTTAATCGAAAACTTCGAGTACATTCAACGTAAATCACTTTGTTGTATTTGCTGGGGCACCCTCGATATCGTTTGATGCGCTCCTGCTTCCATTGACGCCTGCTAGTGTGTGGGGTGTTTGTGTTTGTGTTTGTATTAGAAGAATTGCTCGTAAGCCCCTTAGCTAGAGAAAATCTTGCGAAATTGCTTCAACCGAAATAGAGGAAATAAACTAGAGCATGTAAGTTACAAGTCGCATGACAGGGAGGAGTTGCTGGAGGGGAGGAAGGGTGTGGGAGGGAGGCTGCTCGTTGGAGCCTGATTGCTACTTAAATCTTTGTATTTACTTCATATTAAGCAATATTTCACCTGGCCACACTACACGACATGCACTGTGAATGACAGCTGTATGTGTGTATGTGTGTGTGTGTGCGAGAGTGTGTGTGAGTTTGAGTGGAGTGTGAGTGTATTTGGTGTGCTTACATTGGGTACATTTGCTCCGTTTTGAGTCGACTTGACGACATCACGACGACATCCCGAGTATTTCTTACATATAAAAAATTGAGGTCAATTTGTTTTGTCAGGTTGAGAGGTTGCCGTAAAATTTCCCTTTCACACAAGCACAAACTGTGCCTGTATTAGTGTGTGCATATATGTATGTGCCATATGAGCACGGGCCCCTGCTCAGCATTCCTTGTGTTTTTAATATTAATACAAATATTTACTTATTTATTATTTACTCTCGACGCCGTTGACCATCAAAACGTGGTCATTTCCCAGTCAGCTCCCAGCTCCGACTGCAGTGCGGTAATCTATCAGAAATATTACTCCCGGCTTGGGCCTGTTCAAGGGGTGTGTGTGTGGAGGGAGTGGAGCCTGCTGGCATTTTTAATATTTAAATAGTTGCCATCAAAATGATGACGTTAGAATTGGAGAGAGATTCGGAACTGGGACCTCCTGCATTCCGAATGAGTCATTTTTATTGAAGGTTCCTCTCATCGCCCTCATATCAGCTATGCCGAAGGCATTTTCCAATTTTCCTCAGCTTATGTGCGTGTCGCAACTCTTTAACCGTTTTCCTCGGCCCAACTTTAATGAGGTTTAAGCAGAGGGTTCTATTTGGTAAAGGGAGTGCGCCGAGTAGAATCGATTAACTAGATAGATGATATAGCATAATACAATGAGGCATACACAGGTATAACACATGTGAACCAGGAATACTTTAAGATTTCACAATTGAAATGGAATAAAAGTAAACGAAAGTGCATCAATTGAATACAAGAAATACTACAAAATTGTTTATTAAATAACTAACTCTTAAGACTTTAATCACTATATAGAATCAACAAAGATACTTTAAACACTTTTCCAATCTGCATTCGCAAAATGTACAATTTAAAACTTTTCTAACCTCAATTCTGGTTCTGTTTTGCCGATCAGCCTGCAAAATAAATGCGCAATTTATGTAAAATGTCAGATTTGACAGCTGACACAGAAGTTTTGCGATTCTGCAGTGAAATCTGATTGGAAAATAATCAGAAAAGCAAAGTGAAATTCAAAGAAGAAAAACAACAAAAAAGCGATACGAATTCTCGATGGCTAACAAAATGTTTAATAATTTTTTACGCAAGCGAGAAAGAATAACAATCAAAATGAGAGAGATGCAGGAAGAGAGAGAGAAGAAGATGAAAAACATGCATTCTTTGATTCATTTCATTTGCAATTCAATAGTTTTCCCAGTTGTTCTAATTGTTGTTGTTGTTCCTTTTATTGTTCTGCATAAATGAAAACTAATTCGTGAAAATGTTATGTTTTCTGTTTTCTATTTACAGTGGCGCACAGCAAAAATCGAATGCAAATCGAAACGAATTGAATTGAACGAAAAACCACAGAAAACGCGAGATTCCAAGAGAGACGGAGAGCGAGAGAGAGCGCGCTTGTGCGAGTGAGATGCAAGCAGAATGTGCACAATACAAACATCAACTCTTTGCAACTCGGAAAAACTGCCTGACGCAATGAAAAGCTTATGAAAAACCGTTCAATTATCTCGCTCGACCACAACTAAAGCCAGAACTTTTAAAGCGGCCCACGCACATTCGCATTCGCATCCGCATATTCGCGCACATATCCGCATCCCGGTGTGGGGCCAGAGGACCAGAGGGGGCCAATAAGATAAGCGTCGAGAATCACATTGATTGAGCGTCCTCGCTCCCTCTTTATATACCTCCCTCTCTCCCGCAAGTGCGATTGCCACAATGTGCGCGAGTAGAGCCAACAGCAGCGAGAAGAAACAGAGGGAGACAGGTACCTGCTGCTGCTTCTCTCTCTCCCACCTCTTTGCTGTCTTCTTCTACGCTCTGCTGGGGCTAAGCAGCCTCCCTGGAGGACAGGGCGAACAGCACCCGGCGACTGCTGATGAAGGTGAGTCTGAAACATGCGTTGCAACAATCACACTGCTGATAGGGTTACCACCCTGCTATAAATAAAACATGCGAACCCATTGACGAAATTGCGTCAAAACCTCAATTGGAAAATAAACAGCGTAACCGCAAGAACACAAGTGGAAATGTTTTCCCGAAATGGAAATGGGAAAATGTTCATTGAAAAGTACGCGTAGCGTTGCCAGCCGAGATACACATATACATACACCACAACGCACTCAAACGATGTACAAATAGAAATAAAAGAGAATACAAGCATGAAAAGTAATTTAGACATTAGCACTTCGTATGGGTTGTTGAATTTTCTGTTGCCCTATCTGGTTTTTGTCGGGTCGAAATGTGCGTTCAGTTTCGAAGGTACTGTGGGTTACGGGCATAACATTTTGACAAGTTCGCTCTTTGTTATCGAGCAAAGGTCGACTTAGGGTTCAGGCAGAATAACATTGCGAATAAAATACTGGGGGGATAATTGTGATAGGTTAGTGTGACTGAGGGTATACCCTGTAAACTATATTAAACTATACACAAGGTCCTTATAAGTGTTTCCATTAAGTATTTTGCTGAACAGTCTTCTGGTAGAATCTATGCCCTACAGACATATACAAGGACTTAAATAGGTATATTTAGTGTAATTAACAAAATCTTAGGAGTTCCAATAGAGGAACTTGTAACTTCTTCAATTAATATTGTACATCTCTTCAATTCAAAGAACATACCCTACTTAAACTGTACGCAAGGTCCTCATCTTAAAATATCCAAACTGTACACAAGGTCCTCATAAGGTGTATTTAGTGTATAGTTAAACAAATTCTTAAGGGCACCAATTAAGAAACCTGTATTTCATTTTCAATTAATATGGTCAAGCTCTTCAATTCATAAAACATACCCTACTTAACACTATCAAACTGCACGCAAGGTCCTTATAGAATGTTGTTAGCGTATTTACAACAATCTTAATACATCCAAACTGTACACAAGGTTCTTAATTGCTCTCATATGTTAAACTAGTAGCATGCAAAACTCCTCTGACTTTGCCTGAAACCTCCACAACCTTATGATAACATTTCACTTTCAAGAGTATTCAATGGCTTTGCAGCTTTGAAACCCTCTACTCAAGCTGCGACTCTAATGGCTTGGCATTCTCAAGTTGAGTACCAGCTGAAACTGGATATCTCAAATGTTTATCCTCACATAAATCAGACCCCTTAGATAGTGTACATAATGTCATATGATTAACAGAGATATGTAGTTTATATAGATCTACACAGAAAATGCGGGTCCTTAATATGCTAAGTATTTAACTGCCAAAGGTCAGCAGCACCTTCTCTACCTCACTCACCCTCTTTCTCACTGTCTCTCTGCCCTACAATGTTTTTATCCCTTCAATTTCAATGCGCTTACGGAAATCAAATGAAATTCGAGAAAATGTCAATGAGGTTTTTGGTAAGGTAAGGTATTGTTGTAGTTGTTGGAGTTGCTGTTGTTGTAGCGGGTTCATTACCGCATACTATGATTATATTGTGCCTGTATGTGTGTGTGTTAGTTGACTTTGTCGTTTGTGTTTACTGATTTTCTAAACGAGAGGGAGAAAGAGAGCGTGCCAGTGAGGGAGGGGGAGGAAGGCGGAGGCGTAACCTTTCAGGCCAAACATCTGGCATCGAAATTCACTCGCCGTTAATTACAAGGGACTCTGGAAAATGGAAATGGAAGTGGAAATGCATTGCCAGAGTTTGTGCTCGTAATGTTGCGCTTCGATGGCAAAGCAAAGGGCAGTGAATGGAGGAGGGGCAGGGTGATGTTAAAGGGGGGAGGGAGGGAAGGGAAAGCCGCTGATGCGGATGCAAGTGTGTCGAGTGCGTTTCTAAATTCACATGGAACGCATCGAACCCGAATTGTGCCGGGTGTAATTGGATTTATGCGACTGGTGACAAACTCTGACACTCGATCGGCAACCCTCCTTCCCCCTTCCCTCTCCCCGTTACCCCTCCCTCTAGCAGCATTCTCGCTGTTATCGATGCCAAGCAAACTTGAGCTCATCATCGTCATTATCATCGGCATCAGCGTCAAATGCGATTTAAATTTGATTATTCTCAATTATTTCGTAACATGCATTTCATTTTCATTTTCAATTTCGTTTTCATTTTTATTTTTATTTTTTCGATTTTCTGTACTCGGAATGCTCAGTTTCAGTTTCAGTCCGAGTTTCTTATCCCATGCCATTCCTCATCCTCTCATCCCCTTTGGCTTTGTGACTTTTCCTGTTCGGTTTCGGTTTCGGTTTGATTTCCATTCTTTCTCTGCTTGTGTTTTTTTTTGTTTTTTATTGGTTCACTCGAGTGGATTCTGTGCTGGTTGAGCCGCTCTCTTCTCGGGACGGTTGCATTTGTTTGATTGAAATTGATTTCTCGTTTCTCGCTGGGGATTTGAGAAGCGACTTAAGAACCATAATAACCATAACCATATTGTATGGCATTGCATTGTATTGTAGTATTTTAGTAATATTTTCAAGTGCTCAAGTTGACTTTAGGCTTAAGTGTTAAACTTAGAGAAGCCCCTGAGACAGAGAAACAGAGACAGAGAGAGAGGGAGGACGAGAGAGCTCTTCAATAAAGATTAAGTTTCCACTTATGGCAAGTCCATTTTGTGGGAAGCGCGTCGCATATGAAGTTGTTATTATCTTAATTATAAGTGCATCTTCAGAGCGCGTATATAATCATACTTATGGTCTGGATACTTTCGCTTTTCACTGGGAACGAGACCCAGGTCCATTAAAATACAGTAACCTAATGTTGTCCTTTTTACCCGAGGTTTTGGGATGGAGTGTTCAACCTGTTCCATTGGCTATCTCATCAAATATTCAACCTTTTTTATTTGGCTGAACTGATTTCATGACTGCGATAAGCAAATATCTGCCATTCCCCGACAAATTACTTGTTAACAAGTGCATTTTAATGCGAACCAAAAACAGCAGCAGGAAATGGAAAAACGAGGGTAAAGAGAGCGAACTCACTTTACTGTGGCGCCTCGATTTTCCTTTTTGGCCAATTTGTGGCATGTGTTTAGCGTGTGTGCGAGTGTGAGTAGCCGCAATTGGAATGAATGTTGCCCAATAAAAATAAAAACGAGCCTACAATGGTTGTGGTCTGCCTCCGTTCCCCCTTTCTCCCTCTCCCACTCTCACTCTCACTTCGACTGTGTGTGTGTTTGGCCAATTGGAATAGAAAATTGACATGGTTTTTTCTCTCTGCGTGTGTGCTTGGCCTTTTTTTTCGGCTAAGCGTAATGTAATTTGAACATGCAACAAACTATTTGGCGGGTTTTTAAGTTGCCGCAACTGCAGCAACAGAGAGGAAGAAAGAAAGGGAATGAGGATGTTGAACTGGTTGAAAGCGAAAGCAGAGAAGGCATTCTGAAAAATCAGGTTGAGTTCATAAGCAGAACGGTCAGTAAACGATGGTAAAGACAGTACAATACTATCGAAAGTGTATTTATTAATATTAAGATAAACAGCTTACTATCAAGATATTTATTTGTAGTATATTTATGAGCATTATAATGAATCAGTCTTTACTGCTAAAGCAAAATTTATATAAAGAATTAAGTGTATATGACAACCATGGAATAAAATGAAAAAAAACAAACATTTAAAATACTGTTCAGACAACTGAATTATATAAATATAAAAATACTTTCGAAAAAACAGTGTGAAATATTACAAAAACCTAAATACCTTATAAGAGAGTAATCAATAGAATCCCTTTAAGAATGTAAGCAATTTTTAATGGCATCAACGTCCCACTTTGACTTTTGGTAGCTAAAAAACTAATGAACTGCCAACCCACGCATGCTGCTTTCCTTTTTATAATAAACCGATGAAATTCAATTGGAATTCTTCACATTGCCAGCGATTAAATGGTTAATTTCCATGTAATTATTTGCACAGACTTCGATATTAAATACGGCAAATAAACCCGGGCTTAAAACAGTCCTAAATAAAAGAAATCGGCAAAATAATCGAAAAAGTATATAGATTTTTATGTCAAAAGATCGCATAAAAAAGGGGCAAGTGAATAAATATGGCCAAAGTGTTTTGAATAAATAACAGCGAAAAGGCAAATAAAAAACCCCAAAAACGACAAGGGAGAAAGTGGCTAGAAAGAGAGGGAGAAAAAGAGAGTGAGGGAAAGAGAGGTTAGCGCAGCGTAGCGCAGATGTTTTGACACAGAAATAATCCATTAATTCAATAAATGCGTAGCGGGAATTTTCGCTGCCAGTTTCGGTTTACAGTTTTTCGTGTTTTTCATGAATTTGCCGATTTTCGCGTGTTTCCTTTTTTTTATCTTTTGTCATGTCGTTGGTCAAAAAGGACTTCTTTGCAAGGCAAATATTTGTACAACAATTTGTTGGGAAACATGTTGAGGCGTCTCTGCGTGGCCGGGCTGCAGATGGAATCCCGAAAAAAACCCTCGACGGCGCTAAGCGCCAAGGCAAATACGCGGGCGAGTCAAGAGTCCTGGCGGATGTTGTTGCTCATTTTAATCCTTGATTTCGGCTCCCAATACATGTGTTGTGCACACACACACACACACAGCCATGTGTATTATTAAAAAAACCCATAAAACACACACATAGAGGAAATCCCGACCCTTTCGCTGCGACGCAACAGAAGCTGCTAAGCAAACAGCGCGGAGTACTTGAAAAATTACCCACCCGCAACACAACTCGGTGTGTGAATGGATATGGATTGTGCGGCATGAATGGAAAATGCAGAAAAGCCGGAAAATATACATATATATTTTAAAACAAATACAACAGCACACACTCGCAGCACACAGCAGGGGGCCGGGGTAGGGATAACAGCGGGACGGACGTGCTCAGCTCAAAAATCAATGGGCTCAATTTGAAACCGCTCGAATTTCATGTTTCATGTTTGGCAACCACCTATCGATGTTCCCACTAGCTGCGTCCCTTTCCCACTCACACATGGACCTTCGCCCTCCCTCTCTCTCTCTGTGTGTGTGTGTGTGTGTGTGTGGGAGTGTGTATGACATGCACGGCGTACGGTGTGTGTGGATGCGGTCAAGACAGAGTCCTGCCTTTGACGGAAACGGTTTCACCTCCACACCACCTACCATTGCCGACCTGACTACGCCACTGCTCTCCCCTTCTCCCTCTTGCTTCACTACCCCTCCCTGTCTGCAGTGAGGAATGCGCATTGGCGTCGGATGCCTTTTCGATTTGCAAATTGTAAATTGGCACTCGATGATTTTCGATTTTCAAAACTGAATGATGGCCGCCTTTAGTAGTGTGTGGCGAGGGTGGTTGGAGAAGTTATGAAAGAATGTACATAGACGATAAATGGTTTATTAAATTTGACATTAGGCAGTTTAATTTTCAAGCCAAATACAAATTATTTTTATGATGTTTCCCTTCAGGAATTTAGTAAGACTTTGAAACGATTTACAGAGCACATAAATAAAAACAATTTGCTTGTTTTTTCTTTTACTTTACACTAATACATTGACAAAACTTTAATACACTTGAGCCTGTACCCAATTTTAAAGTTCCAACAGCTTTAAGCTTGCTTCAAAGAGCTTTAAGAGTCGCAAATAAACTGCCAAAGAACTTTCGAAACTGCTTAGTCAAGCTTCGGCGATTTACAACAATTTCCTTAACCGCTCATCCCCACACACACATACACAAACACACACACAGTTTGGCATATTTAGCGAGCTGTTGGTCTCGAGGCAAGTTTAAGCACTTTTCCCTTATGTTCTGCACTGAATCCGCATCCAAATCAGACTCTGAATCAGAATACATACGTAGTGTGTGTGTGTGTGCGGGGATTTTCAACAAATTTGGCATTCGTTTTTAATGTACTTGACCCGTCGGCGATAGCAAGAAGTGAGAGCTGAGAACCAGAGAATTGAGAGCAGAGCAGTGAGAACTCAGAACTGAGAACTGTTTGCTGGCTGCTGCCTGCCGCAGTAAACTGGAAAAGTGCAGCTTGGTCCTTTGGCTTCTGGCGGCATATGGCCGTGACTGTGTGTGTGTGTGCGGGTGTGCGGGTGTGTGTGTGGTATGTGTGTCACTGGCATGCTCCATTTATGCGCTGATATACGGAATTATGCTGAAATCACGTTCCCACACAGCACGAGCAGCCGTCGCGGGAAGCCACGGGACGGAGCTGGGCTCGGGCTGGTCTGGTATGGTCTGGTTTGGGTTCTTGGTTCGCTCTTGGGCTCTTATCCTTGCAGACGTTGCTGTTGTTGTTGCGTTGAAAATCTCAGCAGGAGCCGCAGCAGAAAAGTGCTTCCTGCATAAGCGATTTTCCCTGCTTAGACTTAGTTCGCTACGAGTGTGTGTGTGACTGTGTGTGTGTGAGTGTGTGTGCGAGTGTGTGACGCTTCCTTTGATGTTGCTCTTTTTCTAGCCCACGTTGTTTTGGCCCTGCGCGCCGCCGCCTTGTACTATTTATTTTCACTTGAAATGCTTTTACTATTCTCGTTCCATCGAGCTGATTCCACCATGAACACACTTCCATATCTCCCTCTCCCTCTCCCTCATCCTGCCTCCCACAGCGAATGAAAAACAAATTGTCTGCTTTGCTTACTTAAAGAAATCGATATTCTATAGTGTATCTGTGGGTTGGTGTGTTTGCTTAAGCCTCTTCCCTCCTGCTCCGCTTTACACACATTTGCCCTCTGGGCGAACTCGCATGTTCGACTGACTTAAAAATAATTCCATTAAATTGAATAATAGAACTCTTGCCCCACTCTCTGCCATCTTAGCAAAGGTATAATTAGCTGTATAATTAGTGAGAATACGAAATCTAATTGAAAATGCTTTATTTTGTCATCTAATCAAAATCACGGAAATAACTCGACGCGTGTCGCGTTCAATTTATGGTACATATGATTAATGTGATAAACCGTTATTAATAACAAGTTACTAGCTAAATATAAATGTGTTTAAATTAGCAACACTAACAGTCGACATCATAAGGTACCCAGGTTAAGTTATGTACTCATGTGAAAAGGATTCCTTTTCAGTTTTATTACCCTTTCTCTATAAATAATGAGTTAATTTTTGCTGTCGCCTTTGCTTCTGTGCTCAATTGTCTATCTGCTTTTGAAATAGGTTGGAACTGACACTTGAACTGAGCTATAAATCAATTGATGCGTCCAGGTTTTATTTGAAAACAATTGACAGCAGACACAGCCAGTCAGTCAGTCAGTCAGACCTCGTCAGTCAGACCCCGTCAGTCATTTGCAGTCAGTTGAGCTCTTTTTCTTGAGGTCTTCAGCTCTTCATTCAGCTGGAAATCGGAACTTTATGACTTTTGGCGGCGGCAGATTTAACGATGACACGTCGCTGTAGTCGTCAGTTTCATCGGTGTCATCGCTATGCGGTAACTGTGCATTTGCCTCCTCCTCCTCCTCCTCTTCCGTCTCTGCCTCCTCCTCCGTATATGCCTCCAGCTCTACTGGCATTAGGTGTCTGCCGTAAATGGGCCTGTGATTTGGTTAAAATGCCATTATTGATGCCAATCAATCGACTGTTTTATGGGCTCCTGCATTTTTTCCTAGTTACATGAAATCAACTCGAGCCACCGTCAGTTTGTCAGTGATGAGTTCAATAAAAAAAGCTAGTTTTTTTTGGAGTTAAAAGGTGGTATAGCCATATCAAAGCTGTCCCATTGAGAGATCTTAAGGGATAGACAGAGTAAATATGTTGTATGAGAAAAATAGCCAGATTGGCGTGACTTTTCAAGACTATCCTATCAAGCTAATTTCAATAAGATATTAGACAACAATTTAGTACAATTTTGCCTCCTCATTTTATTATTTCTTTCCATTGAAATATGTAAAATGTTTAGCAAAGTTTTTCATTTATTTTATATCCCAAAAATGTGAAATTTGTAGTAGTTTTCCCTTTGTATATTTAAGAATATTTCTAGCCATGGCTAAATATGCTTGTTGAAGATGGGAAAAACTTAACAGCTTCTTTTAGTATTTCCATCAAGCCAGTTTCAAAATAAAAGCCAGATCTGACAGTAATTTCAAACGGGTTGTCATCACCATTCAGCGCATTTTACCTTCTCTTTTCATGGGGTCATGACAAATGAAGAAGCAGTTTGTTGGCAGTTGTTTTGGCAGCCAGCTGCCAGTTTGTGCCAGTTTAGTGTCGAGGTGGGCGTGTCCGCACACACACACACACAAACACACACACACACACAAACACACACACACTGTGGAAATCGGCTCACAAAGGATGACAATGACATGGCCAAAATCAAATCGTTGTCATTGTCTCTCGCATTGCCTGCAAATTAACTCTCAGCGGATTGGCAGCAGGAAAAAGGATGCCTCGTCCTAATGGAGATTTATCAGTCGCATTATCTATCCATCAATCTTGTCACCCACACACCCACACACACACACGCACATCTTAGACAAATGCGTTGTGAGTTGAGTTTGATATTTACAAATTACAAAATTTTGACACGATTGATGGGCGCCTCCACAATTAACTTGATATAAAGTGAAATAAAAAAGACGCTCTCTCACACATATCAAGTTGGAGCTGAAAGTGACGGCCAGGCAATAAAACACACACTATATACATATATAATATATATGTGCTTTATATCTGCATATATATTTATAAATTAAAGTTTCGAGTCAGGAGAGAAGGCAAATTTGATATTCATGCATATTTAAAAGTCTCGCAGTCAGAAAATTCACGAGTTCATCATCGTGTGTGTTGCTGCATATTCATGAATAACTTATGAATGCATACGGTGTTTATTTGAAAATACATCAAAAGAAACGTATATAAGATAAATTGTTGAAATACACAACTAAAAACTGTTAAACTGACTCGAATCTCCGAGGCCCGTTTGTTAATGAAGTTAACAGCGATTAAAGTTGGGCCTCTGCTTGACTTATTCTTTGCATATTTGCTGCTGGCTTTTTCCTCCTACTCCCCTCGTTTGTCTCTCGTCGTTGAGTTTATGTTTATAGTAAGTCCCCATAATCTAGTTTTATAGTTTGTTTACTCAATTTTCTGTAGCTTTTTGACATTTCTCGCTCCAAATTAAACGCAAACAAAGCAAAAGATGCACATGGCATATTTTATGTACCCCTCTGGGTGAGGATGAGGAGTTCCCATTCCGATTTCATTCCCTATTCCAGACACAATTCCCAAGTGCAGCGTTAGGAAAAAAGCGCGTGGCACCAGACCGAACAAAATCTGAAAAAACAAGGCCAAAACTTTGGGAGGAAGTGGCCAAAAAAAAAGAAAAAAAGAAAAATGAAATCAAAAGCGAAACAAAAGCAAAACGAGAATGCAACGAAACACGAAATAATAATAGAAACAAGCGAATACGCAAATGGGAAAATGCGGGGGAGGGGAGGGCAATATTCGGGGGTGGAGTGCTGCTTGGTCACGGCAGAGAAGTGAAATGAAAAACCCGAAAAACAACAACGAACACCGAACAAGAAGAACAAGCATGGAGAGAGAAAGAGAGAGAGAGAAAGAGAGGGGAAAATATGCACATGAATTTAGTTTCAATTCCACATAAATCGCCGGGGCTTAAAAATGCCATAGAGATACTAAAAATACGCAACGATTTTCATTTTTTCAATGAGAAATAAAGTGGCGATTGAGCTGGGGAAAATTTGGAAAATTGAGAGTTGTCGACAGCAAAGTGATTGTCTGCGAAGGATGCTTGAGTTGATTGAAGAGAAAACTTAATTCTCGTTATGCGTTTCTATTAAGAGAGTGTTAATTGAAGAACTGCAGAGTAAATGAATTATTATTATATATTTTAAAGTATACGTGTATATAGAAAAGAATTAATTGCAATTCATTCATTCATTTCGTTTTGATGTGTGTTGGAATGATTGACAGACTATTTACTTGACTATTAATAGCAGTACTTCTATATTATGATTTAAATGTGTACATTCAATCAGCTAGACAAGTTGAAGTTACTAAACGTGATTTATTTGATTGATGTATGATTGATATTGATTTAGTCATGAGCTGGGTATTATTATTAATATATTTTATATTAATAATATTTGTATAATATGATTGAAATATATAAATCCAATCAGCTAGACAAGTTGAAGTTACTAAACGTGATTTATTTGATTGATGTATGATTGATATTGATTTAGTGTTCAACTAGATATTATTATTAACATATTTTCAATAAATTATTGCTACTGACGATACAAAAATAAGAATATTTCTGTAAGTCTTTGTTTGCTGACCTTCTCCAGCATTTGATTGATGTTGATTGACATACCTTGGGCAGCATAAGTCACAGCATATACGTTAACGCATTTCTCTGCAGTAAATAATCGATTATTTTCGTTATTAATTTGATTGACAGCCTCTGCAATTGATCAACTTCAGCTTATACAGATTTCAAATCTGTCCACAGGGAAAAACACAACCCAAGGGATTGAGAGAAGAGAAAACAGCTGATCTCATGTTGTGCTCGGGTCTATTTTGGGTATGCCGAGTATACTCAGAGGTATCTCTGAGCAGCGATTGCATTTTTCATTCATTCCTCTCCTCTCCTCGTACTGTGATTAATTTTTGCCATTCCAGTTGTTGTGCCAGCAGCGCCCGCACTGGGCTTCACCCTGGCATTTTTATTACGTCCCGCTGACAACTGGCGCGGGGCACGCCATGCAGTCCCTCCCATCTCCCATCTTCAGTCGAGAGTCGTACGCCCCATTCACAGAGCTCCTAAGTGGCCCTGCGCTGTTGTTGTTACTGTTGTCTCGCTCTTTCTCTGTTATTAATGATCTACAAATTCCCCAGACATTTCATTTCATTTGAAGTTGACACACAAAACGCATGACAACGCGAACAAAAGCGAACTGGAAATGCCAGCAGGGATAGAGGGGGACGAAGCGGGGTGCAGTGATGTGTTCTAAACTGAAACCGAATGTTAAAACTGTCCAAACACTGTTCCGCTGGCGATCTATTCTCCGCACCACCTCGGGGGCCTTTGCTATACATTGAGACAGGGCTGTTCCGTTGCGATAGGGAAATGATTTTGAGTAATTTATTTTATAGTTGCGCTGAAGTATTTATTATTTTGAAAAGCGCCGAACAATGCCATGATTAATTTGAAGGGTTCCCCTGCCTCCCTGCTTCCCTCGCCCCCTTTCCCTCAGCTTTCTGCGCGTTGAGCAAGTGTGGCGCACTAATCCCTTGAAAATTCCTTGCGGCCACGTCCCGAAACCGAATCAATTTTTTTCTCTTTTTCTAACCTTCCCCCCTCTTGCGCCTCCTTTCCTTCTCTTCATGCTCTTCTTGCTGTTGGCGCAACATATTTGATTTTATGTGGATCCGTGTTATTTATTCGATTCGGTTTCGTTTTCGCTTTCGTTTTGGAGTCACACCTCCCCCGCCGCCGCTGCCACCGCCGCCGTCTTCAAAGCATATTGCGGCAAAGTGGCCTTTGAAGGCGTAACCATGCCCACCTCCCCCCTCCCTTTCCTTTACCCCCTAGGCTGGCCGGCTATAATTCAGAATCAATCGTTATGGTTTTGGCAGCTTGCAAATTTTTCTTTATTATATCATATTAATTTTATGAGTGTTGTTTCTGCCGCTCTTCACAGAGACCGCCGACCACCAGAGCCGGCTCCACCCCCACCCCCGCCTTAACTTCCATCTGGCAGCTGCTTTATAGCATTTAAAAGATATTTTTCATATCAATGAAGCTTTATTTGGGCAGGCCCAACGAACGAGAGGGAGGGAGAGAGAGGAGGGAAGAACTTTGCTAAATTTCCTAAAGTCATGCAAACATTTTTTACATATATCGATTTTTTCTGGGCCCCTTTTTCTTGCGTGCCTGCCAGCCAGAGAGGGGCAAGTGGGCGGTTGGGGGATGGGGATGGGGGAGGGAGGTGCAGCCTGCTTCGCATACATATTCAGGACTTGTTTCGGCACATTTGTTATGACAGGCTCAAATTGGGTGCTATCAAAATTATATATTATTTTGCATAATATCTTCTTTGGAGCTGAAGTTGTGCCCGCGCTACGTGGCTACGTGGCTAGAAGAGCTAATTCGATGCGGCATGAATATCATGTTACACAGCGATTAGTGGGAGTGCTCTAAGGGGAGGAGTGGGCACAGGTAGCAGTAGTACCCCTTAAGGGAGAGAGAGAGAGAGAGAGAGAGAGATGCATGCATTCATTCAAAGGCAGAGACACCTTTTGTTCTCTGAACAACACGCAGCACTTAGGACATTTTATTGCAACTATTTGTCAAAGGTGTCCGTGGGGCACTTCAAAGCGCAACTTCCATTTGCGAGGCGCGAGCAGTAACAATGACTGCCAGATGGACAGACAGAGAGAGTGTGAGAGAGAGAGAGAGAGAGACAGGCAGACAGGTGGGCGAAGGTGTGAAGCAGTGGACAGGCTGCAAGTCAACCTGCTGTTGCAACTATGATTGCACTAGGGTGGTCCAATACTTAAGGCCTTAAAATAGTAGAAGTAAAGTAATATTAGAGCTCCTAATACTGTTATAATCTTTTATAATATATAATTATAAACTTAAAATATGACATGACTTTCTAGTTAAATTTCTTCTAGCTAAACTCTTTCAGTTTGAGGCATGTCATGAAAAGTGAAATAAAAAACTGCCTTATAAATATTTCCTCTTGTTTTTGCACTCACTCACACCATGAGTCACCCTACTCACTCTCTACTTAGTGCCAAGATCGTAATGTCCTGTCTGTCAGCCGTAACAATACCGTAAATATGCGACTTACTTAGCAACCTGCCCCGGGCAGTAACTGCTGTTGTTATACACTCGAGTGCGACCCATTGAACTAACTTTGCCTGAGAGAGAGGGGGGTGGGGGTGAGGGAGTAAGGAGTGGCGGGGTTAAACCCGTTTATGGAGGGTCATAAACACGTGTAAATCCCGTTCATTATGAAAAAGTCACGATTTGTAGTGTCAATATCGTAAAAAAATGTGCAGGCGGCAAACAGGCTAAACAGGCGAGCAAGCGAACATAACCTCACATTCTCAGACACACATGGGCAATAAAATTGAACTAATTGAAGCACACATTGAGATATATACACACTCTTCTGGCTATGCAGAAGAATGCTCTTCTATATAGATTCCGCCCCGAACTGCGGCTTAACTTGTGTTATCTATCTCTGTTCGTTCGTGCCCCGCACTGCGATCTAATCACTTTGAGTGATGTCTCTAACTATCGTGGGGCGCGTCGAGCTGTGTCCATATCCGAGTCCATATCCGTGTCCGTGCAGCAGGTTCTTCTTCCTCCTTCTCCACTAGCTTCTTCTTCTTCTGTTTCTTCTTCTGCATGTTCTACTTATCTATCGCCTCTGCGTGTTCTGTTTGCATTTTACAAATGTCAACAATGGTAAATGCACTTTGAGGTTTCTATTAGTCGACTTGCATGTGTGTGTCTCTCTCTGTGTGTGTGTGCTTGCGTGTGTGTGTGATAAGCGTGGCGAGCCTCACGCTGCGCTGCATTTGATAGACGTGGCGTAGCGTATACGATAAGTGCAACGCACTGGAACCTCACATGGGATTGCGCTGGGCAGGGGTAGTGCTCGGAGGAGGGAAAGGGTAGGCAGCCAGGTAATCCATCATAAAATTAGTTATTATTCTTTACTTCTCTCCCCCTCTCTCTCTCTCTCTCTCTCTGTGCACAAAGATTTCTGAACATAGATTACGTTGCCGAACAGCTTGTTATAAATAAGGAGAACCATATTTATAATAATATTGTAAGCGAGCTATATAAATATTCATGCAGTCGAGTGCCTGCACCGCTTGAACGATGACTTATGTGTCCCAGACATGCCACGCAACTGTAAAATGCCCGAACTGGCCACAGTGAGTGCTCAATGTGTGCGGATGCCATGCGGATAAGATATGTCTATCCATTCAGTGAAGAGTAATGGATTGAAAAGATCATTAACTAAACCACTTTTGATTGTATTATATCGTATATCTAAAGTGCCTTCAAAATGTTATATATACAATATTATTAAAAGAACTTGTTCTTATTACTTATATATTAGAGATATATCATCCTTTCTATCCCTCGTTGCACATTTGATATTTCTCTTGTATTTGCTTCAGTTTTGTCTAACCAGGAATCCAATAAAACTGACCAAGCCACATACTCAAAGAGAATCCACACACACATGCACGTAGTATTTTTCCATATTTTATAACTTCCTATATCCTATCGTATAATAAAGGCAACTTTATCGAGTGAAGAGGAAAGAGAAAGAAAGAATAGAAAAAACTTGGCTAATTTTGGAGTTAATTTAGCTGAGTTTTGTCAATGGGAACAGTAATCGGAATTGTATTATGAGAGTTCGACGGAAAGACGAAATGGGGTGTGGGGGGAGGCGCTGACTTGGCTCTGAATCTGCAGGCAGACCAACAAGTGAGTGGACAATTTGAACTTCCGCCAACGCTTTGATGTTGGGGCAGGCAGACCCTAAAAAAAGAAGTCGACAAATGCGAGTGCAGGAAATATTAAAGCACAAATCGATGACAACGAGTCAACTTCACATCGAGTTGGCTCACAGTCAAATAAAATAAAGAAAACTGACGATAGAAGGGGGGGAGGAGGAGGGTCGGAGGGAGGGAGGGTCATAAATGGGCAGCAAACTCGTATTGCAAATTGTCATTGGTCACGTGCAGAGCTTGAGGCGTTCGTGTTATGTTTGTTGTTGGGGTGCAAAAAAAGATATAGAAATAAAAGGAAAAATCAAAGAGACATTTACGTTACACTCGCTGTCAACTGGCGCCTACTCAGCAGGGGTGGGGGGTAAGGGAAAGGAGAGGCGTTTGCTTGAGTCATTGCCAATTTGTCGCCAGCAATTGTCGTTCCTCCTTGGCTGCTTCTACTTATTGTTGACATGTGGCTTAAAGACAATCGAAGTTTGGTTTTAGCTTGAATTACAGATGCTTATGGAGGGAAAGGAAAACGAAAAGCGCTTTAAATTGGCAGATTGATGGAACGGCGTTGATTATTGAAAATTTACACAGAAATCGCTGAAAGTTGTTTGCCAGAAAGCAAAAAGTTGTTGATAAATTAAAGAGAATCCTAAGGCAGCGGAAGCTAACTATTTACAAGAAAAAGAGCCCATATATCTTTATGATAAATGCCCCTAAGTAAAAGGATCTGTGTTGGGAAATACCTTCATGCACTGCAAGAAGATATAAACATCTGCATATCGTACATATATCAAATTAGAGCTTTTTCTCCATTTCCATTTCCATTTCCATTTCCTGCCCCATGTACAGAACATAAACATTTGAAGTTTGATTTATTTGCAGATCTATTTGGATCTGTTTATTTTTTGTAGCAGAGGCGCCAACTTGTTGTTGTTGTTGTTATGTTTTTCTTATTTATGTATGCGACGAAAAGCTCTTGTTGCATGTTGCTTTCTAATTTCCCCATGTCTCCCCTGCCCCAAACTCTTTCGCCGTGGGGCGTTGGGCAAACAAATGATCTAAGTAATTACCTTACATGTTGTACGTACATGAAAGTGATCGCACAGTTTGGGGGCCCATTGTCAAAATATTTTGATTTCAATTTCCAAACTGCGGGCTAAATAAATAAGCGAAGGAAGGAATGGATGACTGATTGACTGAACGAGTGGATAATTGCCTTGCACTTAGCTGAGATTGTTTTGCCAAGCGGTCTAAGTGATCAGTCGGGTCAGAAGATCACTACAACCCCCTCGGGTGGGGAGCTATACTTAACCCTAATGTATTGATCGCAAAGGAATTGAACTAATGGAGAAATCTGGGGAAACATATTGGAAATTACTTCTATAACAATTGGAACTTCTCTAGGTTCCCCTTTCTACTTTTATATTTCCTCTATATAAACTATACATTTTATTTGCCATACTATCGCTAGCACTCTATAAACTCCGTTCCAGGAATATTCTAGCAATTGACATGCAGATTCTTGTTCGGAGTTCATAAATTGAGTTTGTGGAGAAACTGCATCTCCATCGTAGATTGTTTACATATTCCTCGTGTTGTATGCATATATATGTATGTGTGCTATAAACGAGAGAGAGAAGCGTGCATCATGTTGACGCCCACATTAAGTGGCACAATTATGAGGCGACAACATGGGGCAAGAAACATCTTCAACGGGGCCTCGCGACTGGGGCCAGCATGTTGTTGCTTAATTATAGAATATGTCATGCGTGGCGACTCTGTTGCATGCACCATTAGCACGGAAGAACAGAAGATGGTGGAGGAAGGGGAGTAGGAGGGGGGAGGGAGGTGCGACAACAATTTGTCAAAATATTGCCGGCTAATAAAAAGCAGATCAAAGTAGATCAGAGACAGATGAAGCTGCCATTACGAGGCTACACAACATTGAAATGCACTTTTGCGTCTAATACTCATTCATTCATTCGTTCGCTCACTCGTGCATTCATTCACTCATTCAATCATTCATTGAGTCGGAGCGTGTGACAATAAATCTTTTCTCCCACTTGTTCCCCCCCCTGCTCTTCTCGCCCCATGCTCTGCAGCTAATTTCCGGCTCGCATCAAATTGATCGAATGATCGAACGACCTCCACGATAGACGACAGTTGCAAAAGCTCGCGTTCTTTTTTCGATTATCTTTGAATGCGCATTCGATTCCATTTCGATTCCATTTCCATTTCAAATGCGCTTTCCAAGAGTGTGTGAACATTTGTTTGTTTGTTGGCTGCGTTGCAATTAGCAATTACCAGAGACTCCTCCCTTCCCCACTCTTCCCTTCCCTTCCCTTCTTCGTCATCGTCAACGTCATCGACATCGTCATCGGCGTCTTCTTCTTCATCATCCGTAACAGAAATTTTATCGCTTTGATCTGTTGACCCCAATTTGGGTCTCCCAATTCTTCTCTGTGGCCAAACAAATTGCATTTGCCCTCGCAACAACGAATTAAATCATTCAATCGATTCTGATTTCGATTCTTACCATCCCCCATTGTGGTAATATTTTTGGCGCCTCCTTCCCGTGGCGCTTTGGCTAAGTGCGTTTTGTATACATACATATATTGTATATATTGTGATGGGTCGACGGGAGTGGGGGCTGCAGGGTGTTGGGCCTACGATTTGTAACGCTGATTTGACACATCTTTCTCGATTCGTCTATGGCTATAACTAATGGCCCTGGTCATTTCTCATGGCGCTCGCCTCGGCTGCAATTTGTTAAGAGTTGCGTCAAATGAATGAATGGCAAACAGATGGTCGCCGCGCCGGGAGGAAGTCGTTGGAAGACTTGGTTCCGTTCCATTCGGATGTTTCAGCAGTTTGTCGGAATCGTTTGATATCAAGTTAATTATGCGCTCTAAGTATCGTCAGAAAGGGGCAGATTAGGCAGTTCCACATGCTTTGTAAGAGTTTATTGTTTCCATTTTATAAGACATTTATAACGGCGAGTTACCAACTGTATGAACTCGGAAAGAAGTCGAGGTACAAATGGCAATGTTGGTTTATAGACGGAATATACTTTATAATAAGAACAATGTAAAGTTTCCAAATATATACAATAGATATAAGCAAACTTTGCTCGTATCCCAACAACAACATGAGCTAGAATCAGTAAATTCTGTACAGTTATTCTTTATACCAGATACTCAAACAATTCATTGGAAAAACTAATGAAATTCATTTATTTTGTGCGAAAAGTGAAGTTATTTTCTTGTCTAAAGAACCAAATGAGCAAGACAACTTAAGCTTGTTAAATTTACTCTTTAAGACTTTTACTTTAAACCCTCAGCTAACTGTTGCCATAGTTTCCCTTAACTGCTTAAATATTTCATTCAAATTTTCAAAGGTTTCGACTTATTCAAGTTATTCACTCGCAATGAACCGCTCCATCATAATTGTACCCACAATAACCAAATATGCCACAACATTCCATTCCATTCACGAGTTTTCATTAGCTAATAATAATTCAGCACACCGTGCCACGCCCAGCTGGGAACTTTGGGAGAGTTGGGGCGTTGGGAGGTCTGCTCCAGCTGCGTAATTCATTTCATATGCAAACCATGCGACGTTTACAACAATTAATCGAGCACGGAAATTGTCCCCGGGCCCTGGCGAGAACTTTGCACTCGTATTCCGCCAATTAGGCGATCAACTGAGCGATATGTATGTTATGTTGAGTAAAAATGCATTAAATTGATTAGCTTCTATTTTCGATAAGCAACTAAATGCTATAGATATAGAGGAGTGCTTCCATGTTGCATGTTGACCGACTTCATGAAGAGCTTAAAAGCAAAGTAAACACACAACGATAAACCCAAAACCGAAAACTTTGATAAGTATTTAGGCAGCACAGCGGGCAGGCGGAGGGGTAGGGAAGACGAACATACATGCACATATAGGCACGTACGACACGCCCATGGAAATATGGAGAATATAATTTGTATAATTACAATGCTTTTATAATACCAAATACCAATCAACAACAGCAACGAGAGTTGTCAACTGGGTTTGAGCTACACCCAGTGCAAGGCCTAGTACGCCCCCCCCCTGCCACTCCCCCTTGCCTCTTACGACTAATTGCTCGCCAGCCGAGCAGCACAGTCAGCTCCACAGCGGGCGGCACACGCACAGCAGGAGGAGGAGAGAAGCAGAAGAAGTCATCGATGTCGACACCACGTCGCGAGGTTGCGACAGCTTCGAGGCGCCACACGACGACGCACAGTACTAAATGCACATAGATGATGACGATAGCCGACGTCGACGACGATGATGATGTCGACCCGCTATCGGAACCCCGCGATCCGCACAGTGGGACACTCGTGGGGGCGCGTGCGCTTACCCTTGCAGCGCCAGCTTATCAACAAAGGAAATCGAGCTGTCACTCAATTTATAGTCATAGTTATAGCAAAGATATATACCGTATACGTGTTTCTATGTGTGTGTTTGCGTTACAGTTCAACGCACAGCCAGCATATAATGTCAAAGTTCACATATTTTAATTAACAAAGTTATGTCCACTAAGTGCGGATTACATTTCCACTGCCCACTCAGTTACAACTATAGATATTCATGTTTGCCTCTTTCTTTTCTCTTGCAGGTCCTCTATCGGATGTGCTGACAGCCGTAGGGTCGGAGGTGGCGCTACCCTGTGATCTTATGCCCGGCACGCAAATAGCCGACAAGGTGCAGCTGGTCATCTGGTATCGTCAGGGCAATGTCAAGCCCATCTATACGTAAGTATATCCAGTGATACAAGATAAATGGAAGAAGGTAGAAAGGCTGCCTTCAGCATGTTGAAAGTTGTATACCCTTGCAGGTTCTTATGTCCTTCGATCGTTCCCATACTAGTTACATATAATGGTGCAGAATTGAATTGAATTGAATTGTGTATATTCAATATGATGATTGGCACTGATAAGTTCAGATATTTCCAAAATCAAAACTGGTATTCATACAGAAACCTTCATGTCAGCGGATTGTTCCTATGGCATCTATATGTTATATTCTTTTGATTTTGATCAAATTTTATATGCATATTATATATATAGAAAAAGTACGATGTAGCAAATTTGGAATATCTTGACAAATAACAGAAATCGACCGATAGTTTGTATTGCAGCTATACGATATATCTTTCTTCTTGTTATTCTTATTCCTAACCAACTTCAATGTAACTTTTGTGTTAAAAACCTTTTTTAATGCATTTTATGGGATCAACAAAAACCTGTGCATGGCCACATAAAAACCCTGATTAAACGACATTCCCGAGAGTACTTTGAAACACGTTAGGATCGTCACTTCATGTGGCACACGCATTATACGCATTTTAAACCCCCGCAAAAACGATGCTATTAAAGCGCCGCCCTGGAAAAAAAGAATTAAATAAACAATTTGTTGTATGCTTTTTTTCCTCTTCTTTCGGATATTTCCAATGCTAAAAACGACAACATATATTTTGGGAGCCCCTGCCAGGCGGACAACTTGGGTTGCCTGCCTTTTTTCTCAGAGCTGTGGGCCAATTATGAACTCAGGAAGGGCGTGGAGGGGGGAGGAGCTGAAGATGGCGACACACGCTGGGGCAAGTCTAGGTGCGCTCATTATAAATTCTATTAACGTAAGGCATTTATGTTGAATTTGACGATATAAACATTACTTACACACACATGCGAGTACATAAAGAGCGCCAGGTAGAGTACGTGCCAAGCGGAGGGTGCTCCGAGCGAGAGCCGAGGAAGGTAGCAGTAGGAGGAGCAGAGGGAGGAGCTGAGGAGGAGGGACAGCTCTAAACGAGGCAATCAGAAATATATAACGCGATATGAGAAATGCGAGCAGATGGGAACTGAAAGACTATATAACATGTGCTGGGATACTGCAGATATCTGCACTCAAAGAAATTAGAGAAAACAACGGAATTAACCAGAAATTAGTTCTGTATATATGTACACATCAAAATTACTTTTAAAATGGAATGATTCTCAGTACCAAATCAATGCCCAATTTATTGCATTATTCAAATAGATTTCCTCAATACTTTCAAACATTCTAGTCTTTTTCTCTAAGTGCATCGTATCATGCTACACAAGCTTGTACAGCTTTAGCTGCGGCTCAAAGGAACAAGGCACTCCCGACTTGAGTCGAGTAAAAGCTGACGCAGTAGACCGTAAATTGATTTTGCATACGCGGGCAACCTTGACACAAGCACCCGCCATAGCCCCCCTACAGCCCAGCAGCCTCTCCGGTGCCTTTCTCCGAATCGAAATCGATTATGCGCCAGTCAAAGTGTCAAAGTTGAATGTGCATTCATGTGGTTCGATTGATTCTACGGCATAAACTCGCTGCGGCGACTGCAATTACAGTTGCCAGTTTCCCAGCTTTTCCAGCTTTCCCAGCTTGCCATCACGAGTCTTTTATGGTCCCACATAAAGTTTATGGACTCTGATGCCCCCCCCCCAAACGAATACGTATCACACCTAGATCCATCGAGCTACCAAATAAAGTGTTTTTCTCACTCTCTCTCTCTCATTGCTTGGCTCGTGCCCGCATTTTTTATTGTTTTCCATCAATTTTAATTTGCTTTTTCTACACTTCATAAATTTTCCGTTGTTTCGGCTGTTTGCTCGAGAACGATTTTACAACACTGAACAGTACCGAACTGAACGAATTTCCATATGAGGTCGCAAGATTAATTACACGAGAAGTTGCAGGAGGAAAAGAGAGAGAGAGAGAACTACGACCAGGTACAATTGCCATATGCCACTCCAACTCCCACTCCTCACTCGCCTGCCCCCAATGGCATTCCCTATCAGTGACCTTTAGCGTGCCGACTCCCGATTCTGGAGTTTATATCTTGGGTGAGATAGAAACAAATAATGAGCATGGCGTGGTCTGGCTGTACCTAATTTAATTATCTTTAAATCCATTAACAAATAACCATCCATCATGTGCCACTTACTCGAGCTACTCTCATGTCTTTCCCCACCTTCCTCACTGCCCTCTTAGCTGCAGTCGTTTTTGGGGGGTTTTCTTGGCTGCATTTGGTAATAAATCACACGCAGTTGCCCGCAAATGGGGGCTGAGAGCCCTGAGCGCTGATATGCATAAGCCAGTGATATATTCAAGATGTGCGATAATCCCAGCCAAGCCATTTTCGTGTCTATCCTTCGCTCTCTCTCCCTCCCTCGTTAAATAATGCAAAAAATGCGATTGACCTTTGCCAGTTGCGTGCGGAACGAAGGTCGAGCTAACACGCTAATTGGCTAGGTAGTTTATTTATCAAGAAGTTCGAATAGATTTGCTCAAACAACAAAACTTACATGAACTAGAGAAGCTGTAAGAAACTAGGAATACTATGGTACAGTGGTATTTAAATATGTTATATGTTTCATGAGTTTTCTACATACGATCCATACCATAACATATTCCTTGTATGTGTTTATTATACACCATGTATTCATTCTATTCGATGTTAAAAGTCCTAGAGATCCTAGGAAGTAAAAATATACTTGGGAATGCTCAAATGGGAAGTCCTACCCCATATTTTACAGATATTGCGCTTTTCGATTATAACTTTTTTCGTTCAATAATCAGCAGCTGCACTCATACGAAGACATCGAAATATGGTTAGATTTGAAGGTATTCAAAGATGGAAAAAGTTGTGTCCAGGGTTGGGAAATACTTTGAATAATCCATTTCTAATAGTTTTTTTCTAATAACAATTAATTTCCATCAAAAAAACAGAAAGAACTGCCAAAAGAATACCTAATATCATTATGATGTTGTGTTTTGTTAATATGTTAATATTAATAAGTTAAATGCATTAAATTTGAGCTCAACAAAATCCATTTATTTTAGGTTTTTAACTGTCAACACTGCGAGCAATAATCTAAAAAAAGAGCTTTCTTTTATCATTAAATTATCAGTTTAATTCAACATTTGTCAGCTGTTCGGCAACTGAAAAAACAATGTTATATACATATGTACTCGTATATTATATATTGAATGTATAAATACTATGATAATATTGGTTTTTTAATTGACCGCACTTAGAGAGAACTTTTTCAAAAAGAAAGAAACTGAATCTTTAATGGGCTTCTGTTTTTTAACAAATATAAAGCGCTTAACTGCAGCTGGTGTACAAAAGGAAAACATATAGGTACGGTACATATATCGTAAATAAATCGTATTCCATTGGAATCGGCTTAAAAGTACACACAGAAAGACACACAAGAACAACAACAACAACAGGAAGAACAACAAGCGCTAAATTGGTCAATTAATTAATTGAAACAAACTATAAAACGTGAAATGGAAAAGTCGGAAAGCCCGGCAAACGAATTAACATAAACAGGGAAATTTATTTTGGTTGGCCCCAAACGATTTCGGTGAGGGGGCGTGGCACTTGCCAGAACACAGAAAGGGCCAAAGCGAATGGAGCGCAAAACAGAAAACAAATTAAAAATTTACAAGTGTCATCAAATTAAGTGCCGCACACACACACACACACACACACAGACACACAAATGTGCCAGAGGCAGAAAAAAATAAAAAATGAAAGAGAGGGAGACAGAGAAAACTATTTAAATGTAACCATTTAAAATGCTTAAAAAACCAAACAGAAATGTTACGAAAAAGCAAAAAAAGAAATCGAAAGTTCTGAAATGCACTTTGGTTTATTTACGATATACACTCTACGATATACGCGCTGACATTTAATGCGGCATTTTGTCAAAATGCATCGAGCCAGGCCATAAACAAAAACGCTTTGGCAATAACAATAAAAACCGTTTTCTCAGTTTCGATTGTTCTTTCATTCGCTCGCGTTGGTTCTGTGTTTTTTATTCAAGAATAAGTTAATTGGACATTCTATTTTGGGGCAGGTTTCGGTTGCATTTTCAGCGATTTTGATGTGCATTTAATTTCTGATTTGACACAGTTCTCTTTTCTGTTTCCCCCTCTCCTTTTACTACTCCTGTCTTTATTCGCTTTTTATCTTCAGTTTAATTGCTGTCGCATAAAATCGATTGATGACAATAAAACTCTTGTTTAATCTGTCGGGTGTGCCGTGCGAGAAATACTTTTCGATTAAGACACAAAATTAAGTGATATTTCTGCAGAGAGAAACCTGCTGCTGTCATAGCTCTTTTATCCCTGGGCTTTAATGAATAATACTCACTTTATTCAATTGAAATTCACTTGAAATATGCAAATTTGGTTATAGTATACAATCAAATATTTTATAATGTTTTGATTTCTCTTCTCTTCTCTTCCCACAGCTTCGATGCACGCGGCCGGCCTCTGCATCAGGCAATACCCTGGGCCGATGAGAACGTCTTCAACAAGAAGGCTCACTTCTATTACGACACAAATCCGCCGGCTTTGCGCATCAAGAACATTCAGACCTCGGACGCGGGGATCTACAAATGTCGCGTTGATTTCCATAAATCACCGACCCGCAATTGGCGCATTAATGTGACAGTTTTGGGTGAGTAGGCGAAGGCAAAGGAAGGAGGCATACTTATTATTCTAAAAACCCTTGTCATTCTCTCTCTCCCTCTCCTCTTCTCTACAGTGCCGCCCACGCAATTGACCATACTGGACCATCATGGAGCTGCTGTACGGGATCAGACCGCGGGGCCCTATCTAGAGGGAGATAGCATCAATCTGACCTGCTTGTCGAGCGGGGGTGTGCCGCCTCCGCGTGTCTCCTGGTGGCGTGAGCACGCGCTCGTCGACGACTCCTTTCAGGTGCTGCCCGACGGTTCGGTGCGCAATGTGCTGCAGCTAAAGAATATTCAGCGCAAGGATCTGCTAACGGTAAGTCTGGAAAGTGCTTAAGCCTTATTTACGAGTCGCGCACAATACACACCGCTGGCCATTTATTTCGGTTGGCAACAATAGCTGCCGCCCCCCGCCCCTTGCTCTCTAATGACAGCACGCGGTGTGGCCCAACGTTCCCAACGGACCCGCCGCACAATGGCTAATAGAAATCAAAGCGCCCGGGGGAGTTGAATGCAACCGACGGCGGCAGCGGCAGCGGCGATTGCATTGGGAAAATATTCAATGCGCCACTCGCACTCTCTCCCTCACACTCAGCTGCACTCTCGCTCGCTCTCACTCTTCCACTGTGTGTGTGTGTGTGTGTTGATTCTAAGCCGATTTCGCTTTTGCCTCGTGTAATGAACAATATTGTTGGAGCGCGCTAATCCAGCGATTCAGCCGCAGCCGCAGCCGCAGTCGCAGTCGCAGTCCCAACCTCAACCTCAGAACCCCCTCGGGCTGCCAGCACTTGTACAAATTGTAGGCCCATTGTGAGTGACGGCCCATTGTGCCTCTTGGGGCACTGTGAGAGACCCAAACTAAATGAATGCTGGTCGGGAAAATCACTTGAAAACTTGCGCGTGGTAAGACCAAAAGTTATTGCTTCACAACAAAGATGATGCTCGGACGCATTTGACAAATCTGTATTCTCTCTGCCCTGCTTTGGTCGCCCTAGAACCTTTTCGGGTGGTTTCATCTCGAGGCAGACACCAAAAGAGCAATAGACCCCATGAACCTCGGGCCATAAATCAACGGAACTGATCTGCCTTTGAATGCAGGGTAATAAATACTATTTAGGTGTATTCAACTGCAACTTTCTTAATGAATATCGTAAGTGCATAAGTTGAAAATATGGCAAAGAATCGTTATTGTTTATAGATTACTAGAACTATATATTCAATTAAATGTGGAGACTGTAATAGAGACGTAAGAAGAAGTAGACTGTAGATAACTCAGCTGTCTTCCGTGATTGTAGCTTACAAAACGCTGCATTATATCGTAAATAATTCTTTAAAGCCATCGAAAAAACAAATATAGATGATCAACTTTATTTCAATTTCCATTTAAAACACCATTAACAACTCAACGAAACCCCTCATTTGAATGCAACATAGTTTTCGCAGACACCGTATACGATATACGATATAGGAAAGCAATGCCGTTAAACGCGCAACAACGACAATAAACAAACGGGAGACAACTGCGATGACCTACTGCGACCCCACCTGGTGGCGTTGTATAACCGCAGGAAAATTTATGACCCAATTTCCTAGCCAAAAACCAAAGAATAAAAACAACAGCAACAACAACAACAACAGTAACAACAACGACACTTTGACAGACTTTGAGCAAACAGTCAAAGAGAGTGGAAAACTGGGCGACTCGACGTTTAATTTTCCTCAAGTTATGCAAATATTTTTATTGGACATCGTTACAATTTTTCGTGCCTCAATAAAATGTTCGTACGGTCAGGGAGTATCGTATTACCAACAACAGCAAACAACAACAACAGCAACTACAACGGGTACAACACGAAAGAAAACGAGCTAGAGAATTTATGATATTAATACAAAGCAGGCGCGAGAGCCTTTGAACCACCTCGAAACATAATTGATTAGCATTTGGAGGTGCTGGATAAGGGGGTGGAGGGAGGAGGTAGCAGAAGAGGGGCGGCAGTTTGAGGCAGGTGCGTGTTGAAGCAATTAAAATTAAATGTTCAGCTTGCTCTCTCTCTCTCTCTCGGGTGGACTTGGGCTGATTTATCATCTACTAGACATGCTCTCATTATCGCCAATATTTTGTCGTATATTGTTATTAATCGAAGGCCAATTATCGTAATGTGCATAAATCAAATGAACGTTTCTCTTCTTCCACCTTTGCAGATGTACACGTGCCAGGCGACAAATGGCCACGTGGTGCCGGCGCTGACCAAGAAAGTTATCCTGGACATGAACCGTAAGTAGGCTGGCGAATATCGTAAAGTGATGCAGCAGCAACGAGCTGTCTTCCTTGGTTTTTTTGTTGTTTGCTTTGTGGTTTGTAATTATGTTTATGGCTCCACGCGGTCCGTTTGGCCAAATGTCAAGAGTTCAAGGTCGGCTGAGCGTGAAGCTCGTATCGGGTGTGGCCGAGGTGTGCAGAGGGGGGCGTCGCTTTTACATGGAAATTAGTGTAATTAAAGTTTTTGTCATTGCGCTGTGTGCATGTCTGTGTGTGTGTGTGTCTGCTCTAATGCCCGTAAAGTCCAATGTTTATGCATTTATGACATATAGCAGAGTCCCCGAGCCCAACCCGAGGCTTGCTCCACTTTTGCAAATATGCTAATCGCGCTGGGACTGCCGGGCTGTACACGTATGTAGCATACATAGTTATTTACGATTATGCGAGCATGCATGCCGTTATAAGCTGGGAAGTTGTAAAGCGGCCTGGAGAATACTCCTGCTCTCGCACACGGTCCACACATTGTCGTCGCCAGGATGTCGATAATTAGAATTTTCGCATATTTTGTTACCGTCATAAAGATAAAGATATTTGAAGGTCGTAAAGTACGCTTAGGTGTCTTATGGTGCAGTGGCATAGATGAAGACAGGATAGACAGCATCTTGCATTACACATATGCAATATCGTAAAACGAGCAATGCCATAAAGAAATCTCAAATGGTTTTGGTAATTAAAGGAAAACCAACGATATCGTTTATGTTAATTTGAATAACGTAAAATAAATATCGTAAAGTGAATATCGTAAAGCGAATATCGTAACAGAAGTGTCTTATGTTTAGCTAAGAAAATAGATTACTTTTAATTTTTAACATGTACACCCCATTAATTTGTACACCATCCTCTACACATTACTCCCGCAGTTCCGCCCCTGAGTCTACTGCTGCAAGGTCTCAATCATGCCGTAGTCGCTGGCACGCGCACACATGTTACCTGCACGGCCATCGGTGCTCGTCCGCCACCGAACATCATTTGGTCCAAGGCTGGTCAAATATTGAAGGGAGCCTCGCAATCGGTAAGTTGCCAGCACAAAACTTGAGCCTCACCTCGTTACGTTCACAATTGTATTTTACGATAATCGCAGACTGCTTCCGATGGCAATACAACCATATCGGAGCTAATGCTCATTCCGGTGCCGGAGGACAATGAACGTCAAGTGGTTTGCTCGATTGCCCTCAACTCGGGTATAACGTCGCAGCAGTTGCACGAGGGCGACACCACAATCACGACGGCGCTGGGCAACGGAAACATCGGACTCTACCTGAAGGACTCTCGGGTGCTCAATGTGACGCGTAAGTTGACACACTCGAACACTTTGACCTCTTCAGCGCTTGCTCGATTGGGAAAACTGAGTGAAAACTGTTGCTTCTATATTTCTTGCAGATGCACCGATTGTTATTCTCAATTTGGGTGCACCACTCGATCCGAATAATCTGCTCAAGGGCTCCGACGTCTATCTGGAGTGTGATGTGCGGGCGAATCCATCGATCACTCGCGTTGAATGGTATCACAATGTAAGTTTGCTAATATCGTAAAGTGTTAACTGTTGTTATATAATGTTTAATTATGAACTAGACGTAATAGGGTTATATCGTAAATTGAATATCGTAACCTGTATATCGTAACAGATATGTGCATGTTCATTGCAACTTTTTAAGAAATTGAAATACCTGTGCTTTGTCGTTAGCTGAATATCGTAATTTTAATGTTTTATTTCTTGAGGTAATTGAGTTATATCGTAAATTGTACGTATGTATATTGTATTTCGAATGTCGTAAACTGAATTTCGTAACAGTTATCTGTATGTCGACTATCACTATTTAATTAAGTGAAGTACCAGTGTATTATCGTTAATTGAATATCGTAATTTTAAACCACGTAAACTGATTATTGTCGCAGTTTTATCAGTCTCTTATAACTAGTTTTACAATTTAAATACAGTTGTTTAGTAATAAAGCCAATATCGTAATTTGAATATCGTAAAGCTTGTATCGTAACACCTTTACACCTCTGTCAATCAAACAGGACAAGCAGCTGCACTCATCGCGTGGCATCATAATCTCCAATCAAACACTCGTACTCCAGGGTATCTCCAAGTCGTCGCATGGCCAATACTTTTGCCGCGCAACCAACCTGCAAGGCAGCGTGTCCAGCAACGAGGTTTACCTAGATGTCAAATGTAAGTGACCGCGAACTGACCAAGCACTCAGCTCCAGCAGGCACTCATGTTCCTTCTCCTCTCTCTCTCTCTCTTTTCCTGCTCCTTCTCTCTCCCTTCCCCCTTAGATCCACCTGTGTGCAAGTCAGAGTCAACGATAATACGCGCCGCACTGAAGCAGACAATCAACATTACCTGCGAGGTGGACGCCAATCCGCTGGATAATCTAAATTACAAGTGGCACTTCAACAACTCGCTGGAGAGTCTCATCGAGCTGCCGCAACTGGCGCAGCTGGTGCAGCCGGCAACGCTGCCGCTGCAGTTGCTCGCATCCGGCCCCGGGATGGGCGGATATTATCAGCGCAGCAAGCGGAAGCACACGCACGGCACACAGCGATTGCTCCACGGTCGCCACGGACGTGTGGCCAGCATTGTGGACATGTCCGCTGCGGTGCGTTTCGAGGATGAATACGAGCACGAACACGAACACGAACACGAACAGGAGCAGGAGGAGCTGCTGCACGAGAGCTTCGACCATTATCCGGACTACATGGAGCCCCAAATGGTCTACTCGAACATGGTGCACAAGAATCATGTGGAGAACAAGCAGCCCCAGCGCAAGCAGCAGCAACAGCAACAGTTGCAACAGCAGCAGCAGCTGCAACAGCAGCAGCATATGCTGCAGGGTGAGTCCAGTGGCAGCCAACTGGCCGAGCGCAAGCGACTGGCAGCGCTGCACAAGCAGCAGCATCATCGCCAGCTGCTGGTCACGCCCACTACGACGGCGACGCCTCCGCTGAACAATGTGTACAGTTACCATGTGGAGAGTTACGAGAGCTTTGGCGCCATCTCGTGCATTGCCAACAGCCCCATGGGGCACAGCCAGCCCTGTTGGTACCACATACAGCCGGCAGGTGAGTGACATCGAATATCGTAAGGGGGGGGAAGGAAAGAACAACAAATGTGGCAAAATAATTGAATTAATTTCTTCCAATGTTTACTCAAATTGAAGGCAGATAATTGTCTCGCTCTCTCACTCTTTATCTGTGTGTGTGCCTCTCTCTCTCTCTCTCTCTTGTTTGTTACTGGCCACTGTCCTTGCCCCACTGAAGCCACGTTTACCCAACTTATTGTTGTTTGTCATGTTGTTCTTGCTGTTGTTGTTGATGCAACTGCAATCTGTGTCGCCAATAATCTGATAATCAAATGCAATAAATTGTAAGGCGCATCATTTATTTACCTATCGCCATTGGGCGTGCATGCCAGGACATGCCAGGACATGCCAGGACATGCCAGTGCATGCCAGATCCTGCCTGTCGCGCTGCCCGCAGTGCTCAGTGTCGTTCCAATTAAACACACACACAGACAGACAAAACGACCGTGGCCTGAAATGCCACAAGGATAATGGCGGAGGCTGAGCAGCAGCAACAACAACAGTAAATAAAACGTGCTGCATCTGCAACATGCAGTTTGGCATTTAACAACACTGAGCGAAAAGTGCTGGCAAGTTTAGTAAACTGATTTAATATTAGATAAGGAATTGAAAATAAGGCAATTTAAGCAGGAACTGTGTGAGATCGAAATGAATGTGAGGTATATTTGAAAAGAAATCAGGTATTGAAGAAGAAATTACATATACACTAGCAACAAGTAACAAGATTTGAAAGTGATGTAAAGTATATAAAAATAAGTAAAGAACTTAAATATGGTTTACCATAGAATTAAATTCCTGTTTGCATATTCATTAAGTACATCATTGTAATATCGTATTTGTTCTGTTTTATGGTAAACGTTACATATTTTACTATGGCATATACTTCACAAAATACTGTCTTCAGCATAACGAGATAAGGAATTTCTACTTAGATTATATCTATATATGTAATACTATCTGCAGTATAAATAGAATAGATCGTATCTGCTAAAAAGCAATTCTTCATAGACCACAGCCTCTTATCGTTTATCGATTGATGAATTTATTTATAGGCACAGTGAAAAGATAAGGCATACGATATTGTTCTATCCTATACTGAGCTATTTATCAAGCTGGCTTAAACCATAAAGAAAAGATATTGGAAATCGAAACTACTTCATTCCAAGTTAGTGTATAGTACGCTAATATTCATAATACTATACTATATTGTACTACTCTATTATACTCAAATAGAAGGCAGATACATATACACACTACCATACCATATGTTGATGTATGTTTATATTCGACTACAACATACACCATCATTCAATGCTCGGTCTTAATTATGTCGTCATATGCCTTGCAGACCAATCAAAATTCCAATTACTCAGTTTGCTTCATTCACATATCGATTGCTGATCTAAAATGCTCTATAAGCTGTGAGTTCAGGCCACGCCTTACGCCCCTTTTAGTGTTACACCTTTCGTGACCCGTTTATAATACTCTCGAGTGTATCATTAATCAGGCCAGAAAAAAAGGAAAAGAGTTAAAAGAGCGCGCACAGCATAATGAACACGTTCACCCACGTTAATTATTTGATTCCATTCGTTGACTTAATTACACACAGCAAATTAAGCCAGGACTACACACACACACACACATCTATAATATATATGTCTATATGTTCCATTTGCAGACCTGCCCGAGCCGGTGAAAAACTGCACGGCATACAATGCGACAGCGAACTCGCTGCAGATTCAGTGCATTCCCGGCTACGATGGCGGAATTCCGCAGCACTTCCATGCACAGATCTACGATGAGCTGACGCGTCAGATACTCTACAATGCCTCGTACAAGTATCCCGAGTTCACAGTGAAGCGTCTGCCCAGCGATTCGGCATTCAACATACGCGTCACGGCGGTCAATGCGCAGGGACCGAGCAAAGTGGCGTATCGCGTGCGCGGACGCACCCTCTCAGCACCCCTTCTACGCACCGGTAGGTATTGCCCCATTCCCCCACCCCCCTCTAACTAAACTGTCCCAAAACGGCGTCGAAAGTTTTACCAATTTCTGATTTCTGATTTTGCATTGTGTTTTTGTCTTCTCTCTCTCCCCCTTTCGTGTGCCGTGCAGCCTCCTCGACAGCGGTGCTGGTACAATTGACACCGTTGCTGGGCGCTTTGGTTGGCGTCATAGCGACGCTCTTTTTGGTGGCCATTTGCGTGGTGATTTTTATTAAATTCCGCAGCAAGCGAAGCCGTCGCCATGCGAATGGGGATGCGACCACAACGGAGGCCGACAAGGGCAGCGCGGAGCCGCTGTCACGCAACATGGGCAGCCATTCCAGTTTGGAGGACAAAAATCCGGATGTGGTGCCGCAGGAGGCAAACAGCGAGGATGAGTTTCATTTGGAGGAGAAGGCATTCGATCGCCTGAATATGGAATCACAGCGTATACTCTACACGCCGCCCACGCGCATTAACACCGCCTCCCCGCCGCCGCCGTCGCTGTCGCCCACATTCAATAAGCAGGTGAGAGTGCGATAAATTATGATTTTAGCATATACAGTTCGTCTATACATGTGCAGAAGGGGTAGGGGTATTCATAGGTAGTGTGGCTTGAATTTACGCTAAAGGTTTAGTGGGAAAACCTTTTCAATTTAAAGGAATTTAATGATAATAGAATTACTGGCACATATTAAATTTAACCTATTAAAACTGTTGCATACTTTCGGGGATTTGCACTATAAAACAAGGGAAACCTCTAAAGAAACGACATACGTAAAAACTAGTTTTCTTTCTAGTCAACTAACTAGTTTTCATTCTAGAATACCCCAAGACTAAAAACCTTCTGGCAATAAGCTCGTAAATACTTTAAGAACCCGCCTTATCGATTATAACGAGATTTATATGCATATTGCAAAAGAAAGGGAAGAAATGGATGAAGAGGACAGACAAGAGAATTGCTTGGCTAATGGCAATTTAATTGGAATATGCCAAAGTGCTTAAGTTGAGTTAACTTTCGCAAAGAAAGACGTGGAAGATGAAGATGGAGAACACGAAAAAGAAGAACGTTATTTCTTAACCTTGGCAGACTTTGTCAAAGTTTTCTTTTCTTTCTTCTTTTTTTTGCAGTACAGCTGTTGTGTGGTTAACAGACATCGTAAGCTCTTTATAAGTAGTTTGCTGCTGTTCTATAGGTATTATTAAACTGAAAACAGACTTGAACAGCACAAAAAGCAGCTCTTCATGGTATTATTTACTTGTTCTATGACTAATTCTAGCAGATTGGTAAACAAACCTTAAATAAACCTCTGTTTAGCTAACAATACGAAACCATTATTGCTTTGCATTAGAGAGAGAAGTTATTAATACAGATTATTGACATTATGGGGTAAATTATAGACAAACTGACAGCTGTGTTTACTTCTGCACGCAGATGTGAAGAGAATAGGAAGTATTTTCTATAAATATAACTAACATTAAAGGTTTGTGAGTCCCTTGGGGATGTCAGTAGTGTCAGAGGTTATTAATGTATTTTAGTAGAAGACAGTCCAGGAATTGAACTAAAGTTTGCTGTAGAAATGTATGTTCCTATACTTATGTTATATGTGGATTTGGAAAGGAGAAATAATATTCTTAGATGAAGAAATGAATGCAGATACATTTCCTATATTCATACTCTATATTTTCCTATATTAATTTAGATAGTTCACTTAACTCTTTGTATTTTGTAAAAGGAAAGAAATACTAACTAAATTCACTTTGTGTGGATTTATTTTCCTGCACTTAACTAGGTTTTTAATAGTTTCTTTTATAATAAAAGCTCACTTAATAGAGCAATTTCCCCATTGTTGTCCTTTGGCTGTTGCGGCAATTGCAGGTCAGAGGTCGGCATTCAATTTTTGATGAGCTGCAAATGTTTTTTCGGGGCAAAGTTAAATTCACTTTAGTTTGGTTTTTAGTTTGTGTTGCGGTTACTTCCCCTACCCCACACACTTCCTCCCTCCTGCTGGTGGCTAACAAGCTCATTAGGAGTTAAGGTTGTTTTTGCTGGACGGCAACTTTTGGCCACACACACGCACACACACACGCACACACACACACACACACGCAACCGCTAAAATATGCAAGAGCAAATCATGAAAGTTGCACTTTGTGTTTTTTAATAATTCATTAAGTTTTTAATGAACAATCCATCCCCCTTCTCTCTCTCTCTCTCTCTCCCTCCCTCCCTCTCTTTGCAGTACGGAGAACTGTCGCTAACAACAAACCCCGCATTTAGTTTGTACAACACGCCACAGAGGGCGCCAGCTGTGCAACGACCGATCTACACTGCCCCGCCGCCACTTCTTTCGACACGAACCCCGCCGAACATCTACACACGCATCCCAGGCCGTGGCAGCACAGGCCCCAACGGTGGTGCCACCACCTACTTGCCCGCCTACGAGACACGCACATCGCCCACCTCCCCCTACGGATCCACCACGACCTGCACAATGCCACTGCTGAATGGGCAATCGAATGGTTCGCTGCAGACCAACAGCAGCCTCGGAGTCGGAGCAGGTGGCATCGTGTCCTGCAACACTTTGCCCCATCCTGGAAGTCTCCATGCGGGCACCGGCAGCGGCGGTGGCATTTCAGCTGCCATGACCAGTTCGGTGACCAGCGGCAACATTACCATCGGTGCACCCCAAACGTTGCTCACCTCGCCGCGAGCACAGACTGCCTACAGCACCCTGGGTGGGGCAGGTGGCACACAGTCGCCGCTGCTCAGTGTGGGCAGCTCGCTGATGGGCGTTGTCGGCGGCAGCGGCATTGGCAACTACGAGACGGTGAGCTCCTGAGAGTTAGCCAAAGATGACATTAAATGTCAGATCGTTTGCATTGGCGGGAGCAGCACGTGCACCACATCCGGTGCCGAGCGCACCACCATCGTTTAGAATCCCCAAACTGTATTATAGCTAGCTAGCTTTCCAGCCAAGAGGAAGAAGGTTGATGAGACGAACAAAGATTATAAGACTTCCAGGAAAAGTTAAGAAAGAAAGAGAAAAGAGCATTTATATTTAGTTAACGTGTACCAAGAGGTCAGTTCTGTACCACAACTATAACTACGGTATATATAGTATATATATAGTGGATACATACAAACATATATACAATGTACCACTTCTACTTGAGGTACTTTGTGCGTGAAAATAATGAGCTATGCTTCTGAATTCGTCAAGAAATACTTGCAACTAAATGGAAAATCAAATGAATATATATACATATATCATATATATCGTACATACATATGTGAATGGTATATCTATTTGAGTCCCCCCAAGAATTTAGCTGTAGCCCCCATTGTACATATTAGTATCTAGCCTAAGCTAGTTGTAGAGATCTAGTTGTAGTCTAAACTAAATTAGTTAGTCACATTGAATCTACGAAAAGACTATCCCCCTTTCACACGATGAATGAAAATGAACAAATCCTGAGTAAACTGAATATACACGTATGTATGGCATAAATACTATATGTAACTAATTATATACATGTATCGTATATATAATAGATATATATACCAGTACTTAGCACAACATTAAAGGAAACTGATTAGGCGCAAATTATATATATACAATATATGTGTATCTATATGTACATGCGATACGATATTACTTATTTTGTTGAATGTGAAGATACTTTATATGATCATCTGTTGTCGAATCTATCCAAATATATATATATACAACATATAACTAAATATAGTGAACCTCCAATTGCCCGCGTCAATGTTCAATGTGTATGTAAATTTTGCCACCCGCCCAATTTTCAAATTCAACTCTCTCCAACTATAGGGATACACACACACACAGACACCACGCACAGACTTCAAGTTTGTGTGCGTATTGACATTTCGTCGGAACCATCTATCAATAAATAAATTGCAAGTGCTTTTTCAATGGACAAAATCAAATTGTATTGTGACTCGAATTGTAAATTATGATAATATAGAGAACTAAACTAATTCTAATTGAAAGTCTAATAAAGATATATACCTAGATATATATTAAACTGTGTATAGTTAACTCTATAACTTCCCCCATAATATTTTTTAAATTATCCTCAATCGGAACTGTCACTAAAATTAGGTTTAAAGTTTTCAACATTTCTGTCAATTATTTAAGTTGTAAGCGAAACAAGTTTATATTTATTTCGATTATTGTTTAAGATTCGAAGAACGTTTTTACGTCTAATATGAATAAATCTTAAAACCAAGGTAAAACAAATGAAAGCAAAACAAAACAAAACGTGAAATATGTGCAAGAATAAATAAAGAACTAAATCTGAAAATTAAACTGGTTTCTTATTCCGATAACATCGAAATTAAATGCGGCAATACAATTTAAAGCTTGTTTCTAAAAAAAGACTCTCATGGGTGGGATACGCCTATTATCATGTGAAGGAGGCCAAACCTGCCTATTTATTATTTATTTTAGATACAGGGAATTCGCAGAAATGCTCTGCATCGCAACGGGAGACAGTTATTGATATCATATTCGTAAAATTACAACGAATTCAGTTAGGGAATCACAGGGCATTTCTCAGCTGTCGCTTGTTCTCGGGAAACTGTCAGGAGGACTCACTCTGATAGATGTCTGCAGTGCTGCCAGTTGGCGCAATAGAAATTTTTCATAATTTAAGGACGCACACCCCGAAAGTCGTCGCTGCTAATGACAACAGACAGGCGGGTGGATGAGGTGAGACGGACACTCGTAGGTGGATGGCACCCAACTCTCCAGAGCAACAGGACACAAACGGCACGAGTTCGTGTGCGCATATTTGTCCTTTTGGCAGGACACGCAATACACTTTTGGAATTAATTAACACAACGCAACAAAACCCCAGACAAAACACCCGAAAGCCTCCCAAATTAAACAGACAGTGTGTGTTCTCCCTCTCTCATCCTCCGCCTCTGCCTTTCCCCCGACGCTCTGCGTGTCTCTTCACATGTGAAGAATCCACATCCTGCGGCGGAACTTGTCACAGACTAATTTCGTGTCTCAGCTCATAAATTGATATTAATGAGCGAGCATATTTTTTTTTCGCGTCTGAATTTGACTTCGGTTCGTTTGACTCGTGACAGTTACAAAGTGGCTCGAAGAATGCGTAATGCGAGTCGGCGACCAATGTCCTGCGGTTATTTAACATGACTCGACATTCAAATGAACAAACACACACACGCACACAATCACAAACGAGTGTGGGTTCCCCCACCTCCCTGGGGAGCTGGAGCAAATAAATTGCATGAGAAATTTGTGTTTGTTCGCTTGTTTCACCTCGGGGGAATCAAAAACTATGTTCGCGTCGAGGTTGAGGAGTGCAAATGACAACATCAGCAGGGATATTTGTGAAGTATGTTTAATTTTGTGAGAACTAAAAACAAACACAGCAATCCAATTCAATCTTCCCTCCATCGTTGCGATTACTTCCACTTCCTTTTCTTCTCTTTCTTGTGTTTCCTTTTCTTTGACTTGTGTTTTCTTTTCTTCTGTGGCGGATACATTTCTTTTCTTTCTGGCTCTTCAAAATCGGTTGGCTCTTCTGGTTCTATAGTTATTCCGATTGGCTCGACTAGGCCAATCTCTTGCCCATTTGGTTCCGTCTCAATTTCTTGTGCCTCCGATTCCAGTGCGCACTGAATCTCCTCTTGCTGGTTCACCAACAGCCTGCTGCACTCCGTGGCCTGTTCGCTTGCCAAGGCCAAGCCAGCATCGCTCTCTTCAAGGAACTGGAAGAAACTGTAAAAGAAGTTGCCATTAATGAAGTTTCGTTTTAATCAATTTAAAATTCACCTTTGAGCCAACTTAAGCTCTCCTTTCGCCCGCTGCAGTTCCGCTAGCTGGATGTATTCATGCTTCAAGGCAAATGTGTCACTGCTCTCTTGTTTAATGATTACGGCCAGATTATAGAGCAGCTTCATATCCTGCGGGGCCACATGACGCGCTTTAAGCAGCCAATCCTTGGCCTCTTTGATGCGTCCGTCTTCACAGAGTGACCTTGCCAGCAGCTGCATCACTTGTACACAATTTGCAAACGGAATTTCCCTCAGGCATTGCGTATACAATTCGATGGCCTCCGCGTAGCGACTCGACTCGAGTGCTATGTGGCCCAAATTCAGCAATGCTACTCGGCACTGCTTGTGCGACTTCAGAATCTTCTTGAATATCATCTCGGCCTCGTCGAACTGGCCGTAATTACACAGCGTCACACCGAGGCCGTTTAAAGCCCACATATTCCGCTCATTCCTTTTAAGAACCTGCAATGAGGAGTATTATTCTCATGTTCATAGGTAATCTTTGGTAAGTACCTTTTCAAACATATGCAGCGCATTCTTTTTATGCTCCTCCGCCGCCTCCTGATCATCTTTTGCCCTAGCTTTTTCCACCTTTCTCAGATATAAGTTCCCTACAGCGATGCTTAATAAGGAATTCTCCGAGTTCACTGAGCGACGCATGATCTTATTAAAGTGATGCATGGCTTTTGTAAGCTCGCCTTGCTGCATGTAGTAATGTCCCAGATAGGTCCTGAAAGAAGAATTAAGTTGATATCGATTATAAGAGAAGCATTTAATAAGTGTTTGCCCCTTTGTACCTGGCCGCGGCATTGTCGCCGTCGAGGTTGAGGACAGCTCTAAGGTACTCCATTGCAATGCTTACTTGATTACGATTATAGCAGATCGCTGCAAGCCGCAGATAACTGTCGTAATAGTTGGGATAACTGTGAATCAGTTGCCCATAACAATGTTCTGCCTCGTCCATGAATCGTAGCTGCTCCAGCACTCGCGCTCTGTTGAACAGCAGCGTTAATTTGACGTTAATTTGTTGACTCCCATCAAAGTCCATTGACAGCGTAGTATGCAGCATTTGCAGAGCCAGATGAGGCTGTTCGTTGTGCAGCTGAGCCAGGGCCATGTTGTTCAACCAAGCTGGAGGGATTTGACTGGATCTATTGGTCACGCGCCGAAAGATGTCCACAGCATGTTCGAATGAGCTGAGTGCCTGCTGCCAGAGCTGCTTGCGCTCACAGACTCTGGCCAATCCCAGCCACAAGTCGTAGTCATCGTTTGCAGTTGTATTCAGTTCTTTTTCAAATATCTGTACGGCTGCATCTAGATTGGAGTCCGAATCTTGCTGTGTATAGAGTGTGGCAAGCATGCGCAATGCCTGCGGATGGTTTGGCATCAGCTGGAGGAATGTACACAACGACTGCTCCGCACTGTCCAGTTGCCCGCGAAGTGCATACATCTGCGCCAGCCCCATGTGAGGAGGCGCGTAGTCCGTGTCGCACATTATTTCAGCCTCGCCATAGAAGTCGAACGCCCTATCGTAGTTGTGCATTGCATGGAAGCTGCGCGCGATCTGGTAACAGTTCTGCGCCTTCAACTGCCCATTGTCCGTGGAACGGTACGAATTGCCGGCCGAGACCATGACTTGCTCGTAGTTGCGCGTATAGTAGAAGTAACCAGCTAGCCAACTAAGCACCAGGGGATGATGTTCGTTCAAATCGAAGGCAGCGCTGAGCAGATTGACGGCTTCCATGTTGGAAGGACGCTGTCGCTCGTTGAACTTCATCTGCGCCATGCCCAGCAGAGCGTTCAAGCAGCGTCCGTTGTACAGAAGAGCCAGTTCGAAGGCCCGTCGTGCCCTGTCTATGTCCTTGAGCTCCATAAAGCAATGGGCAATGCCCACACGCACATCTGCAGGTCCCTGTGGATGGTGAAGCAAAACGTCCTTGAAGTATCCCAGCGCCACGCGATATTCTTTGCGGTTATAGGCCAAGCAGCCGCGACCCACTAAAGCAAGAACATTATGAGGCACCTGACGCAGCACAGCGATGAAATGATCATCAGCCTCCTGGAGTCGCGTCTCGAGCACTAGCAGACCAAAGCCTCGCACCAATAGATGTTGCAACTCATTAGAGACAACGAGTATACTGTCCATGGCCTGCATGAGCTCTTCCACCTTCTCCAGCCATTGGGAGCCACGCTGTCCTGGCTCACAGCACAGCCGACTCACAAAGTTTGCGATAAGCAGCGTATATGTTCTCAGTAGATCTTCATTATATTCCGGATACGACTTGTTGGATTGCCTGATCGCACTCTCCAGCAGCGTCACGAAGCTATCGTTCTTCCTGTTGTTATAGAAGGAGCGCTGCAAGGGAACAGATAGAGACAAAGAAGGTAGACTACCATGATCACTCTCGCTGCACTCACAGCCCAGTATATCCACTCTCGCAGTCGCACTCCACGCGCGGTCAACAATCCCACCATTTCTTCCACATCTGCAAGCGGCGCATCTTGAGTGTGTTCATCGTAATGCTTATTGCTTAGGTCAAGAAACGTTCTATTTATATTATTTGAAACATCTCTTAAGTTCGACATTTTTACCGAATAACGAAAACTAAACTGTGATTACACCTTTTTTCAAATTGTAAATTCATTATAATTCAATTGCAAAGCTTACTTAGTGTTGCAAACTGCAGTAAAAGCAGACTTGATTCTTATCGGTTGGCTTACAATGATATCGATAGCTAATGTTATTCGTTACGTGTTCCTTTGGAATGGCTCAAAATGGCTGCCAACAACAAAGATTACAGATGCAACTTGCATTAAGTTGTATGCTAACTTGAATTAATTAACAGAAATATGCAAATGAGAATCAATTTAAAATACTGATATCAATCAACTATCAGTTGTCTACTTTGAGCAGGTAAAAATGGGCAGAAAGAATTTATTTATAGACTTAAATTAAACCAAAAATCTTTTTATATTGTATTTGTTTGTGATTTGGATTGCGACCATTCTTTGTCGTTTTCAACACCATACGTTATTACCCTCTGCCGCTCACTCGCCTGCCCCGTGTGGCCTGTCAATGTCAATGCCAAAACAACAATTGGCTGTAAACACAAGTTTATGACGTAAATTACATAGGGCGGCTTCCAATTGTGCCCACTGTGGACTGCACACAAGCAAACATAATTATTTTTTATGCTCCGCCTTTTGGGGCCGATATTCGTGTTTGGCAAATGTTGCTTGTCACCTTCCAGTTGGCCCAAGCGCCGCGACACAATGAAACCGAAATCGAAATAAGCTTGGCAAGTAGAGGAGGAGAAGGAGGAAGAGAAACGGGTCCAAATAGACATCCATTACGTGGATGAGGTACTTGAGATCGAGTGCGAGTTTGAAGTAGAAGCAAGGTGAACAAAGCTAATCCATTTGATATGGCAGATTAGTGTCCACTCTGCTACCAACATCCGCATAGGCAGTGAACCTGTTCTGGTTCTGATTTCGGGTATAAATGGGCCGAGCCAAGCGAGCAAAGGTATCAGTCAACGCACTCCAATCTTCGAGAACGTTCGTCGCGCAAACAAACCCAAAAACCTCAATCAACATGAAAGTGAGTGCACTTGAAATAACGTTCCAGTCATTCTTTACTTATTCTTCCCACTACTTTCTTTAGTTCCTCATCTGCTTGGCTCTGTTCATTGCCGCCGCCCAGGCTCATGTTGTGGCTCCAGTTGCCACCTATGCCGCTGCTCCTGCCCTGACCTATGCTGCTGCTCCCTCCGTCTACTCGGCCGCCATTCCCCGTGCCTACTCCGCCTACGCTGCAGCTCCCTCTGTCTACTCCGCCTCGTATGTGGCACCTTCTGTCTATGCCGCTCCTTCTGTCTACTCCTCGTATGCCGCACCTGTCACCACCTATGCCGCTGCTCCCGCCCTCGTCTCCACGCTGCTGAAGAAGTAAATCGATCAACCCGTCTCCACACACAACATGATATCCAAATTTAGATTATGTCCAAATAAATTGAGCTCAAATTAAGATTGACACGAGGTTTTTATTCGGCTGAAGATAAGTGTAAATCGATTTAGGGACTGCACGCGCCTCGCACAGGTACAACAACTGTTCCGATTTCCATATTCAATAAGATATTTTTGAACAAGGACTTCAATCAAATCCACAAAGCTAAATTTGTACCACCAACGTGAGAATTCTCTTAGTCGTAGATCCTCAGATCAAAAATTCATTAAACTTTTTAAGAATTACAAAGAATTCAGTTTAACTTAAGGGAATGTCGATATCTATAGAAACTTCCAGTGGATTGATATACATGTCTATTCCATTTGTTCAGTATTATACTTATCTCGTTGTCATACTCCTTATAGAGAAGAACCTCTTAACTTATCCAGATCTCACTTTGTCAAATCTCTTCATCAAATTCCAACTGGAAAACGGATTCTGGAGTGGTTTCGCTGCATGCTCGGGCATTTTGAGTCGACGCTAATGTTATGCAAATGAATTATGGACCGACACGTGCCGTATGTGCCACACACGCACACACACTCACTCGCACACCCACACACACACACGAAAGGCACTTAAGCTCGATAAACTGGCATAGAGCTTCGGGGCTGCTAATCACCTCGAGATGAAGCGCATTTATTGATTGTCCCAGCCAATGCGAAGGAGGGGGAAGGGAGAGAGTTGTATGCAGAGGGGAAGCCACTTGACTAATGCAAGATTTGCGCAAATTCATTTGCCATCAAATACAGTTGGCAAACAGTTTCCTCGCGAGCCACTTCCGGCGCGGCACGACGCGACGAGCAGCGATTATGCACAGCAAGAACAAGAGAAGAAGAAGAGAAGGAGGAGGAACATGAAAACAAAACAAAAGTTTTCCTTCCGCCGCGAAAAGTTTTGCCTAAATCACTTAGACCAAAAACAAGTGTCGGCCATGTCGAAAAATCATGCCGAAAACGAGAGAGAGACTACAACTCCACCTCCAACTGCGATTGCAGTGAAAAGTTTAAGATTGGGAAGGGGAACGTGTTGACTGAGGAGGGTGGGGTGAAGTTTGGCAACAGTTTCGCGTTGCGTCAGCCTACGAATATGATGTTATTTATGGAACAAGAGTTGTTTTGCGACATGTCAAAATGAAATTGAGCACGCTACGCCCACAACGAGCGAGCCAATTAATTTGCCAGCAGAATGTGGGAAAGAGAGGGAGAGTGTGTGAAAGGAAAAGAGAGAGATAGAGATGTTTCTTTTTGTGTTCAATTGCAATAGTACTGCAAGTTGCAAACGCCAACTGGCGAATCCTGCCATGAAAACAGAACAACAACAAAAACCACTTGTTCAAGTGCAACAAAAGGTAACAAGAATCGAGAGTGGAAATTGCAGGCAACAGCGCAGAACTAATATGATATTCATTTCGCATTTCGTCCTCCACAACAATTCGCATTTCTCCCATTGTTGTCGTTCTGCTTGTCGCACACAAATTGACAATACAGGCCCATTCATGCGTTCCGAGCTGCACTTTCTTCTGTAAATTCTACGTTTTTTGCAATTCGTCTTTTAATTTCACATCGTAGAGTTGTAAGAAGTATACATCTTTATTGCTTTACTTTTAGTTGTATTTAAGATAATTTTAGTTTGAATTACACTACAATTGTAAAGGCCATTAACATGAATTATCGATAACTATCAATTATATACAATAGGGGGAACCGCAGCCAACTTCACTCACCATGGGTGCAGTGCGAAACGAACGTTATTTGAAATATGAAAAAATTAAAATAAATAAACTTAGAAAAATGTTTTCCTAATCCGGAACTGACTTTATGCAAATTGCACTTTATGCATTCAGTGCATAAGCTGCTTTCCGGCCTAATAATTAAGTCGTGCGCCGTGTGAAGTGCATATCAAACACGTTTGCGCGCATTTGGCTGCGTCTCAAGAGGCGCCACGCCCACACGGCCCCCACGCTTAGGCTCTTCCGAAACCCTTCTACACGTTTCGTCGCTTGTTTTTATTTTTCTGCCATTGTTGTTGTTGATTTGTTTGTTTGCTGCAAGAACGGAAGGAGAAGCAACGAGAGTGTGAGCGAGACCGAGCCTTGACAATGACGCTGCCGTCACGGACAGCATTATCCAGCCACCCGGTCCGTCCATCAGTCTGTCCGGTGTCCGTCTGCCGGTCTGTCATCCTTGCTCTGCCACGCCCACTAGTCACATACAAAGTCAAGGGACAAATGAGTCTGAAGTGCAGTTGTGCAGAAAGTCAAAGCGGGCGACTGGCGACGCACCTGAAGGACCTGGTACAAAGACGCATTGAATAGAATGGAGAAAATCAGCTTATGTCCGGACTTAAGACTGAATATTTGCTCAATATTTCAATTGTTATACCCTTGCATTGAAAGCATATGTAGAGACATCTCCCAACTCATAAGGTTTCCATATGTACTCACGATATGTACCATAAGTGCCAACATATGTTATAATCTTGTCTCTCAAGAGGTATGTTTGTGTCTTATTGAAATTGGAGTACTATATGTTGTAGATGTATAAGAAACAACTTCCAAAAACTTGAGCTATTATAAATTTCTGTTAATTTATATTTTCTTACGTATTTATTAAGATATACATATTAAGATACCAGGATATATTCTAGTTCAATATATGTATATACCTTATATTAACGTTACTAGATAGGAACGATCTATCGATGGAAAGTGTATTTCAACCCAGAAAATCGCATTGATGATCTTCTTATTCCGAAAGGGTTTCATCGCAATTCTAAGATAACTGCAAAGGGCATTCGGCATTCGGTGTGCCGTGGGTTATTTGTTTTTATCTTGTTTTTCTTTGCTGTCAGTTTTGAAGTCAACTTTGCTGCTCACATTTCCTTTGGTCGATGAATTATTAAGCAGTTTGCTATTATTGTTTGTCAACTAAATGAATTGCGGTCAAGTTTGTTTCTTAAATGGAAGCATTAAATATTTACAGCGATTATTTGCGATAGGCGAGCAAAAAGTGTAATTAAAATATGCACATCAGTTAAATGAGTGCTGAATAATTCAGTCGAGAGTCGCAAGGACTTTAATGCCTGGAGATGTCTGCCTGAGTCGTTGCTTGACAGCAAATCAAATGTCGATTATCGCCTAGTTAGTTGCACTCTCGCAGGAGGTCCTTCCCACTTCCACTTCCCCTACTCCTACTCTAGATCCGTCTCTCCGTTAAGAACTCGAGAACGAACACAAATGGCGCCTGGCACCGAATGGGCCGGGGGTTTCTTGTGTCTCCCCTCTCTGCCTCAGCCTACTTTGCCATCTTCAACTTCCGCAGGGCACCCCAAACAATGGCTGGGGTACCCGGCACTTCCTTCCCCTGCCGCCGCTTTGAGATGGCACCGAGCGCCACTTCGACTGCCACTCATTATCGGCGTGTTTGTTTTATGAAGGTCGTTTCCAACAGTTCCCCAGTACCCCACACACACCCTATAACGATGGCGGCACAAAAGGATTCGGGCACGCACGCACAAGGCAAGCGCCCCCAAGTAGCATAAGAAGACGGAGCAGAAGAGGAAGAGAAACAAGTCCTTGCCAGAGTCCTTTTGCTTGTCATCATTCTCACCATTTTCGCCAGCGTCAAATGCGCCGTTTGGCATTGTTATCTGAGGCTGCCTTCCTCCGTTCTCCAGCTGTTTATGTGCCCTTGCTTTATGACACTTTTGTATGTTCCCCTCTCCCCTCATTCTTCCCCTCCTTCTCCTGCTGCATTGCCTTCTCAAGTTGCTCGAGCGATATCTTTTCAAAATCAAACATTTCGCTTGTCCGGCAAACCAGAAATTTGTTCCTGCTTTACAAAGTGCTAATAGGGCAGCTGTCAGTAAGGCAGCGGGGGGATGGGGAGGGTTGGGTGGAGGGAGTTGGTCTGGTGCTGACGGGATGAGCCCCAAGTTCATCATAATTGCGTATGACAACAGTCGAAAGGAAATCTGAAAACAACTTTGGGGCTCCTTCTCCATCTCCTTCTGCTTCTCCTCCTCCTACTTCTTCTTGTTCTTCTTCTGCCCACGCTTCTTCTTCTTGGCGGAGCACATTAAATTATGGCGCATTATTGACAGTTTATCAAATTGATTTAACAAAGCGTATTGTTGTTGTTATTGCTGCTGGTTCCCCTTCCATACTCGGCTCTCTTCTATTCACTCTCTCTCTCTCTCTTTGCCATCCCTCTCTGGCCACAGCGTGGTGCCATCTCTCTCTCGCTCTGGGGCAGCTTGTGTAATTTAAGCATCCTTAAGTGGTCATGATAAATGTTATGGCTCTTTCTCTAGTTTTATAACCCCCTCCCTCCCTTCCTCTCTTCCTGCGCCCCTTCTCCATCTTCAGTCTTTGTTCACTCAGCTCAGTTTGTGTGTGTGTGTCGTGCGCGCGCGTGTGTGTGTGAATTTATGTAATGCGCAAAGTTAAAGCATACTTTTCGGCTGTTTGCTTAATGTTTTTTGCTGCCGTCGCTGCTCGTCGAAAATTTAGTTAATTTTAGTTTGTTTGCACGACAAAGTATGTTAAATTGTCTGTTGTTTTATTAATTTAAACAAAAGCTGCCAGAAAAAGTTTACCCAACTTTTGGGCAAACACATTCTGCGCTCGCCTGTGTGTGTGTTGTGGGGTAATTTGCGACATGGTCGTTGTCGACGAAAGTCGAGTGGAGCAGCTTAAAGAGTCTTCTTCTTCCAAACTAACCAGATTAGAGAGAACTACTCTACTCTCGCACTATAACAGTAAATATTCGAAACTATATTGAGTTCCCCTTACGAAATGTTCGAATTCGGTATTAAAGTCAATGTATCGAGCTGAACTTATAATATCTCAATACAACAGCCTCTAGAATGGAACTCGCATCAGTTCTTGGCTCGTTGCTTTCTTTAGCTCTTTATTTGTTAAGCATATTTACTTTAGCTTTATCTCTCTAGAGCCTTTGCCGCCAAAGACTCCGCCACAAAGCACCTTAACCTCTCGCGAGTTCTTTCCAGGCTTTTATTCGAGGAGCTGCTTTTAATTTTTTGTTAGTCTGCGCTTTGCCCTCTTCAAATTAAGCCAGTTAGCGGCAGGTAACGGAAGTCGTGTTAGCTCCGGCCCAACACAAGATAACTCCCCCCTCCCTCTCACCCACCCTCAGCGGTGCTGCCTTCTTTGTGGATTTTGCATAAAAGACGCGCCCCCAAAAGAGACTTCAGCCTGACTTGAGCTGCAATAAAATATTTTCTTTTTTGGGGCCACCCACGAAAAGTGAAAAGCATCCAGAAAAACTAAACATTGAAGCAACAAAACGAGGCGACAACGACAAAAGCACAAAAGGAAACAGCAGCACATGGATGACGTGAGTTAAGAGGGGGCACGAGTGAAGAGGGGAGTGAATGAAATGGGGAAACGGAAATGGAAATGGATGCTGCACGTCGCCATATTGCCCTGCAGTTGATCGTCGCCAGCTGCCGTTGCCGCTGCCGCTGCCTCTGCTGCTGCGTTTCCGTTTCCTCATTTCCCTTTCCGCCTGGCGCTTTCTTCTACCTTTTCTCAATCTGTTTTGCGCTTGTTTTTCGCTTTGTTTCTGTGCCTTACTTTGCTGGCTTTATTTGTGTGTTCACTTTGTTGCTCTCCGGCTAATCCCCTCGCTCAGGTGACCTGTGTGAGCAGCTTGCTCTGTTGCTCGAGCTCCGACTGCTGTGAGCTCTCCTCATCATCCTCATCCTCATCCTGCTCCTCGTCCAGTTCCTGCCCTTCTTGCTCCTCCTGCAGCCGTGACGCGGCTCTATGCTCCGCAGTCTCTAACAGTGTCCAGTAATTGCAGCAATAGATGAAGACACCTGCAAGTGAAGATTGACCTCTAAGACTGTCTCTCTCTCCCTCTCTCTCTGTCTTTCACTTACTGAGGCAGGTGAGCAACACCCAGGACAAGCTGGCAATGACCATCATGAAGGTGTACTTGTCCGCTCCAAACTCCCTGTGGCTCGAGGTCAGCTCTGGCGGGATTACAGCCAAGTTAGTTCTACAGATTCAGTTCGGCTAAGTTTACCTGCTTAACTTTTGATTTGCTCTGTGAGATTTCCATGCTCGGAATTTGAAGACAGACTTTCCATTCTGCTTTCCATCGATTCCGTTTGTAGACTGAGTTCTTCAGCATACGTGTACACCAAGATACAATGCAACTAGAAAAGCTTATTAGTGGCATAGAAACAGTTGCTGAGCTTTCTACAACAGTTGTTTATACTTTGATATCATTGAAGGTATTATTACTACATTATTATTATTCATTATTATTCCATCATCAACAGCTGTAATGACGTAGCTTCTGCTGACTTATCTATGCATTTATAGCTAGATCTCAGTGCTAATTATAGCTGAAGTTAGGAAATTTATCACAAACCTTTACCCAGTGTCTAGTTTTAAAGGGCTACCTTCCTTCTTGCTTTAGGTATTAATATTTCATTGTTAACTTGTAAAATAACTTGGTTATAATATGTAAATAAGAAGAACACAACTTGCTTCATGCTTAAACAACATATCTTTGAGATTCAGTAAGAGTACATAGATATAAATACACTGTGACATAATGCGCTTGCGTAATACACTCGAATTCGTTTAGACAATGCTGAATAAGAGATATTATGAAACTATGATATATATTTCAATAGAATATGAATGCAATATAGACTTGTTGCAAAGTAAGTGTGCTGTAATTTCGCGTATCCAATCAGTTTCGAGTTTCCCTTGCTGCATTATGCTTATGTGATAGGCAACACCCCCAGTTCGTATCCATCCTAGTACCTTTCTTCTGTTCTGGCCTGCGTGATCTGGCTACAATTGCTTTCGATTTCGCTACCTGTTTCTGCTGCTGCTTCTGGGCACTATTAATGACAAGGGGGCTGTTTATCATTGGCCGCATTGCATGACTAGAGCTCGTATATCAAATATCGCTGGGGTAAGCCACATGCAGGCTGAACTTATTTATAGAGAGAAGCAAACAATAATATTGACGAAATTATTGGCGGCGCCCCAAGAAATTCGAGACGAAATTCGAATACTTTTCGCTTGGTTGTGCCTGAGAACTGAAACCGGGGGAGGGAAGAGAGAGAGGAGAGAATGTTTCAACGGGTGCAGGGAGGGTTTCTCCTGCCCACAGTAATTAGCAGTCAGTCAGGCAATCGCCATGTGCTGTGCTGGTTTGAAAACTCTCCAACATCAAGTGAAATGTGCAGCCAAAGTGGCTACAAAGTGCGCTCCAAGCTGAAAGGGAAACAATGTCATGTCATGATTGCAGCGGAGGCTGAAGGAGAGCTAAAGGAGCGCAATCCGTTTTGACTGCAAGTTGCCCGTTTAACATTCGCATAAGTATTCTCTAATTATCCACAGTTCGCTGCTGAGGACCACTTCATTCAGGCAGTACCAGGCAAGACCAAGTTCAATTCCCACGACACACACACACACACACACACACACACATGTGCAGGAAACCAAAGGGACTTCAATGGTCGCAATGGCCATAGAATCGCATGCCTTTTTTGAAAAAGTTCCCTTTGCGTGGAGCTTTGTGTGAGCTTGATCTCAGGGTGGTTCCTCCTCCTACTCCTCCGCCCCTCCTCTTCCTCTCTGGCTGCCGCAGAGCATTTATCTAGTGAATCTCGCTCCACGCACCTGACGTCCTGACGTAATGAAATTAAATATTTAAGCTTGCAACGGCTGAATGGGCCACTTCGCATCCGCTAGCCAGGATTCGTTTCGTTGCCGTTTTTTACGAGCGAAGAGGGAGGCAGAGAGACTGGAGGAGTGAGCAATTTGAGCGCACGACTTACAGTTGCGCTGTAGATATAATTAGGAATTGTTGCCACTGCTTGAACAGGCATACCCCATGCGGCAGTCAGCCAAAGTGCAGGGTATTGCCAGCGCCAACTTATCTTTGTGCCGTGTTTCATAACACGATACGCTTGTCTCTGCCACGGCAACTGCAACTGTTGCAGTACCCTGGCAGCAGCTGCTGCTGCAAGGATTAGGATTAGGGGGCCTCAGTCCCCTCCCTGGCCAGCTGCTTCCTCTTCGTGGCTTATTGGCGATGCAAGCTCTGCAACTGCGGCGGATTGCGGACTCTTTTGGTTTGTGTTAGCTTCTGCTGGCCTCAACACTTAGCACGAGCCGCAGCAACGCGACTGGGACGCAACTCTGTCATCTGGCACAGCTTTGTGCCACACACATACACAGACACACACAGACAAAGAGTGAGGAAGAGAGGTCACTGTCTCCCTTGCCACCTTGCGACACAGAAACGTGCTGACGCCACACAAAAAGTTACCATTTTCCCTCCGAATATTGCTGTCAAATCAAAATTTATTTGGCATTGCATTCGATTTTGGCAATTTGCTTGGCCAGAAGGGAGAGAGAGAAAATGGCGAGTGACAAATAAATATAACACTCGATAACAGAGACGAAGAAGGAGACAGAGAGACAACATCGGAAACATCGATTGCTACGTGATACGATTTTGCTCGCTGTCTCCAAATTGAAAATAAAGTGAGCGATTCGCAAGGGTTCATGCAAATTACGAGTTGAACATTCAGAACTGGTGAATACGATCGCAATTGAATCTCAAGCTGGACTTTAAGTATATAATAAATTGAAACTTGAGAGAGAGAAAATGGCGAGTGACAAAAAAATATAACACTCGATAACAGAGACGAAGAAGGAGACAGAGAGACAACATCGGAAACATCGATTGCTACGTGATACGATTTTGCTCGCTGTCTCCAAATTGAAAATAAAGTGAGCGATTCGCAAGGGTTCATGCAAATTACGAGTTGAACATTCAGAACTGGTGAATACGATCGCAATTGAATCTCAAGCTGGACTTTAAGTATATAATAAATTGAAACTTGCACCGTTGTTGTCATTATCGTTATTTGGGTGGCGGTGAGTCGATTAAATGGTTTATCGATATTAACAGTGATTAACTTTTAACATACATCGCTTGGTATATTAACAGAGCGGCAAAAATAAGTGTTGGATAACAAGTATTATTTTATTTATGGACTTAGCTCTATTCACATATTTTCTTGAGTGAAAGTATTACATATTGTATATATCTTATATGAACGATATCAATCTCAACAATTGCATGAGAAGAAATTATTAAAAATCCAAAAGCTTTTTTGTTTACTTTTCTTATGATATTTTACTTCGCCAAAATGAGAAGTCTGCCATTTTTTTAGTAAAAAAAGAAAGTCAAATACGAATTTATATTCGATTTCAATAGTCGACTAAAGTTCGGTTTGCCTTGCCCTTTTTGAGTACCTAATTAAAGTTTTTTAAGCACTTTCAACTGTGCTTGAAATAAGAAACTCCCACTTGACTTTTCAGCCTCAAATCCAATGTCGGAAATTCCTCCCTTTTTTGTGATTTTCCTCACTGCGTGCTGTTCCTAACTCCAGTCCTTTTACTCAATTAAATTCAGAGAGAAAAATTAAAAAAAGAACCTAAACCTAAACACTTTGCCCCCCAGCTCTTGACTTTAAATTCTCCGCAGATGCAAGTAAGAACAGCGAAAAGAGAAGACAAGACAACGGAGCGAAGGAAAAAAGAGATGGAAAAACAGAGGCAAATTACAAAAGCGCCAAACTACATAAATATCAGACGCATTCGAGCGGCAATGCAACAATTTTTAATTACCATTTAGGCGCTTGAACGAGCACAACAAACCCAGAGAACTCTGCACACAGCACTGCCAGAAAGTAAGAGAGAGAGAGAGAGAAAGTAAGGAGGAGGCAGAGAAAAGAAAAAATTAAACCCAAATCGCCCAAATCGCTGGCAGCGCTTTGCCCAGGCCCATTCAGCTCGATTTTGCTGCTGTATATTTTGGAAATAAAAAAATAAAGAGCGCACAAAAAAAGCGAACAAGAATATGGAAAAAAGACCGAAGCAGACCTAAATAAGGACAGGCAACAAAAAAGTCAAGAGCCAAAAAAAAAAGAAAAGAAAAGGCAACCATATAGAGGCTACTAAGAAGAGGCTTCGAGGAAGGCGTTCTCCCCATAAGAGTCTCTTCTCAGTCGCTGCCCCTTGGCAGTGCCTTCTTAGTAGTCTCACCTTAGCAGTCTTCTCCTCAACTTCCTGGATAAACATTGAGTTGGGTCTTTGATAATGAATGATGGTGTGTGAAACGAGAACAGGATTAAAAAAACAATGAAAGAAAGAGATAAAGTAGAAGGATAGACAATGCACAGCATTAAACAAAAAACAGTTTAAATTGACATAATATATTAATTAGATAAAATGTCTAATGAAATATCAGTATGAACTCACTGCAAATACTTACAAAAATGAGTTTATTAATGTTTTACACAGTTCATTCTTCTGTGATGCCTACCTAGTAGAGCACTAAGGAACATCTTCAACTAGTGATTACAAAAGACAAGCCGTTGAAACCCACTTTCCACTTGCCTAACTTGAGTGGTTAAGTTGCGGTTGAGAAAGCACAAATCATTATTTAATACACCTTTGAATTGTTCCTACTTTAAGATGCGAAAGGCAAATAATAAGGCACACACACATGTGTAGATTTTAATACACACACACACACACACAGACACATTGAGGGGAAATCGCAAATGCCTTGTGCTTAATCTAATGGGCGGCACGAAGGCGTGGCTTGTGTGCGCTCTGCCTGAGATATTCATCACCGTAAATAGACCAGACCACATCATTAGGGCAGTCGCCTTGCGAATTAATTACAATGAGGCGAAGGTGTAAAACTCGATGGGCTGCCAAAGGTAGCAAAGTAGCAGAGGTATCGTAGGGTGGGGCATGGGAGAGGAGAAGTAGGTGTGGGAAACAGCAATGGGGAACATCATTGACAACCGACCGAAGCTGCACCAACAATGGAAGCGTAGTTGTAATTACCTTTGGTTACACGCACACAGACACACACATCTCCCTCTCTCTCTCTCTCACAGACACACACACACACATATAATTAACTTGATAATGAGGGCAAACTCGTAGTCGAAGCCGGACCTGGCAGGAGCCTCAGCCGTAGCCCAAGTTGTCGCAAAGGCGCAAAATGTATGTAATGGTGTGTTAGTTGTTGTTGTTGTTGTTGTTGCTGGTGCTGCTGTTGTCGTTGTAGCTGTAACTGTGGTCGGGCCCTGTGGATACTGTCTCTGTTGCGCTTTGTTTGCCATGATAATGACTTCCGGTTCGCCAGCAAAATGACAGCCGGAATTCGTAATTGCTTTTAAGCGTTTCAGGCCTGCTCTCAATTTGGACCCTTTGATTTGCAATTTGCTGTTGGCCCACAACAAAAAAGAATCCACAGTACGACCAGGCGGAGCGCAGTGGCACTAAAATAAAGCCAAGCCAAGTCAAGTGGCCAGCTTAGGAGCCGTAATTCTTACGCATTTGACCCAAATTGACGCAGGTGTGTGAAAGGTGTGAAAAGCTCGGAAAACTATGCGGCAAATTGCATTCGACTTGCAACGAGGACAACAACAACAACAAGTACGAACGCACAGAAGGTGTTATTATGCAAATAGAAACTACGAAATCAGAGAGAGAGAGAGAGAGAGAGAGAGAAAGATTGCGGTTAGGGGAGAGACCTCGTTCAGCACGGTATGTTCTTGGGAAATTTGCCAGTTCCAAGCAATGAAGGCACACACCAATAATAAATTGAGTAAAATAAGTTACGAATTCACAAAGTTTCTATTCCAAGTTGGAAATTTATCATATTCGATTTTAGGGAATTAATATTTCCATCTATGCTAATTAAGCGTGTCTTTGCGGTTGGAATTGTTTCACTTTAAGTTTGATTTGGAAATGCTTAAAGGCACAGCTGATAACTCTTTAACGTGGCTTAAATATTAATAGCACATTACGTATACGCCGCGTATTGCAATGCGAGGCAATTCACCCCGAGTCGCCCACCATCACCACCCTCAACACCTGAGGGATTTGCGCGAAATTCGGGGAATTCGGACGGGTCTTAAATTTCTATAAAATAAGTAGATTTAATATGCTGCTGCACTTGGGGCCCATTTGAGGCGGCGTTGGTTTAATATTTATAACGAATCCCAGGGGTCAATGGCTTTTGTGTCTATTTGAGAATTTTAAGCACGCAAAAGGTTCGCATATTAAATGGCGACCTGACGTTATCTCTGCTCTCCTGCCCCTCCCGCCAGAGCTGCTATCCAGGGAGCTGGTTACAAGAACTAAGCAATGTAATTTTAGAGAGAAGGAGAGAGAGAGAAAGAGAGATTAATTGCCAAAGGGCAATTAATTGATTTGCAAGTTGTATATTCTACGGCAATAGATTATGTATCTATGTATGTCCAATGTAGAGAACCATTGAAATATCATTGTTCTTTGATTATTCTTTCATGGATAGCTCTTCACATGGCCTTTATCTAAACTCATCTTCTCCTTTCATGGCAAAAGCATTTCAATTGATATTCTCATAGTTTTTTTCATTCAATATTTCACTTTACTATTCTCCATAATTCTTTTTGACATTCTCTTTGATACAACTGCTTTTCATGCTCTTCCTTCTGCCGGAATTGTCACACACACACAGATTTTTTTAGCGCTTCAGCTTATTGCAAATTAATTACATCCTCTTTCATTTTGCTTGTTCTTCTGCTCTCACACCCTCAATACCCCATCGATATCCCCATTGATTCACAGACTCAGCTCATACCGATGCAGTCTGCTCAATTGCAATTTCAACAACAAGCCTCAAACTTGGTTGAGTGGCAGCCGAGGAGATGAAGAAGGGAAGTGTAGCAGGGGGAGAGGGAGTAGGGCTGCCAGGTTTGCATATTTCATAGAAGCTACGCATAAGTGACACTTGTCAAAACACATTTTCCACACCTACCCCACAAACTCACTCACACAGAGACACACACATATGTGTAGGTTCTCTCTTCTCCCTTCTTGCATTGCCAGAGGGCAAAAAAGCATATTTCAAGTGCGGCACTTCATGTGCGCCAAACAGAGACAGAGGGTGCTTGGCATGCTTGTGTGTGTGTGTGTGCGATAGAGTTAGACACACTAAGGCTGGGAGTGAATAAGAGTGAATGAGGGAAGGGGGCCGAACAGAAAAAGTGCTCAAGTCGAAAGCCCTTGAGTTGTTTTGCAACATTTGAACACGTCAAGTTTTTAAGGTCAACATGTCGCTGGCAGGCAGACGGAGGCGCAACCACGGTAACCATATCCCATTGCTGCAGCTGATGCGTACCGCACACAACGTTAGTAGTTGCAGTTTTTATTCCATTTCCCCTTGTTGTGTAATTTCAGATTGCAAGATTAGAGAATCGTTTATCAGCAGCCGAGTTCGCTGACTCCACTTGCGAACGGATGGATAGATAATTCACTCGGCCGCTTTTCAATTTGCCGCCAACTTAAAGCTGTTGAAAGTTTTAGTTTGAGTTCTTCCACCCACTGCAAGTGCTCATTTGCGCAAAGTAATTCATTACAATTGCATTTTTCGGCTACTGCAAAAGTTATACTTCTACTTCTGCGCTCGCTGCGCGATTTCTGAGTGCACTTCAACTGTTTTTCGCTTTCCGCGCAATGCGAACTTGATCAGAGGCGAGCTACAATTTAATTTTAAATTAATTTTTAAAACTTGAGTTGGTATATGCAGCGTATACATATTTATGTATATACATATTTACTTATTGTTTGCTCAAATGGTAATGTTAACATAACTTCAATTTACTTTTTATTAACGTGTCATTGCAATCGATACTTTACAAGAACACGAACATCGATAGATTTAATAAGCAGTGTGCAGCAGTTTTAGCAATAAACCTAATTATTTAATATTGCAGTTGTCAATTAAAAACATATTTCAAACAGTGCAATTTATCTCAAAATCGTTGTAGTGCTTATAATTTCAACAAGTACTCTTATCTTATTAGCTCTGCTTTGTTTCCACTGCTTCGCATTTCGCCCGATAAACGAGGACCCTTTTTTACAACGAAGACTACGTTTCTGATACTCTGCTGCGCTTATTGTTATCTGGCCGGCTCTCAGAGTTTCAGTGAGAGGTCATGTTTGCTTTTTGGGGGCAGCTCACAGCTTTTATGCGTGTGCTACAGTGGGGTAGAATGTGTGTGTGTGTGCGAACGAGCGTCTTGTTGGTAGCAAACACTTTTTCGTAAAATTTTCTCAAAAGAATGTTAGACAAACCGCTTTGTTGGCAACAATTTGGGTTAAAACTTAAGTGTTTTGCTTCGAGTTGCCGTGCCGTGCCGCATTGCCCCTGCGTCAACCCAACCCGAGTCTGCCTTTTAAATTCCTTGCCACTGCAGTGCTTTGCTTGGCTAAAACCATCCGAAACCAGCTAGAGGCGGAGATATGTGCGTGCCATGGAAAGGTTAAGGGGTGATGATGTAAAGAGGCAAAAAATAACAACAATTTGTGCTGGAAAAGCTAAAGCTTCGTGCTGCTGTTGTGTTTAGTTGATTTTTTGTGTGCGCTTTTCCTTTTCATGCACATTCCAAACCAAACAGAAGAAAAGAGAAAAGAAAACACAAAATAAAAGGACACAAATTGTCCTTTGCTCCTTTGGCTTTTTGTGCTGCGTAAAATTGGTGAAATGTACTTTCACTTGTTACTTTCGAGTAACCCAGAAAATGAAAAGTGTTTTAAAGAGATAAGATCGGTTAAGAGGATTTTCCTTAAATAATAATTAACATCTATTTGGCCATGTGGGGCTCGTAAGTAAATTTTCTGCATGGCATTTGAAACAACGACAATGTGTTTGCTAATTTGATTGAAAGTTTGATCAAGTTTAGCCAAAAACTTGGATATGCCGCAATGCCGAGGCCACATCAAAGCGTGAAAACCAACCAAACTTGATCCAATTATACTCAACCAAACCAGGCTGAACTTAACTCAAACCGAAACCGAAACCCAACACAACCAAATATATCTAAATGCGAGAGAACAGACTCTCTCTCTCTCCACCCATAAGTAGATAAATTTGTTTGTTCACATTTGGGGCAGTTTTATTGGTATCTGCTGAGCGTAACTTAACTAATTTTAAAGTTTTTGAAATTAGATTTCTGTGTGTGTGTGTGTTTGAGAGAGTCAGAGTGTGACAGCGCGTGTGTATGCAAGTGTGCGCAACGTCAAGTTACAGAAAGTTTCGAGCACAACTGATTTGGCTTTCGCTTCGCATGAAATTAGTTGCAATTTTCGGCATCTGGGGAAAATTTCACCATTCGGATGCAACAGCAAAGAGTGGAAAAGCAGGAAATTGTCTACAGCAGCTTGCGGTCTGAAGCCATCATCGTTATCCTCATCATCATCACCATTATGGGCATCATCGTGAATGACACTTTGGAAGTTTAAGAGGATTTTGAAAGCAAGTGCACTGCTTGCTAAATATTTTGTAAGCACTTCAAGTTATGCGCAATCTATTAAAATGTTGCAGTTAATGCGTTTTCAAAGTTTCAAAATCAATTTAATTTACAGTTTTCGTTCTATCTCAACGTTCCGCCAGCTCAGAAATTTGACACGCTGTAAACAGCGTACCAAAAAATAAAAATCGAATCGAGAATATCGAATTGCAGTGCAAACATATCGAAAACATTCTGAAGTGACAGCTTTTAAAGTGATTCACAATCGCAAAAGTAGAGCAACGAAATGCATTCAATTGATATTGAACAAAACTCCGATGCTAATTTGCCGGCCGAAGATAACTCCAGTGTTGTGGAGATAAATGGTACATCGAACACTCTGAAGATATCGAACCGGAGCAACGGATATGTCAAGTTTCATGGAAGCAACTCGTGCATTTATGTGGGTTACGAGCAGGAGTTATTGAGCCCGGACCACGTGACCACCAAGGATTTGCTTTACCAGGCAGTTGAAGTCTTGGAGCTCTTGATAATATTATTAATATGTTATGTTATATTAAGCGAACTTAATGGTTAAAAAATAAACTCATATATTATTTCCACATGGAAATAATAACTAATTAGCTCTGTGTAAAAAAAACTATATTAATGGATATTTGTGGATTATGTCAAGTTGTTCATACAACATTATAATCTTGTTACGTAGACAATATATTTAATTTTATTAAATAAATTACTCTGCGTAAAAAAAGTTAATTATCGAACACTGTTTTCTCTATCGATGTTCTTTTTTTTGTTTTCGATGATTGGAAATTCATCGATGAAGGACAATTGTGGTTGTGTATTGTGAATAGCTAAATTGTAATTTTGCAATAAGACGATTTTTAAAATAGCCTACACAAGGTAAGTAAACAAATCGGTTTTTGGTAAATACTTATAATTGTTTTACATGCAGAATGCTGATTCTCAATATATATATTAAAAATGGGTAACTCAACTGCAACTGTTTGTAGATAAATGCATTAGTTTTCTCTCGGCACTTGATTATAAACTCTACAAACTATGGATGCAGCTTCTACGGTGACGCGGACCTGGTCTTTTATTCTAACAAATAGCAATGGAACTATCTTTTTTAGCACACAGTTGTCAGCTATTGCATGCGATACAACTATATAAGTCCTACAGAAATGATTAATCAGTTATATAAATGGATCAAAGATATTGATTGATATAGCATTGTCAACTCTATCGCATCGCATCTTCATGGTGCATCGATCAGATGCGTCAATATATGTTTTGTGATGGACTCGCAGATGCTGTGTGCCCGCAGTTCGCTGGTGAAAGATCTGATATACTTCGGTATACAGGTACGTAGTTCGGCCCTGAACTTTAAGATATACCACAACTTCTGCATCGTTGACGGCGAGAAGCGCATCTTGCAACTTGATCGGACTAAGTGGCATCTTCCCAGTCACTTGTGGCAGCATCGTGGATACCTGTTGATGGGATCGCTTAATGGACAAAGAAAAGTTCACGTATCAAATTAGATTTAACCTCAATATGACGGGATGTTCAGCTTTATCCTCGATGTAATGTGGGATTCCTTTGTGTCTATTAGGAAATAAAATACAATTGATTACTTTAATATTATATCAGTTTTTATAGCGATATTTGACTGTCATTTGATATACTACATAACCTAACTTGCCATAAAGTATTGAGAGTGTTTCATCTTCGGTGTACTGTGACCAACTTTCTTTTGTGTTTGGTTGAGTTTCACCCACCCGCTTCGGTTTATTGCAGTAGAAAGTTTTGTTCACAACTTTTCCTGCTTACACATGATGCTAGGGAATTTCGCCAGTTAACCAAGTTAACAAATCCACAACGTTCTCTTTCTGTACTTTTTGCGCTGTTTCCGAGTCTTGATTACACTTTGGTCGCTCATAAATTTGTATCCGAGACACCAAAAGAAAGGGAGAGAGAGAGAGAAAAGAAAAAAGCCGCGGGAGATGAAAATGGCCAATATAAAGAGCGAAAAGTTTTTTATTTCACCTGGGCGATTTGAAGTGAAACTTGAGCGATGCAATGTGCTAAGGTTATAACTACAGAAACTTGCCAAAGGGGTGGGGCTGCTGTTCTACGAGAAACTTTCGTTTTTGCATTTTATTTATTATTATCAACTGTGCATGAACACTGTTTTATATTTATTATTAATGCTGTTTGTGTTTTATCATTTGTTTATTTATTTTATAAACAATTAATATTAATAATAGTGTACTCACAATAGGATTGTCTTTGCATTTGTGTCGTCGTATAAATACATAAAACAGTTATAAGGATTTTAGCTTTATTCCAAAAAGTTCATAGTCGATAGGGACACCTCAATTTTCACTTAGTTCAGTGCACGTAACGAACTCATCGTTCTCTTTCTCGTCTCTTTTGTCGATTAACTTCACCTGATCCTTGCCCAATTTGTAATCGCAGATGAAATTCGGATTGAGAGCTTTAATATAGTCCCATGGTATCTCTTTGCCCATCAATTTGTTGCCCTCAGTCCAGATCACGGTTACCGATTGTATGTCCTCATGCTTGGCATCGACCACGGCGTTATGGATGCGTCCATCGGTTCGAGTGATGATTACCTTATCGCCAACAATGATATTCTCCATTCTGTCAATGCTTTCGAAGAGGTGAAAGTGTTTTATAATTAAGTATTTATTTATTTAAAGTTTTATATAAAGCATGTACAAATGTGTACTAGAATACTTTTTGTTTTTTTAATGTATTGTAAAATTATAATTATTAAATTACGTTGTAGTCTTAAGCTGTTTCAAGTTTGATATCTGAGTGAAATGTGATGACAGAGTCTACGCACACTAGCTAGTTTCCCCTACAAATGGGAAAAGGGAAAACTCGACTCGGAATAGGGTATTCCATTTATTGCTGGCTTCATCAATTTATTCGTGGAACGCCTCAAATGAATTCAGTGTTTTTCATTTTGTTGCTCCAAGTGCATTAATCAAAAAGCGCATTCGGCGACAAATTGTGAGGACAGGTGCGTCAGTTAGCTGTCGCCCTGACTTTGTACACCTTTGTTCACATGGTTGGAACAACACACACTCGCATGCAAGCAACACACCTGTCGTGATGTGCTTGGTTCCAGCATCCTGCTTCGGGTAAACATCTGCCCAGACAAATTTTATAGCCAACATTTTTGGGGCATCGCTTGGACGCGCTCGTAAATTCGTAGAAATCTCTGGTTGTGTGAGTGAGTCGCTCTCTCTCTCTGTGTGTGTGTGTGTGTGTGTGGGTTACTCGCTTTTGATATATGGCCATTGCTACGTTACGGGTTAGTACTTTTCAAATTAGATTTAGGAACGGTCCCTGTTCGGGCTCTTCCTCTAAACTGCCATAAAATGTGAGGCGAACCCAAACGCCTTGCAATATTTACACAACGCAGCAACAACATTGTTGCTTACGTGAGGAATATAGCAAATGTATAAATAGTACATATGTATGTATGTATATAAAAGTACATATGTATGTATCTAGCCCCGATGCAATTCCGATTGAATTACGATTGCCGCAGAGCTTTCATTTAATTAAAACTAAAATCAAGCATCGCTTAGATAAAGTTCACGCATCGTGGGTCAAACACGTCGCTCCGTCACTATCTCTCTCCATCTCCATCTGCCTCTCTTTATCTCTGTCTCTTGGTCTTTTTCCATCTCGTTCCCACCCAGTCAGTCAGGTGTAAAAACTAATTTACAGACATTAGAGCAGGGGTACAATGAGAACGTTGTCGAACTATGCAGGCGAAACCGCAAACACTTTGCTCCCGTGTCCAGAGAAGGGGGTGCCACGGAGCAGGGCGGGATGCCTAAGGACGTGGCCATAAATGCAGATAGATGGCCCAGAAGTTTACCCTGTTGTTGCTGGATAGGCGCGTGGGCGAACGACCTTGGGATGTTCCCACGTAACGGTTGAGAGGCTAAATGGAAAATCGAAATGAAGAAAATACTGATGAGTTGTGCGGGGAAACGTAGCGAAAAGAGGGGCATGTTGAATCCCCTTTGATTCGCAGTTTGATTTTTACTTTTTAGAACAGCTTTGCTTTAATTAAATTTAAATTTTTATTAGCTTCCTTTGAGAATGAAGTTATTTATAGTTATTTATTGACGTGTCTTCTGTACTGTTTCTGCAATCTGTTTTGTGCTTCCCACATTTTTGAAAGGGTTTTCTGATCTTAGTGAAACTTGCAATATAATTTTGAATGTTAAACTTAAAAGCCACTGAAAATCATTGAAATCTGCGCTGCAGTTTTGCACGCCTGTGATGCGATTTGTGCGCCGTGGGCATATTCAGAATTCCAGTTAGCAGTTTATGGGTCACCAGGCTGACAATGGGCAGCCGCATCATCAGCGTCAATATCATGAGAGCACACATAAATCTCATGGCTGCAGCAATCAGAATCGGCATCAGCAACTGTAACTGGAGTAGGTTGCTCACGGGGCATAGCAAGGGGGACACGGAAAGAGAAAGGGACAGGGACAGGGACAGTGGCAACTTGTCAGCTGGCGGGCAGGCAGGCAGGCAGGCAATAGATAGGATAGTGGAAATAGCGAATGGCGTCAAGGGCGCCATAAATGAGAATTTCCGACTCATTTCCGTTGTTTGTGTGTGGTTCGTTTGAAAGCATGAGAGGCGGGGGGAGGGGTAGGAAGAGCCGAAAAGCAGCAAAACGAGCTTCGGATCACAATGTGCTGGAGGGGGGAAAGGAGGTCTATATACCGTATATATGTATGTACTATACACGTATTGATTTTCGCTCGACCTAATGGCATTTTTAGCCTGACAAATATTGCAAAATTTATGGCCAACGGCCACTAACATCACACTAACACTGGCTCACTGACTAGCGCACACCTGCCGCAACTTGACCTTTGACCCAAGTGCAGCTTGCCGCTTTGCCATTTGTCAACATTAGCCCGAATTAGAGTCGCAAATGCGTGTCAAGGGCAGCTCAGCCGTAGCTCACCTGCTTGCTCGACTTATCGATTACCTGGCGAGATGCGAGATGTGACACACGATTCAATTAGATGCAGCCCTGGCGGTAGAGCCATGTTTTATATAGCCTGCCCGCAGGCGCCATTAGTCCTGTACCCAGAAAGATTCGCTCGTAAATTTCGCAGCGATGCAATAAGCGCGAAACATGTTGATACACCACAATAAAATATGTCTCCCAGAGAGAAAGAGAAGGAGCAGGAGAGTGAGAGAGGAAGAGAGAGAAGAGAGATTTATGCCGAAATAATAATAATGGACTGTGCATAAATCACCACGGGATGAGTTCATAATCTTTGCAGCGTAGTAGGCTACTAAATCGAATCGAAACACGGAAACATCAGAGCAGAATGCATAGTCAGTATTAAGACAACTACTACAAATAAAACTACATATACATTATTCAATACATACATAAATATATTCTACACAGTTACATACATACATATATATTACATATTGTGCATCGTAGCGATGCCTTTCCAGGATAACAGGGTGTTCGCTACACGCAGCAGTCGCATCCTTTGTAATTCGTAAGTTTCTATTCACTTTTCCCAGAACAGACTTGGAAGCCTAATCGAATTACTGTTTCCCATTTACACACAGCGAAAGCACCATGACGTTTCTCTACCCAAATATGACGCAGCCCATGGAGGATAAAATAGAGCGGTAATAATCACTTTCTATTGTTGCTGCAGATTATAATGCACTCTTCTTTCCCGCTTCTTTCAGCACCCCATTGCTGGTACTAGACTATGTGCAGTTCCTTGCCGCTCGCACCATACAGTGTCATTGGCGCAGCTACCTGAGCCGTCTGCGAGACATCCGCAGATGGAAAGCGGCAATAACCATACAACGCTGGTGGCGCGGATTCAATACACGTCGCAAGTTTGTTTACTTGTTGGAGGATATGCTGCAGGAGCGTCTGTTGAATATGTACAACAAGTCGGCCACCAAGATTCAGGCACTGTGGCGTGGCTGGTGGATACGGCGTACGGTGCACGATGTCTACGCCCTGCAGAATATGCAGGCTTGCGCTGCAGCAGATCTACTCCAGTGTATTGCCTTCAAGCTGCACCATTTGCTGCGCACTTACACCATACCGGGCGTATACTCGCTGCGCAATTCACAGTAACTATTACACCCTATATACTGTGTGTATATATCCTCATATCATATATCCTATATTTGATTGTGTTTGCAGCTGTCTGTCGCGCGTGGAGAAGCTCTTGCTCAGCATCAACTATCGCTTCCACAATGGACTGGTCTCGTTCGCCATGTCCCAGCGTCAGACGGATCTCAAGTCGCATCGCCAGAACTTTGCCAACACCAAATATGCGACGCAGGTGCCTTTCACTGGACCAGACTACAAGGGCACCTGCAAGCCGCACTGCGAGGATTACATGCGACGCTCCAAGAATATGGATATGCGCATGTACGCCATTATTGCCAGTTACGATAAATCGATGGACGTAGGAAACGCCAAGAAGCATAGGATGACCATGGAAGAAAGTAGGTTTGGAGTGCATCAAACGCACTGCGATTATTCGGTACCGGTTAATTGAAATCCGTATTCAATTTGTTTTGTAGAACGGCGCCGCAGGTACGTCAACAAGATGCTGGAGAGGCTTGAGAGTCGCAAGTGTAGCTTCTGTTCCGAGGTCATCAAGAGCATGAGTCGCTGGTCGATATGGAACAATAAGAAATTAAACATATCCAAGGACATCTTTAGAACTCCGGAAAATCTTGAGAACTTCCTCAACGAGGCCTCAACAATTGTGGGTTCAATGGGTGGACGCTGCCATTGCAACATTGATAATTACGAAACAGTTCAGTGTCACTAACATTTGAAACAAGTCAAGGCGTACAAAATGTATTGTGAACATGACCGATATAAATTTATTTCCTGGATAGTACAAATTCTACATTAACGAATAATTTACACCACTATGCGAATACTGTTCTAAAGCAATCGACCAGAATAAAACGAAAACAATTCTTTTTAAATAACTTGCTGTCTTTATTTTCCGTATCTTGCTTACCAAATATGTAGCCCTGAAACCGAATCATTATTGTCACAAAACAAAGTCTATTTTGATCGATCTATAATTATGTGCATTTCAAACTATTCATTTTTTTTATATTTACAATCTACGTGTTCATGGCTTTCGCAGTCTATGCGATCGGATGAAAGCAAAGGATCGTCTGCGAACTCCATATTCAAAATTTTAATTTAGATAATCTGACAGCATTATTATACTTCATTACTGAATAATGTGTATATATATTAATTAATATATACTAGATTTTCAGTGTATACTTTTAATCTGTAGACATCGTCTACTTTCTTTATAAAGAATGTATTTTAAAGTTATAAGTGTTTACATGTATTCAATGTTTTTTATTTTCAGAGTTTTCTTGCAGTGCAGGACGTGCATTTGAATCTGAGATAAGAACATCAAAAGACGCTCAGCTGGAGATTTGTGTAATTGTAATGCGTCGTCTGAGGCAACATCATCATTCGTCTGTTTCTCCACATTCTGCTCTTTCGCTGTGGCTCTGCTTGTCTTAAATATGCAATTACAACGTTACGAAAAATGTCTCCTGGTCAGCTCCGTTTGGTGACATACAAAGTGTATGTGCATGGCAGACACTCCCACTTAGATTCGCATATTTATTCGCTTATATCTCTCTCTGGAGGAGCCTGACGAGGCCGAAAATTAGGCATATTTATCATTAAGTCGGACACGAAAACAAACAGGCAAACAGAGACAGAGAGATGGAGGGATAGGGAGATGGAGAGGGGAGTACAAACCGCAGAATGTGAGTGCAACATTTTTGCGGCTAATGATGAAAATGTTGCCTGGTCGCCATGGGCAACCTCTTTTATCATTAGGTTAATTGCCTCTGCGTACACTGCCTGTCAGTTATATGCGTACGCGTTCAATCCGGCTCGGAATGCCGAAATGCAAGTTGCGGCCAATTAATTTGTAACGAGCTTTTCACCCACTTCGTCTTGCCCCGCCTCGTGTTGCCCGCGCCTTGTCCGTGTTGTGTTTGTGACATATTTCTTCGGTTCTTACCTAATTATGTTCGCGTTATGACCACGTCAAGGCCCAAGGAGGGCCCAACTTGCAAGTGTCACGAACAGCACGAACGAATATCCGCTTTTGATTTACAGTTAACCAGTTGAGTTGAAAACTTGAAAAGAGGCGTGGTTAGGCACCGGAGTTATGCAGTAGAGAGTCCTTTCGACTACTGAATACACTTTATTTTAAATAGGTATATTAATTATGCATACTTTGCATTAGGTTATAGTGGGAAAATTATATTAGACTGGAGAGAGAAGGACAGACCGATGGAAGTTAGATGAAATTACAGACAGATAGATAAAAAAAAAGACAGAGAGCCAGACTTACATATATGGTAAGCAGACAGCCAGACATATAGACAGACAGACAAGCAGACAAACAGACAGTTATACATACTGAGACGCATACAGACAGAGAGAAAGACAGACACACAGACAGACAGACTGACAGACAGATAGATATTTAGATAGACAGACAGACAAACAGACAGGCAGACAAACAGACAAACAGACAGGCAGACAAACAGACAGAAAGACAGTAAGACATACTGAGACGCATACAGACAAATAGACAGAGAGACAGACATACAGATAGGGAGACAGGCAGACAGATAGACAGACACACAGACAGACAACAGACAGGCAGACAAATAGACAAACAACCAGACAGAAAGACAGACAGGCAAATGGACAGACACACAGACAGACAACAGACAGGCAGACAAATAGACAAACAAACAGACAGAAAGACAGGCAGACAGACAGATAGAGAGGCGAGGTAGACAGACAGTGAGACAGAAGGGCTAAGAGGCTGACAAACAGACAGAGGGACAGTCAGACAAGCCGGTATAGCTTTTCTTAACAACGTCTTGTAGTGCGTAACCAACAGCTCCATAAATTGAATAAGCTTATTTGAAAAGTTATCAATGGTTACAGGGTATCATGTAAGAACAATTTTCCAGATTGTATTTATATTCATATTCCATTCTACCTTTTCGACTTGTTCGGCATTTGAACAAGTCACAAGTACTTCCCATTGCTCCCTCTTCTTTCGCGCTTTGGCCTTTCTCTGATATCCTATCTTGCCCATGCGCTCTGTGGCAGGTGTACATGATGGTAAGGTTGGCTAAAAGAATTTACGATCTTGTGCTCAATAAATTAAAAACTTTTTATTTCGCAACGTGTTTTGGCCAGCAGCAGCAGCAGGAGCAGTATCTACACGGGTATCCCCTGTCCCTGTCGCGGCTTCATTCTGGCGTCTTTCGTTTCGTCGGGTGTTTGGCAGTCGAGCAAATTAATTGAAAAGTTGAAAATTTCACAAGTGGCGGCCGCATTTAAGCCAATTACACATGCCGTTAACAAGCACAGCGAGGAGGACAACGGCGACACGGCACAATGGCGGCCACTTTCGCACGCGCCGGAAGACATTAAGACACACACACACACACATAGGCAAAAACAAGCCCGCATACACAGTGAGAGTGGTTGAGAATAAGGCGCAGAGGTAAGAAGAGGAGGGTGAACTCTTGCGTCGCCCCTCGGCCGTCGTTATCATTAAGTTAATTATATGTTTGCGGGTGCCAAGAGGTAATTACAACTCAGATTTCGGGCATTTCGTAGAAGTCGATGCCGATGCGAATGCGGATGCGAATGTCGATGATGATGTCCACGACTGACTTTGGGTCGACGCTAGTCAAGTTGTAATTAATTTGAAAGCAAACATTGCCCTGATGTGGTTACCTCCCTCTGTGTTAGTGTGCGTAAGTGTGTGTGTGTGTTTGTGTGGTTCATGTGTGAGTCCTTTGAAAAGTTATTAGGGGTCGTCTTGCCATTAAATGCTCCATTTTCCACCCGCATTTCCCGCACTGCCCGCATCCCCCATGTGCCAAAAATTATGCAAAGCTGGCGTTAAACACTTGAAACTTCTTGCCGAAAAAGCTGTCTTTGGCGCGCAGTTTGCGGCCCACGGGCGAGTGCTAACTTTTCTCTTGGCCCATTTAATTAAAAAGCGTACAAATTGCATACTGAACAATCCATTAAAAATGACCAAATGAGTTTGATGCAACTTTTCATCTCATTTTTATAACGTTTCCAGAGTTTTCACTTTTGTTTTCTGTTTCTTTTTTTTTTTACTCTGCTCAAATTGTTTGCAAATCTGCTTGAGATTTGCCCGAGCTTACAAAGCTTTTTTAGCACATTTTTGTTTTTGCAAAACTTTTTAGTTGAACGTGCTGGAATTTTTGTGTTTTTATATGCATAGTTCGGCAGCAGAAATTTTATAATAAGCTTAAGTTGGTTTTTTTATTTTTATTTTTCGGGATTTCCTTTTCTCGCCCATCATCAATATGCGAATTACCAGTTCGGCGTTGACATGCGAATTGTGTATTCGAAAATATGCTGTGGAAGTGAGTGTGTGGAGAAAAGCGCATGGAGTGGACGGCAACGTTATGCAACTATGGGCACAAGGCGACTTTGGCTTTAAAAAACATTTGGTTTTGGGGGCACAGCAAGAGTTAAGCTTTATATCAACCAAAATGGTAATTTTTCATAGAGAATAAGCGCAGTTTGCTAAAATTTCCTGAATGTTTTTGGTAGCTTCAAGAGAAGTACAAAAATGTACTTTAAATATTAAATGTAAGACTGAAGTTTACGTCAGTTTTAAATGTTTCTATACTTATCTACTTTTCAGAGATACTCAACAAGTATTTGAATAAGATTTCTAGTAACTTCCATAACATCTATCCACCAATTGATTCATCTTTCCCATTACTTTTATATTATATATCCCATTATTTAATCGTTTTATTAATTAGATTAGAATTCCCATATATAGTATATATATCTATTCATGTATTGCACACTATATTTGCCATGTAAATCTTACCTAAATTTCCATCAAGCATACGCCGCATGGACAGCTTTAATTTGCATTTAGTTTCCGCCTCTGTTGACTTTTGCTTTCGCTTTTACCTCTCACAGTGTAAGCGGCAGAGTGAGAGGAGATGGGAACACAAACTGATAGACAGGGCGAGGCAGCTGCTTGGGACGCTAGCGGGCCAAGTTGCCCTTTGACATTCGAACCTTTGGCTAGATTTATGGGCTGGCGGCCATGTCGATTAGTTGGCCATAAATCTTACCATTTGCTTGCGGTCAGCAGCTGCAGCCGAAACAAGTCTGGACATGTGTTGTTGGTCGCCATGGCCGCTTGAACTGTAATCGGGGTGTCGTGTCTCGTGCTGTTGTACCCTGCTCCATGAATATCTCCGCCTGACAAGAGGATCAACCTCAACTTGCCCTCTCTCTCTCTCTCTCTCTCTCGCGCTCTTTCTGCTGTCGCATTATTGCACCATTAGCGGCTTAACTCGTTTCAACCGTAATGTCCGCTGAGCGATATATAAATATGATATATACAACGCATATATAGAGCGCATTAAATCTGGCCGCGACTCGACTAATTCGCAAAGTTTTCACGCTGTTTCGCAGTTTTTGCCTTGAGCCGAACTTTAACCTGCCTGCCGCAGGTGCTAAAAATGATTTGCAAAATGTAAAAGTTTTCCATATAAATTCAGCACAGGCCAGCGTAAAGAACGAACAAAGAAGAGAAAGAAGGGTAAGAAGGAGGGGAAAAAAACTGGCAACAGAACTTAAAATTGCTCAAGTTTAGTTTATTTTAGTGAAATATGCGAAAAGTTGAATACATTTTTGCGAATTGCGAATCGGAATGCAAATAAATTTCCATATAGCAAGAGCGGTCTGTATCGCAATTGTTGCCCTGTTGTTTCTCTCATTGTTGTCGCCAGCTGAAGAACAGAAGAACAGTTACGAACAGTGTGAGGGCAGAATGTGATAAATTGAGTGCAGTCTAAAGTGAGTAACAGCACTAAATGAACGAGACGACAGGAAACTCTATCAAAAATATTCTGAACTGTGGAAAAAACGTAGCATACTTTTCAGAGCAATGAATACGCCTTGACATTTATTATGATCTACGCGAATCCTTGAGAAATTTCAAAGGTTTTTCGCCTGGAAATTAATAAAAGAACATCAAAGCATGTTGTGGATTTCTATATATAGCAGAACTCATCTCAGGTTCAGCTGTGAGGCAGATAAAAATAACATTTGGCAGCGCACTTTTTGAGCCTCTTCGCAGTCGTGAGGGGAATTAAAGGGCAACTAACAACGACAACAGCAGCTTGACGAACTTGACCCCAGTGCAGCAGCAAAAGTGCCACACAGCTAATTCAGATGTGATTTAAGTATTTTGAATATATAGTCGTGTAATATGTCAGCGAAGAGCAAACAAAACAAAGCGAAAATGAAACTGTGCGCGCAGTGTACGTGTACATATGTTGCAGAGCAAACAGCTTTTGTCAGCAGCAGTGCATGGCACTGTCATTCACTGTCCATCCAAGGTGCTCGCACTGCACTGCTTGCTGCACAGCTCCCCCCTCCATGCCATGCAGCACTGCCACACTCTGCAGGTGTTCTCTCTTTCACTCTCCCCCTCTCTCTCCCATTCTCTCTCTCTCTCTCATAAATCTCATCTCCGGCCATGCGAATGTGCGAACGCCCCGAACCGTCAGATAAATTTAGTGCAAAAATATTTAAAAGTCTATTTGTTGTCGGATGTGTATCTGTGTCTGTGTGTACCGTGTGTGTGTGTGTGGTGAAACTAAACAAAGAAATACTCACATGTAAAATTGCGCAAAACGAAAATGAAAGGAAAAAACAAGCCGAAAGAATGAGACCAAAAAACCGCTCACCAAAACTAAAAACACACATGTGAGCAATGATTGTGTGCCAGTGTCCGTGTGTGTGTGTGTGTTGGTCGGCATGGCACAAAATGGCAGTGCGAACAGCCACCTGGGCGCCACAAAGAAGAGAAAAAGCCAAAACAACAAAAGAGAGTGGGAGAGGGTCAGAGGGAGGGGCGAATGCAAACCTCAGAAATGCCGCCAACGATTTAACAACTGACTTCTGCGTGGGCCGAGCAACACACACTAACACACACACACAAGCACACAATCAAGTACACCGACATACACTGACACACACACACACACAGGTGAGATAAAGCCGGTAAAAAACGCTAGTGAAAACTAATAGCCTTGGGAGATACCCTGCAGTGGGGATTTAAATTTGCCAAGCAGAAGTATTTTATGAAATATGCGCTCGAACGTTATCAGAGTTCCACTGTGCGACGCGGCTGCCTTTGTTGGCTTTGAGTGCGCTCTTTGTGCAGCGTGCAGTACTTTGAACAACAGTGCCTTAAAGCAAGCAGTGCACTAGCTTAAGCAGTGACGTAAATCAATTTTAAGGCATCTCTCATACCCGTCTCCTGCTATGCGCAGGGTATAACAAAAGGACAACTCTGAGTAGAGTAAAAGTGAATGCTGTTTCTTCGTTTCGTTTCGTTTGGCTTGTTTTCACAGTTCTGTTATCTCCCCTCTCCCTCCCCTTCGCCTTCTCTCCCCCTCCTCCCACTCACCTGACCTGCGCTGCTGCTTTCGTCAAATTAACAAAAGAGGGAGGACTAAATTTAGCTCGAAGCAGAGACAGAGAGCTCTGGCTGGCAGCACAATGCAATCCTACCATTCTTTTTTGTTGCCTTCTTTGTTCCCGAACGGTAAAGGTTAAATTTATTTTTAAATGATTTTCCAGTTTTCAGTTAAGGTGACTAGGTGAGAAAGTCTAAATTAAACTTGATACTTGCGGAATATTACAGCAAGAAACATGGGAGTGTGTGGGGCGACTTTAGCCACGCAAAAAGTTCATTGAGTGCTTTTGCACGCGACTTTGACAGCGTCGTTTCGCATTGTGCGCGTTTTAAAACGCCTGCAATGCTTTCAGACGTTTTTACACATGCATGTTACATACATACATATTAATGTGAATATGGCTACGAGCGTGTGTGAGCCCTTTCAGGCAGGCACACACACACTCACACACACAAAAAGTGGGCAGCAAACATATGCAAGGCACGTTTCGGAATTATGTGCCGCGACCAGAAACAGAGCCTGATCCAGAGCCAGGACACGGGCGCACATGCCACGGCCAGGCGAGTCAGTCACTGCACAAAATAAATAAAATATCCGACAACACGCGTGCACACACACACACACACACACACATATGACACACACAAACAACAATAAGCCGAGGATATTTTCATCAGAAGCGTCAGAAAAACCAGTTGAAAATATCTTCGAGGCCGACAAAAGCTCGCATTGCGTACTCGAATTGTAGTTGGCACGCCCCCTCCCCGCCCACTGCTAATCATCACTCGTCGACACGCTTTCCCCAACCCCTTTTCGACGCCCTCTTGCGGAAATTGTGCGCCGATTAAATTGGCAATCAACTCAAACGCAAAAGCTGCGTGAAAATGTCACAGTCTGTTGATTTCGCAACGCACGACGCAACACTATGGAAATGTGCCCTACTCTGCCCTGCCCTGCTCGTCATAACCTGCCCCAAAACCAACACACCACACCACAGCACACCACATCCCAGCGCACCACTTGCACTGCTTGCCACCTTCGCCTCAGTCACTGAGCTGGGTAAGCACAGGCAAAAATGGCATAATTACGGGAAACTAGCCGAAAAAGTTTACATTTATGAGTACAGTGGAGCACAGTGGAGCAGACTGCGTGCCACATATCGTATTTATGTCACCATCAAGGAATGCAAAAAGCGTAAATAGCTCCCTCTCTCCCCGTATAAAGAGCCCCAAGGCACTGCCGGCAATTGGGTCTGCAAAGGTTCCCGGTTCCTGGTTCCCGTGTCTGACGGTGAACAAAAGTTACGAAACTAACTTAACCAGAGAAAAAGTGGAAGCGCAGGCTGCATAATGTAATTACATTCATAAAAGTTTGTCAGGAATACTATTAAAATTAATACATGTGTTTAATAAACAAGCAGCAGAGCATGCAGTTTTTTATTTAGTTCTCACATAAAGCGCAATTAATGTTTGCAAATTAATTCACAACACAGCAGTGCAATGTAAGGGAAATGGAACATCGCACTTATACCGAGTTACTGCTTACCTATCTGATCTCTTGCTGAGTAAGGGCAAGCAGAACAAACTGCGAAGTTCATTCAAAGAGGACTAGATGAAGAGATTGCATTACCGACATCTTGCATTGTGGAGAGAACATGAGCTCGGCCTTTTTATTCGTGATCTATTCGGATTGTGTGTTCGCCCTGTCCATGTGGACAATCGCCGTGATATGCTGCACTTGTATCGATTTGCGTACATTTTTATGTAAAATTAACAGTGTTGGTAAAGCAGTTGAGCAAATAAGAGCCCTTCATGTAAATCAAATATGCATATGCAACCCTGCAGTGTCCTCGGCCAATCCCTAAGTCACTGCTTGCTCAGCTGCAGTGGATCGTCAATTTCGCCCGCATGACAAGTAGAACAAGCAGTGCAAGCAGTTGCTTTAAAACAAAAGCACTAATTATCGAAAGTTCACAAGATTCAATTTGTATTTTAAATAAATGCAATAAATGCAAGAATATTCAGCATTCCAGTTGAGTAAAGTTCAAGCTCAACTCAGCCTGCAGCCTCAACTTCTGGTTATCCAATTAACATTCTCAGCATCGTTAAGGCAGAGGCGAAAAGCCGATAAAGCTGACCTCTTCATGCTTTCACACCACAGAAGCGCACTTTGATTGCAGTTGACCTCACAGTAGCGCAGACGTGCGGACAGACAGCAGACAGAAATGTCCGGACCCCTGGGCATATTTTAATTACCATTTAGGCGCGAGTGAAGAAGGAGAAAAGCACAAGACAACATTAAAGAGAACTGCAGACGCGCCTTGTTTGCACTTTGCCGACTCTCTAATAGCCAAAAAAAAACGAGAAAGAAACGAAAAAAAGAAAAACCAGCAGACAGCAAAATGTAAAAAAATTGCCTGACTTTGTCTGACTTTTTAATTTTGGCTGTCAAGAGCCAAAGAAGAGTGTGCGGGGGAGCAGACGAGGTGCAAAGTAGAGGGCAATAGAAGAAGAGATACAGAAGAGCAGAGCAGAACGCGTTAAATGTATCCACACTGGGCTTAAAGTAGTTCCAGCCAATCGATGTGGGGAGGCTGAAAACAAAAGTTTTCCGCATTTGTTTATTCTTTTGAACTTCTCCAATTAAAAGTAAATATTGTGAGTAGTTTATCTTGATTCTATTCATTGCCAAGCCACGCAATGCCGTGTCTGAAGTTCGGGACTGCTTTGCATTGAGAGTTCTAGGCCAGCCCCAGCCCAAGCCCGGGAGCGAAGCCATGCGCTGTATCTGTATCTGATTTCCACTCGAAGCCCCAGTGCGGCCGACTTAAACTTTTGTCAAACTTTTCTTGCCGCGTAATTTAATGCCATTTAAAGCAGCAGACGATGAAGACGCCGACGATGAAGACGAGGATGAAGATGACGATGACGATGACGACGACCGACGGTGAAGGCGACGTGGCGAAAGTTTGGGACACATTCTAATGGCTGTGTGAGTGCCGTGGCAATGAGCTTTCGTTAGTGGACTGGCTGATTAGTGCGCTTAAGAGTTGTGGAAGTTGTAAGCTGGAGGAAGTTGAAGTAATAGTGGAGGGAATAGTAGTGGCAATGGAATGGTAGTAATAGTAGTAGTAGAAGTAGAAGTAATTGTAGTAGTAAAAGTAGTACTAGACTTAGTAGTGATAGTAGAATTAGAAGTAGTACTAGTAATAGTAGTAGTGGAAGTAGGAGTAATGGAAGAAGTAGTAGTAGTAGTAGTATTAGTAGAAGTAGTAATAGTAGTAATAGGAATAGTAGGAATAATAGTAGTAGTAGTACTAGTAGGAATAGTAGCAGTAGTAGTAATGGTGGTAGAAGTATTATAAGTAGTAATAGTAGTAGAAGTACTATAAGTAGTAGTAGTAGTAGAAGTAGAAGTAGTAGTGGTACTAGAAGAAGTTGTAGTAGTAATAGTAGTAGTGGAAGTAGTAGTAGTAGTAGTAGTAGTAGTAGTAGTAGTACTATAAAAATAGTATTGGTAGTATTAGTAAAAAATAGTAGTAAAGGTAGTAGTAAAAAATAGTAGTAAAGGTAGTAGTACAAAATAGCAGTAGGTGAAGAAGTATTAGTGTAATAGCAGCATCCACAATAGTAGTATTAGTAGTTGTATAATTGAAAGTGGCAGTAGTTTAGTAAGTAGTAGTGTAGAATCAGTATCAGTATCAGTAATAGTAGTAGTAGTGGCAGTAGTTAAGGTAGTGTAAGATATAGCAGGTGTAAATGGCACTATTGCAAAAGTTATAAAGAGAAGAAGTAGCATTAATAGAATAAAAAGTAGTAGAATCTTTAATCTTTAACAAACAATTGTCTCTACAGTACGTGGCACAAATAGAAGTAGAATAAATTGTGTAGTATTTATAGTAATAGTTGTAGTAGCAACAATTCACTCTCTACTGGTAGTAGGCACTTCTATTTGCTAGGAATCGCGCGCGTGTCAGTGCTAAAAATGAGTCATAAAGTGCCAAGTAGTTCTCCTGCTTCCCCCCTTCCTCTCTCTCCCTTTCTCGGCCTTTTCTCGCTATCCCTGTCTCTGTCTCCATCTCGTTCCGTCTGGCATACTGCCATACATTCGTTCACAAATTTGCATTGGGCACACACAACGAACCGAATCGGTTCTCATGCACGACGTGCATGAAAACACAATTTCACAGTTCCACACATATATTTATACCCTGTACAAATGGCACTGCATAAATGGGGCTATGATCAACATGGGAAGTAAGATAACGAAGTTAAGTTGAGACTTTCCTTTCTATCCATTGCACTTATATTCATTATTATATAAATGTTTTGACTTGTGGACTGTGAAACTGTAGAAAAGATTTAAATTGTTTATTTTGTAATGTTTGATCTATGAATAAAATAATGCAAATAATCTGCATAATGTTTAAGGAGCATATGTCGACATTAGGTCAATGAAGAGCTAAAAAACACAGGGCATCATTTAGTCGCACACTTTTGTGTGGAGTTTTTTGCAATTTTATTGAACGTCGTTTGGCAGAATTATGATTTTAGTTTGGGCTTCTTTCTGCCGTTTCTTCGCTCTGCACACAGACAAAATCACGTTCGCGCATACAAAAGACGGGCATAATTTTATTTACGATTCAACTTTGTACTACAAAACACCAGAGTTGCCCCTCGCGGCGTTCCTGGGGCGACCCCGGTTCGAAGCAACTTGGCGAGTTTAATGCGTGTGCTTAGTTCCGGAGCAGGCAGCACGACTGCGAATGAGTGGGGAGGAGTGTGTGAAGAGGGGGCAGAGAGAAGAGCAAGGAGACCTGGGGCAAAGGGCAGCTGGGAAGGTGGCAAGTTTTATTAGCCCGAAATGTAATAAAATGCAAACATTGGCGCAGCAAAAGCAACTGCAAGGGCAATGGAAGATGGAAGCTGGAAAGGGGAAGGAACCAAAGAGCGGACGCAGAGAGAAGGAAAATAAGAAACTGAAACTGAAAAAAGAAAAGCATAAAACTGCGTGGCAAGTTTATGCGAATGTGTGGATCGCTCTCTCTCTCTCTCTCCCCCTTCCTCTGCCCCTTCCCCTATGAGGCAACAAAATACCAAAACTGGCCATGTTAAGTTTTCTTTATGCGCCGCGTTGGGGTCGAAAGGAAAAAATAAAAACTGAAAATTAATGCGCGAGTTTTGTGGGCCAAACAGATGTGAGAATTTTCTTCATATGCTCCGGCAGGGGAGGGAGAATGAGATTAGCAAAGTGCCGTTATTATTAATGCAACACAATGTGGATTTATGGTAAAACATTTCATGCAAGAGTTTTCTTTAAACCTTAAACATATAAGCTGACTTATTTACTCATTTCCCATTCGATCTGTTCCAACGTTTTTCTTCTAGTCTCGGGCACCATGAAGATTATAAAGACGAGACACAAACAGCACATGAAACAAAACAGTCCGAACACCTGAGATATGCCAAGTAAATCTGCAATTCACACACAGATCGCATGACATGGATTGAATCCATTTCCGTTTGGCTTCTCGTCATACTCACCAATCAGATCTTGAAACGTTTTGGTCACCAGAAAGACGCACGCCCAGTTGAAACAGACCACAAGGGAGGCGGCTACGCTACGAATTCGAGTCGGCAGAATCTCCCCCATCATCAGCCACGTGATGGGACCGACGCCCACAGAGAAGCCGAGCACATATAATATGAAACTGACCAGTGGCACCCAGCCATACTTGGACACATCCGTTCTACGGGAAATTAAGTAGAAATACACTGCCAAAATGAATAGGGTGACCATCATCATCACTACGGATATGTACAGCAGAATCTAGTGGGAGAGATAAGGGAAACGTTAGAGAAGGAAGTTCCTCGAATGGATTATATCTGGGCTATACATGCTGCTCATAGTGTAGAATTTTTACATGAAAGGCAGGAGTCATCTTCCACCTTACAAAGTGTATGGACTCTTGATTAGCCTCTGTATGAACACCCTTATCTCAGACTCTGTGAAAGCTTTGTCTTATAAATATTGTTATAAAATTTCTTGGTTGTGATCGGATAGTAAATAAATGTAAAAGTTATTTAAGACATAATAAATTAGGTCGCAGACTTAACTCAACTATAGGTCTATACTACTATAGGTCATCTGACCTGACTTAGACTCACCTTTCTGCCCAGCTTATCGATGAGCACAGAAGCAATCAGAGTGGCCACTACGTTCACAGCGCCCGTGATGATGGTGCAGACATAACTGTCCAAGGACGAGCCGGAGGCATTGAAGATCATGACGGTGTAGAAGAGAACGGCAGAGTACCCACTCGCCTGCTGTAGGAACATCATGCTAATCGAGATGCAGAAGGGTTTCACATACTTCTTCTGTAACAGTTCCTGGCACGTAAGCGGCTCACTGCCGTCCTCCCTGGGCATCTGTTCCAGCTCCTCTTTGGCATCGCCAGCATTGCCGCTTAGCCAGTTGATTGACTTGATGGCCTTCTCTTCCTTGCCGTGTATAAGATACCAACGTGGTGTGTCCGGCACCAAGAACATAAGCACTGCATAAGGCAGGCACATGATTGCGCCGGCGATCGCCAACTTGCGCCACTTGGTGAGGGCACCAATGATGTAGCACGTCATGATGCCAATATTACCAAGCAGCGTTGCACAAACACCGAGTCTGCCGCGCACTTTTGGATGCAGTGCCTCGCCTAGGTAGATGGGCATTGCCATCGAGCAGACGCCCAAGCCGATGCCGCTCAGTGAACGTCCGAATAGCACCATAAACAGCGAGCTCGCCGATGCAATGAGTACATAGGACAGCAGGAAGGGGATAAAGCTTATCAGAATGGCCATTCTACGGCCCCAGTAGTTGGCCATTAGTCCGCCTAATAAGGAACCCACTATGGCGCCCAGTGGCAAGATGCCGCCCACCCACGAGGCCGCCTGCTTCGAGACCTTGAACGAAGTCACTTTGGGGTCCTGCATTGAGGGCAGCGCCGGGGAAGTGTAGGCCAGAGCGAAGCCTATGCAGAAGGCGGCCATCGAAGCGGCGAAGGTGGCAGTCAACTTAAAGCATTAAAGAGGACGAGGGAGGGAGAAGGAGAGAGAGAGAAGAGTTGAGAGAAGAGTAAGAGAGAGAAAAGAGTTAGGAAATGAGATGCGGAGAGTGATCATGAGTAAGAGAACGATATGGAAAGACTCAGAGACAAGAGTGAAAGAGAAAGAGTGAATGAAAAGGAGAAACCGGAAGATAAAGATAGAGAGAGAAGAAAGTGTAGTATATGAATTCACATGAAATAGAAAGAGTACAAATAAAAGAAAGCAAGAGAGGGAGAGAGAGAGAACACGTATTAGTTGAATAGGGAACAAAATAAGACTTTGAACCTGCGACTCACCTGCCTTGGGTATGACACGCCTCCTGTACTAGATTCCTCAGTCATGCTGTGCAAATACGAATGGAAATAAATCAAATATGATGATAAAGATGAAATATAAAGTAATGTGAATGTGCTTCGATGTAAATAATTTATGATTTCTTATAGCAGAAGTTCATGACAATTGCACACATAATTGGTAACTGGGAAGAGATCACTTTAAAAGCATTGCCACTTTAAAAGCATTACCCCTTCAGCTACAGGGTATATCGGCAAGTCAGTCTTCACCTTGGTAAGTTAATCAAATTGTTATTTAAGCTGAGGAATTTTCTCTCCTCAGGGACGGCGAGGCTGGTCATATCTCACTTGCCTTAAAGTGCTCAGTCAGCTTGTGCCAGTCTGTCTATCAGTTTGTCCAGCCGGGCCAGCACGTGGCCACGCCCCGTTGACTGCAGTAAACGCCTACGTAGGCAGCCGCCATTGTTTTCTCAGCTCGTTTGGCCTTTGCTGGCTGCGCCAACTCATTAAAAATTCCATTTTCATTTCGCCCATCATCCATTTTGATTTCATAGTCGAGTGGGTTGTTGGCGTGGCTACCAAGGGAGGGAGAGGCAGGGAGAGAAAGAGACAGGGAAGAGAGAATGGGGGCTGCTTGTGCTGGGGAGGCGCAAGGTCTCGAGTGGGCGTGGCGTCAATTCGTTGTTTTTGCTGTTGCTGTTGCTGTCGCTGTCGGTGCACAATTTCAAAGTGTTTGCTTTACTTTCTTGCACATTGATTCGACAGCAAGAGGGCAGGGACAGGGTGGAACGAGGAGGGGAGGGTGGTGAAAAACTTTCACTTTGGCTTTCGGCCTTTTGCATTTTAACTGGCTGGCAATTTAATATATATATAAACTTGCTATTTATTCTGCGGGCTGCTCATAAATGCGCGAACTCGTGTGCAGCCAACTTTAAATGCGAGCGTAATTAAAAACATAAATGCGATGGCCGATGCGAAATGTGAATCATTCAATGGATATGCCATGAATACACAACAGTCCTCGTCTGTCTGTGTGGCCCCAGGGTGAAAAGGGAGTTTTTTGGCGTGGCCAACTGGCCACAGTTAATTATTTGCCAGCCAGTTTGGCGAACGTGACGTATGCGTAATTTTTTACTCAGCTATCTGCCGGGCAGGCCATGTATACAAGTGAGTGTGCGACTGAATATGTGTCTGTGTGTGTGAGAGTGTGTTTGTTTTGTGTGCATTCGCTGATGAATTATTTGCCCGGCACTCAATCAAAGAGTGTGCGCATCAGTGTGTGTGTGTGTGTGTGTGTGAACCTGGCACACTGACTGAATGACCAAATTGATATATATATATATATATATATATATCCTATATATATATGCCCAAAATAACATGCAGACATGACGCTTACAGCGCAGTTTGTGTCAAATTAATTGCGAATTGAAATCAAGTTAAACTGTTGGCTGAGCCCACATACCCCGCAAGCAATCCCTGTGCTACAGGGTATGCAGTGAGTGTATGCAAAGTGATATGTGACTATAATATACTGTGTTACTGTTCTTATTTTATTCAATTCTCGTTCAGTTTGCATTTGAAACAACTCTCAACACACTTTCTCGTTTCGATCAACAATTTCGAATTACCCAACACTAACACGTTCCCACCATGGAACGCATGAACGTTTGCATTATCGGCTCCGGCAATTGGGCCACCACCATCGCTCGCAACGTGGCCAACAATGTGTCCCACTCGCCCCTGATTGAGCCCAAAGTGAACATGTATGTCTACCAGGAGATCGTCGAGGGCAAAAAGCTGACGGAGATCATCAACACGACGCACATCAATGTCAAATACATGCCCGACTTTCTGCTGCCCGACAATATAGTAAGTGTCTCCTTCATCCTGTTCATACTTCTTTCTCTTCTTCTTCATCCATAGTGATCAGAGATTGGCTATTATCCTTTCTACCTGTCGAACTCTTTCTTATATTCAGGCCTTGTTTACTTTCTGTGCTATGAATGCCTCCTCTGGCATCTCTTCTGTTCCCTTTCTTTCCTCATTGTTTTTCTGCCTCGCCACTCTCTATCGCACTTTGTTCAGCCTTCTCCCTGACTGCCTCCTCTGGCATCTCTTCTGTTCCTTTTCTTTCCTCATTGTTTTTCTTCTCCCTGTTCAGCCTTCTCCCTGTTGTTTCAGCACTTCTCTCTCCCCTTGATATCTACTTCCCACCTGCTCACTCTCTGCTGCAATTCTCTCTCCTCCCCAAGGTTGCATATGAGGACGTGGTGACCACGGCTCGTGACGCGGACATCCTGATCTTTGTCATACCGGCCACGTTCGTTAGCAGCTGCTGCAAGACTCTGCTGGGCATGGTGAAGCCCACGGCTCATGCCGTGTCGCTGATAAAGGGATACGCGCGCAACGATGACGGACAGATAAGGCTCATTTCCCATCTCATTACGGCTGAACTAACGGTGCGGCAGTTGTGACTGATTGGCTTGAATTGAGTGATTCCTTTCCCTTGCAGATACCCTGTTCGGTGCTGGTGGGTTGCAATCTGGCGCACGAGATAGCCCACAATCATTTCTGCGAGGGCACTGTCGGCTGTCGGGATCAGAAATATATGCGGACTCTGCAGGATCTTTTCAAGTCTGAAACATTTCGCGTCACAGTCACCGACGATGCGGACTGTGTGGAGATTTGCGGGATCCTGCGGGTGAGTTGTGGGAATAGATCCGAACGCGGATCCATTAATCGATCTCTGTCACAAAGCAGAACATTGTGGCCTTTGCTGCTGGGCTGTCGGACGGCCTGGATCTCAATGAGAATACCAAGGCAGGCATTATCCGTCGTGGCTTTCAGGAGATCCTACAGTTCGTCGATGTCTTCTATCCCGGCAGCCGTCTGGCCACCTTCTTTGAGGCGTGCGGTCTCGCCGATCTGGTGACCAGTTGCTACGGTAATTATTCCCTTGAGAATGATTAGAGCTTGACTAATCATCTGCACCCTCTGCAGCCAACCGCAATCGCAGACTGGCCGAGGCTTTCGTGAAGACAGGGCAACCGCTGGCCGAACTTTATACCTCTCTCGTGCCAGGACACGAGCCACTGGGTCCCGATACTTCCGCGGTGATCAACCATATGCTTAAAAAGAAGGGACTGGAGGATAAGTGAGCAGCAGTCAGTAAATGTGTTCTATCATTGTTTCTCTCTCTCTCTCTCTCTCTCTCCCTTTCTCTGTAGATTTCCCCTGTTCACCGCTGTCTATCGCATCTGCATGGGCGCCTTCCCCCTGAATCGCCTGGTGGAGACTTTGATCTTTGCTCGCGAGGACATGTAAGAGAAATTTGATAACTAGCGAGGATACTTTTTCTAATGACATCACTCTTCAATCTTCCAGCTATCATCCCAATCACATTTTCCAGTTGTAAGCCAAATTTGTACGTGCTCTGGATGTTTATGAACTGCAGTCAATAAAACGATAATATTTTTAGGGGATTCTCCCTGTGCAAATGTGACGGAACAATGCCAATGAACTGACAAACAAAAGCCCCGATACGTTTCTTTCACTTCTCTCTCATCTTTCTCATTCGTTTTTATTGTTGTTGCGCGTCTTTTCTTCGGGGCGGTTCGAGTATTCCTTGCGGAAAGTGCACTCCATTGAATGCACTGGCGCTTCGAGCACTTGCCGGAACCAGTAAGACTGAATGGAGGGGGTGGAGGAGACGTGGTGGGGGGGTAGGGAGGAGTGCAACTCTACAAGTACGAGCACGAGAAGTACAACGGAAATCACTTCACTCATAAATGGATAAAAGCAACAAGAACAAGAAGTGCAAAATGTAGAATGCAAAATGCAGCGAGGAAAATGAAGAATGGGGAAAGGGGGGAGGAGTGAGAAAGGGGGGGGGTGGGGCTGCGACCGCATGCCTGGTCTGGTCTGGTCTATTGTTTCTCAACTATGTATCGAATAGTTTAGTTTCGCTTTTTGTTTTCCTTCTTCCTTTCCCCACTCTTCGCTGCATTGTTTGACTTGGCACTTCAATTCGCAAGGAAGTGAAGTGAAGTAGAGCGGGAGGGGTAAGAGAGGGGGGAGGGAGGTCTTATTCTAATGCCTGAAAAGGCAAATGCTGAGTGCTTACGCTGCCAAAAGGCAGACTGAATGACCCACAAAACGTGGCAAGCTGCAAGCTGCAAGCTGATTAAACAACAATTCACACCCCTCCTCCTTTCCCTCCTTCCCTTGCGCCCCCCTGCACTCGATTAAAGCCAATCCAAATGCGGATTATATAAGTCAGATTACAACTTTGCAGTGCCGTCAATTGTCAATAATTTCACTAAATTATTTATGCAATTCATTTAGTTTACAGCACAGTTTTATGATATTACGCAACACACACAGACACGGACACACTGACAGTGTCATACGCGGCGTATGCGTATTTTTATGCATAATTAAATCAAATGACAAAGGCGCTTAGCGTTGATTTCGTTATTTGTATTTGTGGATTAGTTGAAATCGAGAAATTACTCAATTTGATTACATTAGACAGACCAAGCGCCGGCCACAGGCGATGACAACAGCCACAACAACAATGCTAATAATAATAGATAACAACAACAATTTACTTGCATTTAACGAGCGTGTTTTTCACACGGCGTATGCGCAATTTAGCCGATTATCGCACTGTAAAAAATACATGAATGTGTTTATAATGAAAGCTGAAAACATAATAATGAATGCAAAAACTTTATCAAGAAAGCAAAGAATGCATACACTATAACTATATAACTATATAACTATATATACGATATCTGTTGACATATCTGATTTAAGGTTTCAACAGTGTTTATATATATAAATATATATTATATTTCTATAAAATATATATAAAATATAAATATATATAAAATATATATTTTAATGTAATGTATTCTTATATTATATATATGTACTGTGTAATGTACAAATGGGAATCCACACTAAGTTTCACACTAAATACCATGACAGGTATCCAAGTTCGCATATTACAGATGCTTACTGGTACGTCTTTGTTAACCTTTTAAAGTCGATATATATTTCTTAGGTATCCTTATGTTTTTGGACATATCCTTTCCATGGTAGCTATATGTAATATATTATAATAAATAAATATATTATAATAATATATTAGAAATATTTTGTCTAATATCTAAATGCATATCTACACTAAGTTTCAGTTAAGAGGAAGTGCAGTTCACAGAGGAAGTAAATGAAGCAGTTTCTAGCAATTTGTATGCCTTAGTTAACTTTTGAAAGTCTATACATCTTTCACAGGTGTTCCAATGATTTTTAACATATCTTACCCATGAACGCTGCATTGCATAAATATCCTACACATTCGTTTTCTTAATATCCATCGACTATGAGTATGAGTAGTATAGATACACGTCAAGTTTTAATCATAAAGGAGGTCCAGTTCGCATGGGACAATCACTGTTAAAGAACACTTTGAAGCACCTATCGATCAAATCAAAGCACCCCATTGTGTAAGTGTATTTATTTTAATATTACAATTCGATTGGAAATTTATAAAGAGCATAAATAACCGTAGTTTATCCCGGAATCCGTATGCTGTGAATCCCCCGTCAATTGGTTTATTGGCTTGTGTTGCATTTCCCTGTTTCCCTGTTTCCCCATTTCCCCATTTCCCATTTGCCGTTTTGCAATTCGCATTTTGCATTTAGGCAGATGACGCAGTCAACCAAAATGCCGCTTACGTGATACGATGATAGGATGATAGGCGAATGAGTGCAAATGTTGTTAGGGCAATGAGAACGAGATGGAGAATGAGAGTGCGAACGAGTGTGAGAACGAAAATTGAGAATAGGGAATGGGAATGGGAATGAAAATCAAAATGAAAATGAAAATTCAAAATGAAATTTGTACGTTTAGTCGCATGGTTGCTTGTCCGCCTGAACAAATATGCCAGTTAGCTAAACAAAACGAGCACACACACACACATATGCATACACACACACACATTGCCAACGATCATAGAAAAGCTACAAAATTTGCATATCAAGTAAGGGTTTTGTTGAGTGGATGCAGGGGGGCAGGGGGGCAGGGGGGCAGGAGGGATGCTGTTAGGGTGTTCGGAGCTCTATTTGGGAATTCCTTGTTGCATTTGGGGGCAGCATTAAGCGGGTCTCGCTGCCTCGCCACGTTTTTGCTGATAATTACACGGTAAATTTGGCAAATGCGTCGACGAATCGCAAACTGGCTGCACGTGTGTGTGTGTGTTTGCTGGGTGCCGTTGCAATTGCAATTGCAGTTACAGCTACAGTTGCAGATACAGACAGCAGATAGCAGATACAGCTGCTTACACACACCAGGACGCACACACACACACGCACACTCACACACTCTCGCACACTCGCAGGCACTTCAAAAAATAAATAACAATTTCGTACGTTACACACGTCGCACTGCTTATGTAAACGTAACATATCTACCTGCCTGCCTGTGTGTGTGTGTGTGTGCGAGTGTTGACTTGCGTGCGTGAAGTGCGCCTAAAAGTATACTTCATTTCCTGTTTTACACTGCAGTCGCTGTGCCGTGGCAAACGCCTCATCCACTCGCCTCGCACCCAACCAAGGCCACCTCCACCCGCCCCCTGCCGGCACTTTTTCATTTTGTTATTTCTATTTGTTGTGTTTCTATTTGTATTCGTTTTATTTGCTCTGCGAGCAGTTCCTTCTTCCCCCATTCAATTGGGCAAACACAGCGCACTGATAATACAAAAACAACAACAGCAAGTTGCTCGATGAAGTGCCTGCAATATAATAAATACATATGTATATATATACACATGTAAATACATACATGCATACATGGCATTGCATTGTAAGCTGCAAATATGAAAGCTGCTCTGATTTATCTTAAGTTGTGCATACTTTTATTTCAAATATTGAAATAGATTCCATTCGAATGGAAATAAAACTTAGGGAAAGATGTAATGGCAGCTTAGTCCAATTAAGCTGTTGGTTTTAGCATCTGCAATTTGCCAGAACAAACATGAATATTAGTTTAAATATATGTATTTATTTACTGCACATTTTGCAATCCAATTTTTAAGTAAATTGCACAAGGCGTCGTGCTTTCTCTTTGTGCTTCTATAGAACTGACGAGAGCGCACTGCCTCTCTCTCTTAATGCTTACAATGCATTTTGTTTGTGCATTCATAGAGCTCTCTCTTTGTAGTGCCCTCTCACAATATGCCTACAATGCACTATGGGAAATTTGACCCGGTTTTCTGGCCAAAATTAATAACTCGAGAACGGAGTCAGATATTCAACTCCGGTTTTTTGCATTGGGTTAACATAAGTTCTATCAATTTTACAAAAAAAAAAGGTGGGCGAGGCAAAAAATGGTTGGTAAAAGTCAACTCAATGTAAGAACATTTTAAGAGTTCACTTTTAACATCGAATAAAACATTTTGTTATAGTATTTTGACATCAGTTTTGACAAAAGTGGGCGTGGCATGCCTCTAACTGAAGGAAAACCAAGAACGAAAGTCATTATTTGGCATACCGAAGGTTTTATACCCTTTCAGGTTTTGGCATTAATCTTTTCTGATTATTCCTATATTAGTCATATAACATGGTACAGAATGGTATTAGATTGTTTATATATTCTCTACCAGCTAAAATAACACAATTTACTGGACAAAAACGACATTTTAATGAACATCGTTAATTTTGATAATGAATGAACTGATTGTTCCTATGAATGCTATGGGATATAGTTATCCGATTTTAATGAAATAAAGAATATATACGAAGGTTATTATATGACTTTAATTGGCATTGAAAAATGTAGCTATTTCAATGAACAATTCAGATTTTCATACAAAAACTCGCATTTCGGACGATAATTCCTATGACAGCTATATGTTATAGTGGTCCAATTTCGATGAAATTTTGTAAGCATATTACATTTATAGAAAAATGCCAATGTTGTAAATTGGGTTGCAAAATCTTGAAAAATAACACAGTTCTGCTCTGCGATTCTGCGTTGGCTAAATTTAGGTTGCACTCTTTAATTTAAAATTTTAAGCAAAGCGGTTAAAAGCGGCATTTTTAATAACACGCATTTGATCAAGAATTAAATAAGCTACAATTTAAGATACAGTTCATGGGTCGACTCGGATCGACTCACTTTAAAACTCTATTTAAAAATGAGACATTGCCAAAACCATGAACTTTTTAGACTACTTACATGTTTACTATATTGAGGGGACAACACGAATTTTTTGAACATTTGACGATCACAAATACATAATACAAACCACACTGATTGAAACTCATTTCAAAATTTTTTTGTAAATTGCTTAATATTGAAGATATCGATATTTAAAAAGTGCGCTGAAAACTTCGCAAATAACAAGCACGTGCTTTGTAACTGCAACAGCTGCGTTCATCAGCTGATTTCTTCAAAGTGGCGCCACCTATTGAGATTTCTGGTACGCCACATTGAAGAGTGATCTATTGTGAATGCGTTGCACCTCAAATTATTTAAATTCAGCGACTATCAGAAAATGGGTTTTGGCCAGATTTTCGGGTCAAATTTCCCATAGTGCAATGTGTTTTGTTTGTGCTGCTCTAGCGCTCTCTTCACAGCGCTCTCTCTTTCACAGATCAGAGAGCACTACAGAGAGAGCGCAGTGCTGTTAATGCGTGAGACATGTTACGGTGCTGTTAATGCATGAGTGCGAAAGAGATGACAGCTGTACTGATTTGAGCGCCAAGCATTTGATCAAATTGGCTAATGCAAAAACAACAATAGAAGCGCATACTCTCACTCTCTCCCTCTCATTGCATTGTTAAATTCAAAGAGGTTAATGGCATTTAAAGATTGAATATATTTCATGGCTTTTAAAGTTCTAAAACACATGATGCAAATTGAATATTTAATAATTAAATATTTCTTTTATTTATTTATAACACAGTCAAGGATTTTCTAATGTTTCTCTTTAATTTATTTTTATGATTTTCCCATTAATTAATTACAAAATTGACATGTAGCTTCAGTTTGAGGGCTTTACTTCATGGTTCGTTCTGAAAAGGGCAGATTTATTTCAGGAATTTGATGTGATTTTGCAATTCCATTGTTTGGATAAAAATAAAAATAAATCTCTGGCATATTCTGCCGTGAAATATACATGCAACAAACAATCAATAAACTTTCACATAAATATGAAATTTCAGTGCGGCCAGCTGACATATTTTTACAGGGGACTCTCACACAGACACACACACACACAATACATAAGGCTGCTGCGACAAATGTTGGTCCCCAGCTATTTGAGGCAGTTCTCTAATTGTTTAGGCAAAAACTTTTGATGTGGATCCTCAAATTTCTCACATTGCTGGCATATCAAATGTAAAACGATGCGCTCCTTTGGCTAATGAATTTGTAAAAAGTTTCGCCAGCAAAACAACAGGGGAGGAGCCCGAGCAAAAGTTATATGCGCCAGCATAGCCCGACTTTATAGTAGATAAATGTACGCACACACACACATGCACAATTACTTATGGACACGCACTCAGTATAAACTTTCTGACCACTTTTGAAACCGAAAAAGTGAAAAACTAGAAAAACCAAATAAACCGACAACAAGGATAACAACAACAACAAGTTTGCAGTTTACAGTTTAGGGCTTTTTAGAGGTGGTAAAAGGGTAAGAAAAGTGGAAAGGGGGCAGGGGATGGGGAGCTGTGGGAGATAAACTAAAGTAGATGCTGCCCTGAAGGGAAAGGGAAGTGAGTGTAGGTGGGGGGAGGGGCTTGCTCTCTGATGATGGGGCATTGTTTGGCAAAGCGTTTAACTATTTACAAGACCTAATTGACAGCATTAGAATCCAAAAATCGACAGGCTTCAACGCCCGTAAGTATGCTTTAAAATGTCGTGTGTGTCGGCAGCGCAGCACAAACATTTGCAAATATTTTATGAGCACTTAACTTGGCTCACACACACTAGGAGGGGCGGGGAGTTGGCAGACAGACACACACACACTCACACACACACATGCAATAAAAAGTCACATCCTTGGTAACTACAGGGGAAGCTCAAGTCGCAAGTGGGGGAGAGGTGGAGGCGGAATAGGGAGAACTGGAAGCTGCTTTTGTCATGGCACAAGTTGTGCGTGCTGTTAACCTAAGAACGTTGATGATGATGGCGATGATTATGATGAAACTGAAGCGAACTGTAAGTTGCCGATGACGCTGCAGCCATGACATGTTTGTTAAATTCGAAAATGAAATGAAATCAATTTAATAAACTGTCAATAATGCAGCACCTTATCAGCAGAATGAGTGCTGGGTTCACATCGCTGCGTAGTCAAAGTCAATTCAATGAGAGCTGCAAATGACTCGCAGTGCACTGCGAGAAATACTTGATGCACAACTTAATACTCACAAGAATGAAGAGCAGGTAAAGTGGAACTGGCAAAGGAAGTGGAATCAGAAAGAGAACAGTGGAAGAAGATGAACTGCAAGTAGAAATCATATAAAAAGGAACTGGAACTGGAACTGGAAACACAATTTGAGCTGTGGTTTGCAATGGAGCTGCAAATTGAACTGAAACTGAAACTAGAACTCTAACTGAACTAACTTGCACTATATTTAAGCAGTATTAATTAAAGTAAGTGTATTTCTCTCAGTGCAACTCAGGCATCATCGCCAACATGATTCCTGCAAATTTTGCTGAGCTTCGTGACGTTCTCTTCAAAGTATTAACAAAATGCTGGAGTAATTGTATTGCCAGAGGCTAGAGAAGACAAGACAAGCGCACGAAATACGTTAACATATGAAGAGATGACATATTGAAGCCTGATTTGGTAGGAATTGATGTGTAATTAGGACACAAAGTAGCCGAATGGAGATTGCAAACTCGATTAAGGCAAATTTAAAGACGTCGTTGTCTATTGCTTTGCTGTTGACAGTTCCCATGCCATATGCCATATTATCTGTCACATTATATGGCAGCACAAAGTTGCCAAACTAAAAAGGAAAGTCTACAAATTTAACGATACTCCCCAGTGAAATAAAAACGGAACTGGCTTTAAAAAACAGCAATATTTCGTTTGTAGATTAAAAGACAAAAACTGGCAGAGCAGCATTCCCAGGGGAACTGGAACAGGCAGAGGGAGGGGAGGAAGGGAGGAGGAAGCAGGCAACATTTTTCTACTATGCCTGATGCCTGAAAATATTTTCATGCCAACGTACGTTATCTTTGGGCCAAACGTGATATTCATTCTTGTGCCGTGGGAGGAACGGCAAAGGAAGAGGGGCAGACGAGGGGAAGTGGCAGGGGATGGTGTGTGATAGGCAGCAACTGTGGCAAGATGCAGATGGGGGCTTGTCTCCTTGCGATTACCATAACTATAAATATCGATTACTTTTGCTAGCAGGCGAGTGCTTAAAGCTGCCATCACAAACAGCCCCCACACCCACACCCCCACCCACACACACACACGCTAGAGCTAGACATACGAGTCACGCCTTCGCATACACACGTGTGCACACACACACAGATACACACACGCACACGTGCACACCTCAATGGGAAGCAACTTAAGGCTGTCATTGTTTTCGCCTGCGACGAAGCTCTCGTTTCGTATCTGTAACGCTTTTATGCTTCAGCTATTGCCTTAGCTATTCCTACTGTTACTGCCGTCTCCCTCTCTCTCTCCCTCTCGCTCTGTCTGCTTACACTTTTACCTGCCTTATTTTTCTCTTTGACAAATAAATTGACATGCCACATTGCGATAGCGACAAAAATACACAAAACAACGAAACGACTCGACGCAAATTCGTGCAAGTTTAATGACCCAGAGAGATACCCTAACAATGTTTGGGAATCCTTTGAAGAACTACAATAAGTTCTACATATCTATCTATAATATATCTATCACTGTAAATCTGTTTAAGAAATAACTGAAAAAGGAAATAGGTTGAATGAATTTGTTTATAGTTTTGAAGCAGTCAGAGAAAAGATAAGTGAAGATATACTTACTATATTAAATGTTTATTATATAATTACATATGTTTGATACAATATTAACTGTTTATTATATTTAATAATGATATACTTATACCATTTATGTTACAATTTTTAAAAATGATTTGAAAGCACATAACAAACACAAACTTGAGTCTTTGCTGCTCTCTTGGCTCAGTCTATAATTAAAGTAAAGCTTAAGTGATGATTTCATATTCCACGCAACTGCCAAATTGACTGACAATTTGAGCATACCCCGCTGCGGTCGGATGGGGGATAAATACTTAGGGAAATGGAGGCCAGGCCAAAGCGAAAATGTATCGAACATCGAGTCGGTTTACGGGCGACATTTGAAGGTTGCTGCCATTGATGGCACCCCTGCGCACACATACCAACCTTCCGCACTCCTCTACCCCCGCTGCACCATCGCCTTGCTGACTGCCCTTTCCCTATCTGGCACCTCGCAGCACCCGCAGCTGAACAATGAAATGTCAGGCACGTACAAAAGGAATTCGTTCGTTTTGGCTGCCTCTCATTTTGTTTTCGCCCTCGTTCCTTTCCTTTTTTCTTTCACTCACTGGGCGAAATTGACGTGCGAGAGAGAATGGCGACAGCGGCGGCATGAAAGAAATAAATATGCCACAATATGTTAACGACAAGTTGCCCCCACTCCCCCCTCTCTCTTGACTCAGAGGGAAGGTGAAGTACGTGCAAGTTTTACTTTTGACGTTGCCGGTAAATAAATATTATTTAAGCGACACTAAAAAATGGCATTCGATTATTCAGCAAATGTTTTCGGCCGCGCTCGCGCAATGCTGCAAATGCTTAGATAAATGAAGCCAGTTTCCCCCTCCCCCTGCCAGTATCCTCCTGCTTCAAGCAGAGGGAGAGAGAGAGAGAATGCGTTGGGCGGGGCACTGTCGCTGGCTTACCACGAATTATGTGCAATAAATGAAATGTTCGGGCATAAATCATTAGAGTGCGAGCAAATAGATAGTCCGCAAACCCCCCTACGCCCCTCTCCCCTTCTCCTCCTCTCACCCACTCTGTCTGTCTGTCGCTCTGCTGCGCCCAGAAGCAGGCTATCATTTTTCAATAAGCTGTATTAGCTTGTCAGCTAGCAGATGTAAGCATTACACACATTACACACACACACACGCACACAACATGCGCATTACATACGCACACGCATCACACATACACATACACATTGTGCGTGGGATTTGATGTATCATTGCCAGCAATCGCCCTTCAAACATTGTCGCTTTTGAGCGACAGCAAACACATTTATTAAAATGTTAAAAACACCAACAGCAACACTATTTGAAAGTAGTTCCAATAAGGCCAATAAATCTGGCTGAACCAACGTTGAAATATTGCAGTACAGCCAGAGGCCTAAGCCGAAACTGAGAGACACACGAAGTACGAGTGTCTGCACTCTTCTCTTATAGACTTTCACATTACTTTCCACTTTATATCTGCGCCAGCTGCACATCAATTGCCGTCTGATAATTTCACCTGCTTAATGAGTCATTTAACTATTTGCTGGGGCAAATACAAATTGCAATCAGTGTACAATTGTCGCAGCTGCAATTTCATTTTCCCCGAGCTGGCAATAACACTCCGAATGGGCCGGGACTGTGCCTGGCAATGGGATTCCTGGGGATTGCCGGGATTGCTGCTGGGGCGACTCGCTAACTAGCCATAATTACAACTTAATGGTCTTCACATGTAAGCTGTTTCCAGTTGCCGAACCCGTCGGAGGTAATAACTTTATTAATTACGCACTGGACATGGGAAAGAGTGAGAGTGAGGGGGAGAGAGGGACACAAACTGTGCAGCATTGGGGCAACAGCTGGCGACGCCCCTTGCCGTTTTTCGGCAAGCCTCAATATTAATTTATTCTATTTCCTTTTACGGTCTCAAGTGAATTAGAGAGAGAGGGCGTGAGAAGTGGAGAGGGGAGGGCTGTGAGGCAGGGGGGCTGCGGGGAGTCGGGTCCAGCAAAGAAGTTGGCAACTCCTTTTTGGTTTATTATGCATGCGACAAGAACAATTAAACAAGCAAAGCCAAGTTGGCCTAATTGATGTTGGTCTAGAACAGGCAATATCTATGCTTCCCCTTTCCCCCTTTCCCCCTCTTCCCCTTTCCCCTTTCTACTTTACCTTCTTCTTAGCTTAAATGAATGCGATAAGTTTCAGTTTTGCAACGCACTTTAACGAAAAATTGCACTAATTTTGTTTCTATGGCAAATAGAATTTCATTTGATATATTCGCAAACAACAACAACAACAACAGGAACAACAACAACAACAATATATTGTTTAATTAACAATTTGCATTTACAGTGAAAAACTATTGAATATGCAAATAAAATTATTTATGTGCGAGATTTTGCACTTGGCCAAAATAATTTATAATTGCTGCAATTGATAATTTCTGTTTAAACATTGGAATTTTGTTTGCATTTATTGTTTATTAATAAATCTGCTTGCACTGTCTGAATATACGATACGATGCCAGGCAATTTGCACAGTGAGTTGCGGCGAAATGAATGATATATATATATTCGGAGGGGGTGTGAGGGGAGGAGGGGTTATAAGGTTAGATTGAAGGTTAGATTGAATGTGAATGTGTGCGTATGGATTATATTCCAGTACATGCTCCATAAAGGGATTGCAAAGGGATAAGATGGCAGCACTTAGCACTAACTGCAGGGTATCTATCAGTTCATCTACCCTTTGATTGTGGTCTTATGGTAATAGTTGCATTAACAGTGAGCTTCAGCCCAAGCACCCAACAGACGCCACGCATTACTACAACATTAGCTGCACCTCAGCCATACAAAGTACATGGTATTTCACTGTTAAGCAGCCTCTTATTGTAGCTGGCAGTTGTATTGCAGGGTACAAGGTATCTCTCAACTTACGGCGTTAGCTATGAGCTTACAGGGTATCTGACAGTTTAAACTCTACAAACCTTTTCTACTCGAACTTACTTAAACCTGCTTAAAGGGTATTTTAATTAGTTCTCAGCTGCTGGAAGGGTATCTACTAGTCGAGCAGCGATCGATCCGCCTCAATTCCAGCGCGTACATAAACTAACTGGCCACGGCCGCCTGCTGCTCGCATATGGCAACTATTTGCCTCAAATTGGTATAAATGATGGGGATAAAGCGTAACACAGGCAATAAATAAAACCTCAGCACATAAACAAATACGCCAACACATACACACACTCACGCATGCAGCGAGAGAAAGAGAGAGAGCAGCATTTCCCTTGGGGCGAGGGCGAGCGCAAAAAAGTAGGCAATGATTTTTATTAATTGATAAGCATTTGCAACAAGTTGCCTTCCATTTGCGCCTCGCCTTTATTTGCAAAACGTGCAGCTGTCCGACTGTCTCCCTCTCTCCCCACTTATGCTCCCTCTCTTTTTCTCTGCCTCTCTCTCAGTTCGTGTGTCTAGATTAAGTGATAAATACTTTCATATTTGACGGCAGACTTGAGCTCTGCTCTGATTATCGCAGCGCGATAAGCCTCGTGTGTGTGTGCGTGTGTGTGCCTGGCAGGTGGAAAGTGGAGCAACCAGATGAAAACGTCGTGTGCAAGCAAAGAAAAACTGTCTATACAATTGCAGTCGTTGTGCGAGATCAAAGGAAAGCACCTGCAGACAGAGACAATCAGACAGAAAAGTAGATCAAAACTGAACTTGAGAGAACTGCTGTAAATTGGATGGGACAGTTCTAGGAAAATGCCCATTGATAGAAAATGTCGCATGAGAAGCCGTACGTGCTCGTCGATACTTTGTGCAATAATTATGCCAGCTAATTAATTAAAAAATTCAAGTTTCGAGTCGACAGAATCCAAAGAAGAACTCGTGGAGGCACTTTGAAAAGTGTTTACGGCTGAATAATTTGAAAAGCTAACGGCAGAAAACAGCGACGAAAAATGAGGAGAAAAATGTGAAATGAAATGCAGCATTCTTCAAACTTGGTCGATACTCAGAGGCAAAGTACAGCCACCCCCCCCTCCCCTTGGCCTTAGCCACGCGAAGATGTAAAAAAGTTTTCTCTTTTTTTGAAGCAAAAGAAGCAGCAGAAAGTTTGCTTTTTTCTTGAGCAATAAAACAGGCGAACGTCGTATGAGTGCTGCTTGGATTGAATGGGGGAATGAGCGGAAGGAGAGGAGGGTGGGGGAAGGAAGCTAAGAAAAATGTGCACTTGTCAGCAAAAGAAAGGCGAGCGAGCAGAAAACGGAGACGGGCCAAAGGACTCGACTAAGAAGCAAAGCCGAAATCATTAAAAAGCCAACGTAATTGATAAAGGCACATCGGAATGGTGGAGAAAGGAAGCAGAGAGAGAGGGAGGGAGAGAGGGAGTAAAGGAGAGTGTGCACTGCAGCTGGCATAGGGGCGCAAGTTCACTGCGATGACATCGTTAAAAGTCTGCCGAGTACTTAGTCGTGCTTCGTGCCCGGAGTACTCACAAGTGCCACGCTGAGCGAAGCGAATTAGTGGCCACAAATTGGCTGGCAGCGTCTTGAGATTCGTCCCAATGTGTGGCTAAGTTTTCAACTCTGTCTGCCTGTAAGTCAGTCCCCTCCCCCACCCCCCTGGTCCGCCACACATATTTGCGAGAGTTGTGAAAATGTTTGACTGGCCCTTTTTGGGCGAAATGGAAAATGCAAATGAAATGCAACCAAATATTTTTCCGCCAAGGCGTTTGAGTTATTTCTATGTATTTTTATGGCAACTTTACTTACTCGCCCCCTCTCCCCCCTATTTGGCTTTTCTAAAACAAAGGCAGCGTGACCCGAAGAAAATAATCCTCCCACTCTCACTTCACATCAGCCCGCGGGGCAGCTCGTCCAACCTTTGCTCGGCACTTAAGGCAAACTAACAAAAGTTCGCATTTATTTGACTTCACACAGAGAGGGGGCAGGGGGATGGGCTGGCCAAAAGGAATTGGGGATCACAAGCGAAATGCGCTGTATAAGTCATTTGCATAAGTTGCCCACAGTCTGAGTCTGAGTCTGAGTCCGAGTCCGAGGCAGAGTCCGAGTCCGAGTCGAAGCTGTGCGAAGAGTCCAATTTTTGTTTTCGCAATTGTGCAGAAAAGTGCCGACCGCATATTAAATCAGCGGAAAACGAAACCAAAAAAGGAATAAAGACTCAAGAAAGTCCCCCTTAGCATCCCCTCTCAAAAATAATGCAGCATAAGAATCGTGAAAAATTACAAAGCTTTTTTTTGGGAACTGACGCAAAAGTTTGGCTCGAAAATATTTGTGAAATTCACAAAGAACTTGCTATACGACGGGTGCAAGGTGAAGTAGACGGTATTTTAAAATGTTTACTGCATAAAATAAGGAATCTAATGTTATAATTTAAATTTTGAAATTAAACTGTTTATTTATATAGCATTTTAGTTGCTACAACTGATCTTAATCAAACTGTTTTTATTGCTTATGACTTTTTTGATTTAATTTGTATTTTTCTAGGGAAACCTGAAGCTGACTTTTTAATTAAATTCCCTCTTTATTTAGCTGAACTATCCTAAGTCTATATACTGACGTGAGATATCAAAATATCTCGTGTTGAGTCGAATTAATGGTCCAGAGACCAACGCTGAAATATTCCACACCGAAAACCGAAATAAAACTCATAAACTTGAGAGGGTTTTTACATTGGAGTTGGCGTTTATTTAGATTGGCATTCAACTTAAGACTGCCTATTCAATATAAGAATATTTCGCTGTAAGCTTTAAACTGTAGATATGTTTATTAAATAGAGTATGTATGTTTTATGTTTGTGTGTATAATATGATCATGTGGAATCGCTAAGCGACTGCATGCGTGCGGATACTTTTGCTGAGTAAGATGTTTACGACAATTCTTTTGCATAAGGCGTTGTAATTTGAGTGGAGTTTGTATAGTGTCGTGTGAGTCTGTTACTATGTATGTATGATGTGCATATGTCATTATGTATGTGCATATGTCACTATATTTCTTTCTAAATTTCCTTACTAATCTATCAAATTATATGGTTTAGATGTTTTTATTGCAAATAACCCTTTTAATATACTCAATATCTTCATATATCAATCTGGCCTTATCAAATGTATTTCTTGTACCTTCACCCCAGTTCTGCATATCTCAATCCCATATCTGTCTCGACTATCTCCATTGATATAGAACATTTCTGCAGTTTTCTCTTATCTGAAATTGTCGCTGTCAAAATTGAAGGCGCACAGTTTAATTCTAGCCAAGACTGCGTCGACATCGTTGGCGAAGGCATCGTTAATCAAAGCGTCTTTAATCTAACGTCAGGTTATGTAAATAAACAATTACGAGCATTTATGTGCGCACGCACACACGCTCAGGGGAGAGGGTAGAAAGAGATACAGCGGGGTAGAGGGGAAGAGAGAGTTAGCGAGCTACACACGGGCACAAATTTTGCGGCTTAAAGTTAATTCATTTCGTAAGTGTTTACTTTATACCTGGCATTAAAACGGCTAGAAAGCGCTCGCTTTCCCGCTACCCGTCCCCCTACCCGTGCCCTACTCCTAACACTCTGCCTGCCCCAACACCCACTCGAGCTGCCTAAGCTGCCTACGTAAATTCGATAAGCAGACACACACACACACCCACACGCAGGCAAACATAAACACTTATACTCCCACACACACACACACATACACACTTGCAGACATAGACAAACACAGGGAGGTAAACAAAACCGGAAGGAAGCGCGTGCGGATTCATTCGAGTGCAAATATTTCAATTTGAAACTGATAAGTCCCATTAATGTGCACACACACACACACACACACACCGACGCAGAGAGAGAGAGAGAGCATGTCTAAAATTAGCCAACACTTTAAGCACTCGAGGGCCTCAGCGAATCCTTTTAAAAACTTATGCCACGAGATGTGTATCGATTGCTCTGCCCTAATGCACTTTCCAACTGCAAACTCAAACTTCAACTCCAGTAGAAACTCGCGCCAGGGAAGGCGCAACTGCAGCAGCCGCAGCAGCGGCAACTGCAACAGAAACTGTTGGCAAGTGCTGCCGCTCGGCGATGCCTGTGGCATGCGGGAGCTGTTTGCCAATGCAAGAGTGTGGGCGGGGATCTAAGGGGTGGCCCAGCAGATGCGCCAAGATTAATGCCCCACAGCGCTGAGCTGTGATTTACAGCACAGTTTAACTTATCAGAGCTGTCAACAAAGCATCTTTCGAAGCTGCACACAGACACACTCACCTACACCTACACACAAGCACACTGAATATGCATATACATATACATACATATATATAGATGCATCTGTATAATATGGTAAATGAAAGATTTGACTGATTTGGAAATTTCCTTATTTGCCGAAGTAATAAGGAAAATCGTATTTACTTTCATTTACGCACATGAGTAAAGAATGCTGCAAGACAAGCACACGCCCGTTAAATACCCTGTAAATAAACAAACCAATAAATTCATTAACCAGCACTGCATGCTACTGTGTAATGAACGGTCACACTTATTGATCGCTTGGAACTATGTGAAATAGTTTCGAAAGTAACAAACTTATTTATTGCTGGATTATCATGAAATTTGTAGGGTAGTTAACTAACGGGCGTATTTACCTGTATTTCATTTCTAAAATTCTAATTGCCATTACAATTTCTTAAGGTAACATTATCTTATACTAGCAGCCTTTGCATACAATTAATGAAATCTAATCTAATCTTTGCCTGACTTATATCACTTTAGACAAATCTGGTGATTGTAAATTAAAATACACATCGTGTTTACTGTGCTTCCCCACACACTCCTCACTTCTCTTTAGTGTAGTAATAACTCAAATTAATTTCGTTTAATTTCGTTAAATATTCCTTAATGCAACCTTATGAAATTTCAATATTGCCCGAGTGCAGAGTTTTGTCTTTCGTATTTATTTATTTATTGTGTTTAGTTCCTTTTGTCATTTGTTTGCGTCCATAATTGTCCCCTTCTCTGCCCTTCTCCATCCGTCCTACATCAACGAACTGTTGTCCGTTGTGCTGTACTGGGAGCGTGCTTCAATTGTGTCATGTTTCGGAGCCAATAAATTTCCGGCAATTCCGCCTTGCACTCGACCCTGCAGTCGGCCCGGATCCAGGAAGACTCTGGATTTTGTAGCCATCGTCTGTCCAAGCTGTCCCCTGTCGAGGCTGAATTATTTATGCTGAGCATTACAGTTAGAGCTGATAAATACTGCGATAGAAGAGAGAAAGAGAGAGGAAGGGGGAGTGACGGAAAGGGGGAAATAAATAAATAAGATGCTCGGAAGGGCTTAAGACGTTCAATTTAAATGCTCAGCTCGAATGCATTTTGAATATTGCGATTAATTACGACGATTTCATTAGGCATTCGAATTCCGAATTCACTTTAATTTCGCTTTACTTTCGACTATTATCGATTAGTCGAGCTTATCAGCATTTACTGCCAAGTGCTTTTAGTGCCTACTTCACGGGGCGTGTCACGAGTTGAGTTTGTGGCCTAACCATGCAAGAACTTTCCTCCCTTCTCTCTCTCTCTCTCTCTCTTCCTCTCTCTTTGCCTGCTGCAGTTCGCGTGCAAGAATATGGAAATCATTTGAAAAGCGAATGTAGATAAACAACATTTGCATATTTACCAACACTGTCAGTGCTGGAAATGAGAAATAACTCAGCTGCATTTGCAGGTAATTAGCACAGCACAAACTGAGCTATGCCAAATTAACACGTGACAGAGAACCACTCACAGTATTCCAAGTGTTACAGTTCCGGTTTCGGTGGCAGGTTTCGCTATTCAGCAATTTAACTCAAATAAGTTTCAAATAGTGCTATAGCACATAGAAAAAGACGGGGCTCTCAATTATACATTTCATTTCAGTTCTTGAAGCAATCGTTCTGTTTAGTTTTGAGTAAAGACTCTGGACTGGATTCCCATTTAACTTTTGGGTTCTACATTTGTATGCATGCACATATATCAATTGATTCTTCAGATTTAAGTTTAGATTTCGTTTTGAACTCTGATTCAACTTGCGTTTCAGTTTCATTTAAGTCTCTTAAAGAGTCTGCTGCTCTCATAGCACAGATTTCAGATAATATTTCAAAACTGGTTTAAAGTTTCAGTTCTAGGTCAAGCTTCAATTCTGACTCTGGATCGTATTGCAGTCGACCTACTGGAGTTCTCAGTTTAACTCACGTTCTACTTGAGGTGAAAGTGTTCATCGGATAATATAATTTAATGAAATGTTTGACCTAGAGCTGACATCTCCATGTCATTCTATCTGAATGTTGGAATGGGAAAATCACAATGTCCCGGGCTCATTGACTGTGACTGCTTTGTTGGCTGTGACTGTGACTATAACTGTGACTCTAATTGTGACTGTAACTATGATTGTGACTGTGCCTGTAACTGTGACTGATACAGTGACTGTAACAGTGACTGCAGCTGTGCCCCTCACTGCGACTCGAACTGTGACTCAACATCAACTTGCCACGTAAACATAAACTTTAGTTGCATTGCTATGCTTAGTGCCTGTTTTCTGTGTCTGTTTGCGTGTGTGCCTATGTGCGTGTGTGCCTTGGTGTCACGCTAACCTCAAAATTGCCGCCAACAATTTAACAAGCAGACGTTGTGTGAAAAATATGTCAAACAAGAGGGCGAAGGCGGCAAAAGTAGTTGGCGCAGAGTGGATTCTTTTTTCGTAAACGAAAATTGCGTTAACACGCTCACACACACACAGGGGCTCGCACACCACTTTAGCACACTCACACTGCGGCACACACACGTCCCTGTAGTCGAATTACCAGCATAAAAAGTGGCCACCACACGAGGCAGCACGAAAATATTCCCGCCACGTTTTGAATTATGCATGTCTGCCAAACACACAGGCACACACACACAAACACACACTGGCTGTTTGTCACTCTCTGCCTCTATCCTCTCTCCCTCTCCCACACTCACTCAATGCTCACCAAAAACCACTGCCAAGCGACAACAACAACACTTAGCAAAGAAAAATATACATATACGCAAATAAAATGACTGACAAAAAGAATACGAAAGTTTTGGGAGATGCCACAGAGCACTGGCTTGACTAAAGCATACCCTGGAAAATTAATTTGTAAAGAAAAAGTAATTGAATTGATTTTAATCATTTTTACAGCAGTAACATAATAAAAAAGTAAATCATACTTACAACAAATTTAAATGTTTAAAGTATTATAAGTATTTATTGGTATTTTAATATTAACTTAGACATTTTTTACATTTTGACAGTTTAAATTGTATTATTTGAATTCTAATTTCTGCTTTCAAACTTCTCTCGTATACCCTAACTTTAGCTAGGCGCATCGCAGTCTGCTTTGCTTGCGCCATTCTCGGCAAACACGACATGCAAATGCGCTCGAGGAGACCAGCAGCAGGAACAGACGCTAAAGCAGCAGTCGCTGCTGGTTCAGGGATCAGAACTCGTAGAGTGAAAGAGAAGACGTGTAGAGAGAGAGAGAGAGAGGGAGGGAGAGGTGAGAGTAGAGAGGCGCTTCAGCCAGGACAACTTGTGGCGACAGCCAACAGGAAGGATATATTTGTGTATTATGCTCTCGTAATAACTAAATTCGCTGCCACGAAAATCACAGGGGCGCATTCATTTGAGAGAAGCTCCCTCTCACACACACACACACATGGGGAGGGACTACAGCCAAGCATGCAGAGCGTAAATTTTGCTGCTTCCCCCTTCACCTAACATCGCAATGAGTTATGCAAGTGCAAGCAAGCGAAAAGATTATCAGTTTTTGCTTAGTTGAAAGAGAGAGAGAGCGAAAGGGAGGGGGGGAGGTAGGGCGGCTACTTATTTCGGGGGCAATTAAGTCAATGCATTAGCTAAGAGCATAAAGAGAACAAAGCAGCCATTAGCCGCAAAGGGAATCGGATGATATCTATATGTACCGCACTTACACATGCTGAGGCACCTTTCGTCCTCGGACTGATTACAGTGATTTGCTGGAAAGCGACTTTTCACAGCGAAAGAGTGAGATAGAGTGGACGAAGAGGAGACAGATAGATATGCGAAAAGTAAAGCAGCAGTTTCATTTGATGGGATTTCATAAGTTGTGCTTTAAATATTCACTACTTGATATGTATTTACTGTAATTACTCATGATTGCTCCTTATAGGGTGCCTTCGTGGTTGATTCTGTCACTTTGCATGGGGTGTGTGGCATGTTCAATTATGAAGGGAATTATTAATTAGAAATATGTTCAATAGGCAGCTTAGACTGTAGAAGAGGTTGCTGTACACTCAGTGCCTGCTTAGTTATGACTGCGTATGATGGGCATGTTAGGTTTGCTTCTAAGAAGTAACTACTTTTGTTTGTATGAAGCTGAAAGGGGATAGATATAACTGTATATGTTGGCTCTTAAGGTGAGTTGTCAGCAGGAAAGGGGGAGAAGAAAGAGCAGAAGTCGTCGTCTGCAAGTTGTCGCCGTGTTGAGAAGTGATTAAAGTCAAAGTTGCTAAGCTGCGCCAAGTTATTAATGGTTTGAGAAGAGAAGGTGATATGTAGAATGGGTTACAGCTTTCATTAGACCGCAATGTATTCTACTCATATATATATATATATAATCTCTGATATTAGTTTCTTGAATAGAACAAGAACTAAACAGACAAGCTCTGAAACCTTTAGTACCCTTAAAACCATTAGATCCTTCCACTCCCTCATTAGATTTCAGTAAAACCTTTAAAAGTGATTACATTCGCAAAACTATCGCCAGCTGCGAACTCATAGCGATAGTTTGAGCGAACCAAAATGCGAATGTTCATGCAGTTAATATGAATATTTACTAATTAATTACCGTCTGGCGTATTCGGTCGATTCATTGCATTAATTATGACTCGCATTTCTCTGACTGCAGCGAAAGCACTTGACGCTCTTTCACATTTTTATTTTTCTGCCATTCATCGCCGTTCAATCAATATCGAATGCCCCCTTGAAGGCTACCAGACTTACGAGTATTACGAATATAATTACTGCCCCGCCCCCCGCCCTGTCCTGACCCAGAGTAGCAGTAATTAAATGAGAAATACTTAAAACGAGGCCCGGAGAAAACTCACTCCAGTGCGCGTCGCGTGACTTGGAGGCCCTTTTTCAGAGCCAAAGAGTGGATAAGGGGGTGTTGGAGAAGGGCAGGAAGAGCGACAAGTGTATAATATTTTTTTATAATTTTAATTTGTCGCTGTGCACTCGTTGTACTTGACCTTGAGCAGGAAAGGCCTGAGGCGAGGCCGGGCACGGCAGTAACTGCGGATGTGGGGGCGTGGCGCTGTCCAAGTTTTTGTGGCCTCATAAATTTCATATTGATTTCCTGCAGATGCGACCATGTGGCATGTGTAGAAGGAAGTGCCGTCCTGGCCAACAATGGACAATGAGCTGTGAAACTTTATTGACTCGCTTCACAGTTACAAATTTACTTGAACGCACCCGGTGACTGCAAAGTTTCGTACTTGCAATTTGGCCACGCCCCCGCCCCCGCCCCAGCTCCCGCCCACTCAAGTGGCATAACAACAACATAATTTAGCTGGGGCAACAATAAAGTGCGCTCAATGGAAGCAGGGAGAGGGAACCCTACAAATAACGGTACATATGTCAGTCGAGAGGAAACCGTAAGGGAAACTGCTGAGAGGAAGCTCGACTCGACTAACCAAAACTTTTTGTTTGTCAAAATGAAATAAAGTGAACACATAAAAATGCGTCAAGTTTTTATGCGACTTCCCCCTCTACCTCTAACTCCCCCTTTTCTATTCCCCCTCAGCGAGTGCCTCTGCTTCTTCGTCTTCTTAGCTTGTTTATTGTTTTATATTATTTACCCCTTTGCAAGTTGTTGGAGTTGTTGAAATTTGGCTTATCAGCGCGACAGAATTGGGCTAACTTTGCCGCGAGCCTTGGCAAACAGTTGCGAAAAAGTGTCTGTGTTTAATTAGTGCGCAAAGTTGGCGGAATCAGAGCAAAATATCAGCGAATAATTCAGATTTCCCGCGACTGACAGCTGTTTGTCCGCATTAATGGCCGGCGAATTAATGAGTTGTAAAATGCGAGACTTGATCGAAATATATGTGTATGTGTATGCCATATAGATTGGGCAATGCGTTGGCTCATTAACTGCGCCAGTGTTGGCTAACGGCGCCGGTTGCGACGGGGCTAATGAAAGTTTCACGACAAATTGCTTGACGGCCCTTTGGGGCATTTTTCCAACAACTGTTGACAGCTCATTAATGAGAGCGAGATGGCAAGAGGGAGGGAGGGAGAGGGAGATAGGGAGGAAGGGAGGAAGGGAAACAGAGGAGAGACAAATGTGCTTATGCCAATTGTACAGCTGATTGCTCTGTGGCAGCTTCGACCTCGACCTAGTCCGAGCGTGAGTTCGGGAAGCTGTCAGCAGAGGCGTAGGCTGTGAAGCAAGAGAGGGGGGAATCAGCTTTTATTAAATGCACAGAAAAGTATTGAAATATTTCAAATAGAAAAGAGTTATAAGTGAAGTTGAGAGTTGCATTCTCTGCCCCCGCTTCTCTTCAAGCTCAACCACAGCACTGCTTGCACATCCGCCTTGCAGTTATGACAAATCGCACGACTCATTTCGCACTGCTTGCCCCGACACTTGTCACACTTGAAGGCGCCAACCAAGTGGGCGTGGCATTGGCAGTCATCGATGCACGTTGCCAGCGGCGCAAATGTCTTTTCCGCAACACACACTCAGAGACAGAGAAAGAGAAAGAGAGAGAGATGGAAAGGGAGAGAAATGAAAACGAGGAAAAGCGCCTGGAAATCAAATAAAATACGTCAAGCTGATTTGCTTGAATTGAATTGAATTTTTATTATTTTTCCATTGCAGGCCACGACATTTCTTCATATTTCTTCGCATTGATTTCCTGCAGCGAAACATAACCTCAAATAATCATATCTTATGCAATTTATTTGTATCTAAGTTAAAGTTTAAAGCAAACGTTCTTGATTAACTTTGACAGTTGAGTGCGGATTTCTTTTCTTCATTCTCTTCTTTGCGCTTCTCTTTTGTCTGCTTTACTTGTTTCTTTCTTTCGCTTGACTGCTCTGCCTTCCGCCTTCTGCCTTCTGTGTTGGTCCGTCTTAATCCACGTCGCCATTAAAGTTGTACACAAATAGCGTACGCTAGATGGCGCCAATGTGCGCGTTGGGCGAAATGCAAATAAATTCCTAGACAAGATGGAAATTATGACTTCGCTGCAAATAAAGCAAAATTAACTCGAGTAAGAAGTGAAAAAAAAATGTAATTAAAAGCGGGTGAATGCGGTGCAGAAGGGAAGCGTTGCGTGGGGGGAGGGGGGATCTACCTGTACAGAAGATGGGCGTGTCCATAATACGGTGGCAAACAGTTGCTTTTTAATTAAAAAAGATTTCCCTTCATCAGCTTTGTTAAGTGCAAGTTGCTTGCGTTTATTAAACTTGAGTTACGGCGCGCGCTGACGGCGATGGCTACGCTGGCGCATGGTGCGTATGAGCAACACACAGTAACGGAAGCCATAAAAAACGCACAGAATCATAGACAGACAGGCGACGAGCGATAGCAGCAAAGAGAGAGGAAAGACGCGGAGAGAATGAGGAAGAGAGGGACAGGGAGAGAGAGAGAGAGAGAGAGAGAGAGAGCTGGGATAGAGCGAGGCGTCTTCTAGTTGATTAAAGTAATTTTAATTGGTTTTTAACGTTAATGGCAAAAGTTGCAAGTGCAAGTGCAGCTCCAACTTTTGTGCGTGCACAAATATTTTGTTTTTCTATCATTTTGCGCTGCTACAAAAATATTTGTTCGGCTGCGGCTGCGGCTGCGGCTGCCATGCAAAATTGAAATGTTTACAGTTGAATGCATTATGCAAATGCCGATTTTCACGAAAACAAACCGTCGTTTGCATTCCAACTATCTCTCTCTCTCTCTCTCTGCCTTTCTCACTTTCTCTCTCACTTAACTATTTAGGCAAATTAAATTTGCCTGCTCAAATTAATGACAGACTGTGGCATGCCCCCCGTGTTACGCGTCTGCATGCAACCTGCCCTACATTTGACATTTATTTGCGGATTGCGAAAAGCCAAAAAGTTGAACGTCGCTAAGTCGGGCCAAGGCGCGGCCAAAGCCTTTAAGCCATAATTTAATATATTGACACAAAGCTTTTTTCCTAAGACGTGTCTTTACCATCATAATCCTCAATATGGTATATTGACAGCTGTCACTGCTGCCCCCCTCCCTCCCCTGGACCCCTCTAGCCCTGCTTGCATGACTTGAGCGCGCGGAAAAGCCCAAACAGAAAGGAAAAGTAAGTTTTGGCTTAATGCGCAACTATGCGGAAAATATTTGCCTTCTTAACTTCGAGTTCAGCATTTTGGCTTACACACACACACATACATACACGCATGTATAACAGTGTGTACCTGCATGTTTGGGTGAGCAGGTGAACAGTTCAATTAGAGAGGTTGGCAAGCAAATGTACCGACAAATAAAGATACACGGGGAGCTCGAAAGAATTCGTTATATACCGGGAAATGCTTGGGAAAATATTCTTGCTTGATTTAAGTGCTTAGAATAAATTTATTTAAATACAGAATAATACATAAAGCATGTTGGATATCATAGTAGGTTCTCTAGGTATACAGGAACCATTGAATAAAGAGTATGCACAAGTTAGAGAAAGTTTTATTATAACATTTCTCAAAGACAAACGAATTCTATTTCAAATAAAAGATCAATTTAGATGCTTTACTAATTGGGCTTAACATTTCGTAGGTCGTACTCGACAAACACAATAGAACGAGCGATCACTGAGCTGAGCATGATGATTGTCTTCCTGCGATCAATGTTAAATGCACGAAGAACGGGCAAACGCAGAGGATTGTAAGCCAATTGAAGCACAAAGCTTTCATACTGAGACGAGAGAGAGAGAGAGAGAGATAGTTAGAAAGATTAAAGACATGCTTCGTGCACTTCACTTACGACCGCCTCCAGACGCTCATCCAACTGCAATCCGAAGGTGGAGCAGCCTGCCAGACAGTTGACCATTTCGCTGTGCTGATCGAGAACAATGTAGGCCAAGTTGCTCGTTATATAAATGTCGAAGACTTGGCAGATGATCCTACCTAGGGTCAAGGCGACATTGGTAACTGTCCATGTCCAGGACGCGATATTCCTGATCAGGGAATACACATGGAATACCATAGAGACCAGGTACATGTAGAAGTTGCCAACGACACAAAGTGATTGAGGGCCGAATGTTCTAGTCAGATCATCGACAAGTGCCTGCAGTTGGCGTTGCTCCTCGGCAATGGCTTCCAGGCGATCGGCCAGCGAGCAGCACTTGATCATAAGCGTAGCCCGGCGATTTACCAGTGACTCCAGAGTGAACATCTCTTCGAGTAACTGCGTCAGGTCCTGATTTAATAGTTTTAAGTAGATGAGAGCATTGAGATATGCGAAATACAGCTGGAAGGAGACCACTTCCACAAACATTGTGGCGAACAAACAGAGCACAAGACAAGGAACTATTGGAAAGTTAAAACTCCAGACTAAAGTGATAACGACGAAGACTTGTAGCAGTTCTATGGCGGCAATACTAAGGCATTTGCTAATAACTCTTCGCCTCCAGAGATGCACAACCTGTGGCCTCTTCCGGGCCAGACGTCGATATCCATTGATCAGGCGCACCACACAATGCCGATTCCAAAACCGTGTCATTAATACGAAATAAAGAAGGATCACTCGCACTAACAATAATACCACAAAGCAATACTGGTGAAAAACTGAGTATCTCTGCCATATTTTTGACCAATCGCCACTCCAAAATATGTAAAGTAGATTCATAGTTATGAAGATTTGCGCAATCATTGCCTGAACCATGGAAAACCGAGTACTCCGTGCCAGACCCGTTCTAAGGTCGATCTCAATGTTGAGAACACCCAACAGTCGCGACTGGCAATAGATGAGCCGCAAAAACAACTTGGCCCAGTCAATCATAATACAAAACTGAAGTCACAAACAGAAATGCCACTAACTAGAATTAGTTGAGTGGTATCAGAGATATGGTCTAACTTATTATGAAATGGAAATAGATATTTCTATTCCCAGTAGATGGGTTATTATCATATTGTACATCCAATATTGCCTTTAAAATTACAAAAATAAAGGCCTCCTTAGGCATGCTGAATACCTTTGCAGAAAAATTAGACATGGTTTACTGAATAATTCAATCGATACTGACGTAATGCATTATTATTCGGATTGATTGGAGTAGAGGTAGAGAGTTAAGTCAAGTAAGTATACAGGGCCAGCACGCTTGCCGCTCACCTCGAAAAAGTTTTCCAACCTAACCAGGCTACTAACGCATTCACACTACCAACATTAACAAATGACCCCAATGCCCAGCATGAGCCAAAAGTGTTTCATCCAAAAGAAATTTCAAAACTCAAAAATGAGCACACTAACCCAAAGAAATCCCCCGGCTGCGACCTCATAACCCCAAAAATGATCATTGAACTACCTTACTGCGCCATTTGCTACATAACCCAGCTCTTCAACGCCATAACTAGAGTTGGTTACTTCCCAGACAGATGGAAAAAATCAATCATCATAATGATTCCTAAACCCGGAAAGGATCCTACATCTGCTTCGTCGTACAGACCCATAAGCTTACTTTCATGTCTCTCAAAGCTTTTCGAAAAATGCCTGCTGACCCGACTCAACCCGTACCTTAGAGCTCACAACATATCCCAAGCATTGGACAGAGTTTGGCTAGTAGGACTTATGCACAAGATCAAGCTAAAACTACCTAAATACACTCACAAACTTCTCGAGTCTTACCTTTACGAAAGGAAGTTTGCAGTGAGAAGCAATACTGCTACATCCAATGACCACCCCATTGGAGCAAAGTCCCCCAAGGCAGCGTTCTTGGGCCAACCCTATACCTCTTATACACAGCTGACCTACCAACAAGCAGAAGTCTGACAACATCCACTTTTGCCGACGACACCGCCATTCTTAGCCGCTCCAGATGCCCGATCCAAGCATCAGCGCAACTAGCTCTTCACCTGGTGGACGTTGAGAAGTGGCTCTCAGATTAGAGAATAAAAGTCAACGAACAAAAAAGCAAGCACGTCACCTTTACTCTAAACAAGCAGGATTGCCCGTCACTTTCGCTAGACAACACAGTGATACCGAAAGCACAAGAGGTGGTATATCTAGTATACCTCGACAGACTGAGACGTCTTGGCGCAAGCACATTGAAGCCAAAAAAACCCACTTAAAACTCAAAGCCAACACCCTGCACTGGCTGATCAACGCACACTCCCCGCTAAGTCTGGACCACAAAGTACTACTCTACAATTCTGTATTTGGACCTGTGGCTCGCAGCTATGGGGAAACACCTGCAATAGCAACATGGACATCGTTCAACGAGCTCAATCAAAGATCCTTAGAACTATCACCAGAGCTCCGTGGTATGTTCGAAACGAAAACATTCAACGAGACTTGAACATCCCTCCAGTCAAAGATGCAATAGCCGAATTCAAGAGAAAATACTACGGCAAGCTTACATCGCACCCCAACCACCTAGCGAGAGGTCTGACGCATCTCAGCAGTCAATCCCGTCTCCGCCGCAATGACCTACCTGCCCAGAGAACAAACTTTTAGGGACGCCTCATCGAAGGACAGTTTAAAATAAACTGTTGACAACATAAACTAGTATTAAGATTTTAAAACTTCTAAACAGTTCTCATATAATAAGAGAATATAAAATAAATAACCGTAAAGTAAAAAGTAAGTATATGTCGCTAAGAAATTGAATACAGAAGGAGGTGGGCATGGCACCCAGCATTTGAAATAAACTTGATTTGTGTTAGGTATACTTACAAGAATCTTTATACCAAATTGTGTGGCTAAAGCTCTTATAATAGCGGAGATCTGTGTGTTCACAGACGGACAGACAAACAGACATGGCTCAATCGAATCGGTTAGTGATCTTCAATATAAATACTTGTGGTCTGCCACGTCTGCTTGTGCCTCTTAAATACATTTGCACAAAGGTCGAAGAGTATAAGATGGTCGATGTGGCTAGTTTGGTTGTGATATCACGAAAAGTAAACAAAATCACCTGAGAAGTTCTACTTGAACTATTTTTATTATTATTTTATACTAATAAAAACATTATTCAAATGATCTTCATATATTGTTTTTAGATGTATGCGATTTCCTTTTAGCGAGTACCTCGAAAGTTTTTTATGTCGTATTCAACCAGGACTATAGAATGCATGACGATAGAGTTGAGAATTATGATGGCTTTCCTGCGGTCGATGTTGAATGCGCCAAGTACGGGCAAGCGGAGAGGATTGTACGCCAATTGAAGAACAAATCTTTCGTACTGATAGTAGAACATGACAAAGACTGAAATATAGATAATTACTAATCACATTTCATGTACTCGACTTACGACAGCCTCCAGACGCTCATCCAGCTGCAATCCGAGGGTCGGACAACCCGAGAGTATGTTGACCATTTCAGAGTGCTGATCAAGAACGACATACGCCATGTTGCTTGTGATGTATAGTCCCAGTATGTGGCAGGTGACCTTGCACAGGAAGAACACAAATTGGATAGCATTCCCTCCCGTGTGATCGTTTTGCTTGAGTGCTTCGTACAAGTGGAATACAAGGGCAACCATGTACATGTAGTAGTTGCCAGCGACACAAAGAGATTGCAGGCCAAACATTCCAGTGAGATCATCGACAAGTGCCTGCAGTTGGCGTTGCTCCTCGGCAATGGCTTCCAGGCGATCGGCCAGCGAGCAGTCCTTGATCATAGGCGTAGCCCTGCGATTTTCCAGAGTGAACATCTCTTTGAGTAACTGCGTCAGTTCCTGATTAAGGAGTTTGTAGTGCGAGTGGACATTGAGGAGTGCGAAATAAAATTGAAAGGTGACCATTTCGAGGAATGTATACGGCAGATAGATGACTACAATACACCACACTATACTAAACCTTAGCCAGACTAGATAAATAACGATAAACAGTTGCATAAACTCCGTGACGGCAACACTGACACATTTGCATAGAACTCCACACCGCCAGAGCCGAACAACCTGTGGCCTCTTTCGGGCCAGACGTCGAAAGCCATTGACCAGGCTTGCTAACCTATGACGATTCCAGGCTCGTGTCATTATTGCCGCATACATGTAGAGCAACCGCACGATCAGTATTATCAGATTAAAATACTGACTCAGCTTGGTGCTTTTCTGCCACAACAACGACCACAAGCCACTTTGGAGGAATTGCACCATAAACACAGCTCCCACGAGATGAACAATCGTTGCCTGGACTAGAGCCAATCGAGTACACCGTGCCCGGCCCGTTCTTAGATCAATATCAATGTTGAGCACGCCAAACAGTCGCGATTTGTAATAGATGAGCCGCAACAAGAACTTGGCCAAGTCAAACATTTCCCAAAACTGACTATGAATTCGATGAAACACAGCAGAAATACTCGTATATGTTAGTCTAACTTATCATGAAATGGAAATGGATATTTCAGTTCCCAGTAGAAGGGTTATTATCAAACATCGCATGCTAGCTCATATAATTAAAAACAAAATAATTATTAGAATGAAACTAATTAGCCCAAAGCCTTTTGCTTTTTGTTAAATTAAAGGTTCCCTTAGAAGCTCTCTAGATCACTGCTGCCAAAGTCCCTCTAAACAGAATCGATTACGTTGTTCAGAGATAGGGCGTAATCAAGACTTAATTGCTTTAATATTTGTGCTTTACTTATACTTTCCGAGCCCTTTAAGCTTCTCGAATAGGTAATAATATTGAATACATTTGTAAAAACTTCTATTAAATGATCTTACAGTCTGTAGATCTAACTTTAGCGAATTGTTCGAAAGTTCTTTATGTCGTACTCAATCATCACCAAAGTGTGCAGGACGACGGAGTTGAGAATGATGATGATCATCCTGCGGTCAATGTTGAATGCACGAAGAACGGGCAAGCGCAGGGGATTGTACGTCAATTGAAGAACAAAGCTTTCAAACTGCCACGAGAAAAGAGATAGTAACAGAGAATTAGAGCTAAAAAGTGCTTCGTATACTCTACTTACAACCGCCTCTAGACGCTCATCCAGTTGCAGTCCAAGGGTCGAGCAGTTTGCCAGCGTGTTCACCATTTCATCATGATTATCGAGAAGGGTGTAGGCCATTTTGCTTGTTATGTACATGCCCTGCATGTGGGAGAGCACCTTGCAGACGGTTATTCCGAGATGGAAAGTGGGCAAATTTAGCTTGAGCAGGTCATAGGTGTAGAAAACTAGGGTGACCATGCGCATGTAGTAGTTGCCCGCGATGCAAAGTGATTGCAGGCCAAACAATCCAGTCAGATCATCGACAAGTGCCTGCAGTTGGCGTTGCTCCTCGGCTATGGCTTCCAGGCGATCGGCCAGCGAGGAGCACTTGCTCATAAACGGAGCCCTGCGATTTACCAGTGACTGCAGAGTGAACATCGCTTTGAGTACCTGCCTCAGTTCCTGATTAAGGAGTTTGTAGTGCGAGTGGGCATTGAGGAGTGCGAAATAAAATTGAAAGGTGACCATGTCGAGAAACGTTGAAGGTAGGTACAAGGCTACAATGCTTGGAGTTAATGGGTATTTCAAAATCTTCACCATAAAAATAATGACGAAGACTTGCATCAGCTGCGTGAAGGCAATACTGAAGCACTTGCTTACAACTCCAAGCCTCCGCAGTCTCATTTATCAGGTTCACTAACCGCTGACGATTCAAGGATCGTACTAGTACCACCGTATACATATAGAGCCCCTGCACCATCACTATTATTAGATTGAAGTACTGACAAAGTTCCGTGGAATTCTGCCACAATAATAGCCACAAGCCACTTTGCAACAGTCGCACCGTGTACATGGCTCCCACGATATGGAATATTGTTGCCTGGACCAGAGCCAATCGTGTGCGCCGTGCTCGGCCCGTTCTCAGATCAATCTCGATGTCTAGCACACCCAACAGTCGCGACTGGTAATAGGTGAGCCGCAACAAGAACTTGGCTATGTCGAACATTTCCCTAAACTGAATATCCGAACAGAAATGTAGCTAAGTGGAATGCGTTGCTGTTCATGAGATGGCAATGAACTGAAACTCGCGATACGGTGAAGCTTATTATGTAATGGATCTGGATATATCAATTCCCAGCTGAATGGTTACTTGCGTTACTATTGAATTAGAAACAACAAGAGGCTTAGGAGAATCAAGATTTATATAGATTAACTTGTAATATAGTCCACGTGTGATGTGACTGATGGTTGTCGATCGCAAGAGAATAACTTTGTGTGTGATATACGAGTAGTCTATCTGTTGGAATAAATGTGTATGTTTGATCTGTAATTTAAATTAGCATAGAGTAAATCAGCAACTGTTAAAGCATAATGTAGTGTTGATTAACATAATGAAGTCAATTGTCCACTTGCTCATAAAATGTAAAGAAGAAAGGAAGTGCACGAAACGAAGCACAATCTCATTAAGTCAAATAAATATTATATTATATATTCAAATAAACGAATCCAGTTTATTCTCAACACTAATTCTAACACGCTTTGCGATGCTGCAGATCACGCCAACTTCTCTCTGGGAATCATAAACAGTAGCCAATGCTTTAGAATGTTGTATATTTTATACCACTACAAGTATATTTTTGTCATTTAATGGTCAATTTGGTTATAACTTAATTCATGATTTGGCTTGTCGATTGAATGTGTTGAAACTGAGGATTGCGCGGTGGGTTCAGGGCATGAGCTCCTCTGCGGCAATGGTTTCAGTCTTCTGACTGAAACTTGACAGATTATCATCCTGAAGTGTACGACCGGGACTGTAGGTGCTCCACACGCTGGTGCTATTGCTGGCGTTGCCGGAATCGATAAGTTCAGGTATCCTTGGGGTCTCCTGCGCGGAGATGGTGCGCGGGCTTTGCTGGTTCTCAGTGTGGGGTGCAGGAGTCCTCTTGTTGGCAGTGGGTTTCCGTGGCGACAGCTCCTTGACACGATCCGCATAGCGTAATGTGTTCAGCGTATGCTCGACAGACCTCAAGCCTGGCGCGATGGTGGCAATCATGCAGGTTTTCACCTTGCCGCCCACGAAGGAGTCGCGCAGCACCTGCGTCAACTTAGAGCCACGGAAGGGAAGATGCAGCTTCTGACGACCCATCGCTCGAATACACTCCTTGAGGGCCAACAGTGACTTGTTGATTTCGGAGCCCTCGAGGCGCGTCTGGCGATCGGCTGAACAGTTGTCTGCACCACGCTCGTTGCCGGCCAGATCGATAAGCGAGAACTTGCCGTAGATTCGTGATTCGCTCACTGTGCGCAACACAAGCTGGAAGACGGCGTGGGAGCGCGACGACTTGGCATTGGCCGACGTTTGCCCCGAGGCGCGCACACTGTTGCCCAGTTCGAGCAGCGCCAGCAAGCTGCCGGTGTTGACACACGGCTCCTCGGTGAGGCCAATGACGCGCACCTGCTGCTGCCCATCCTCGAGTACGCGCAACTGCGGCTTGCCGGGCTTCAATAGATCGTACACTCGCGTCCCATACAGCTCGAAGAAGCTGCAGCCAAGGGTCAGGCCCAGTTGCGCGAACTGCGGCTGCTCCAGATTGTGAAAGAAGTCGTTGGCAGCCATGGCATAGATGCCGTCGCTGTAATTCTGGAATTGCCCCTTGAACTCCCCGCCCATGGTGTGGGTCTTGCCACTGCCGGTCTGGCCGTAGGCAAAGCAGGTGGCATTGCCGCCCGAGAACACATGCTCCACCAGGGGGCGTGCCGAATGCTCGTAGACTGTGGCGTTGCTGCAGTGCTCGTCGAATGCGAAGTCAAAGCGGAACTTGTGATTGTTCAGGAAGCGTGTCAGATTGACCTGTCTGCGTGGCTCGTGCACCACCAGCAGTTCGCGATGTGGCACCGTTATCACGTCCAGCTCCTTGCCCTGCAGCTCAAGCGGATTCAGCGGACGCTTGCGTACGCAGACAAGTATCTGATGCAGTTTGTTACCTATGCCGCGTGCGTTTGCCGCCGCTGCCGCCGCCGCCATGCTTGCCCCCAGAGTTGAACCCGCGCTGGCCCTCACGCTCGTCACTGTGTTTGCCACCTCAGCAGCCAATTCACCCTGCAGCTCGAGTCGATTCTGGCGCAACAGGCGCACTGTGTCTACATGCGGCGTCGCGTGGCGGCACACTTGGCGCTCGCGCACTTGCGAGAGCAGCTGGCGGCGACGATCGCGTCGCAAACGCATTCGCTCCATATCCATCACAATATCGCCCTGATGTCGCGGCGCTCCGGTCGCCGCATTGCCCGCATTCACGCGCGGCATCACGTAGCAATTGGCATTGGTCCGCGGCCCCTGGTCGGGCAGGAGGACGGGCCCGGGCTGTGCGGCCCCGTTACGTCGAGGCATTACCTTCGAGAAGATGTGCGAATTCATGCCAATCACCGAGTCAATTGGCACCTCCTTGCCGCGCGTCATTGAGCCCTCGGTCCACTCCACGGTCACGGACTGTTTAGTGCCGCCCACCAGCTTGACAATCTGTGCCAGATGCACACGCCCGTCCGATCGCTTGATGTAGATCTTCTGGTTTATCGACAGTGAGTCCATGTTGCTGCCGTACATTTGCAATCATCTGAAGAAGTTAGAGCAGCAAAACCTAATTGGTTTTGCACTCGTGTGTGTGTGTGTCTGTGTTTAACTACAAATTTCTATGTGGGTGTGTGTGCGATTCTACTTCCGCCACTGCACTGTCTGTCTGTGTCTGTATGAATTTGTGGGGTGTGTGTGAGAATGTTTGTGACTGCGGGACTAATTTGTATGTACAGCTTTCGCACTTTGCCAGAAAATTTTAAATCCTACGTTTTTTAACTTTATCCAAAATGATGTAGACATAAAAATCAAATAAAATGAGCGTGTAGCGAGCGGACTAGACTCGCCTGTGCTAAGTGTATTCTGGTTTTTGATTTAAATTCCAAAATTATTGAGGATTCCAAAGCGTGCCAACAGCTGACACATTCACCCGCACTCCACTCAATTTGACAGCTTTCTCTCCTGCTCATTGACCTCTCCTTCTCTCCCTCTCACTTTCTCTCGGTAACCTCCCCGCAGGCTGAATGACGCGAACTCAAGTGTCGCACGAGCATGCAGAACCTAGTTCAGAGTTCGGCAAATATGGCCCTATTTCTCGGGCTACAAAATTTCTATAACGCAACCAATGTTTGCTCAACACTTATTTTTCCAGTGAAAGACCCGTCGACCTAGGCAGGGGGCGAATGCAGTGCATTCTTCGGAGATGCTGCAAGACTTCGACAGCGTGTCGCCGTTCGAGAGCAGATTAAACAGGGCCTCGGGCCCCTTTTCGAGTGTCAGGCAGGCTGCAACACTGTGCAAACAACGAGGTAGACAAAGGCCGAAGGCTGCGTGCCAGGTGCCCCCAAAAACACACACACACGCTTACACACACACACAGACGGACATAGACGGCATAGTTTAGCAGCAACATTGCCCAGCTGTCGGCATTTCGCGGTTGTGTTTCCCACTTCGATTAGTGTCGAAAAATTGCCAAAATAGCAAAATAAAACTTTAAAATTGGTTCAGATTTCGGACAAATCGAATTGCAAATTAAATGAAATGCAAATAAATTCGCACAAATATTGAAACTCATACAGAAAACGCAGTCCAACCCACAATTTGCACTGTGCTGCGGAAACGGAAGCGGCTGCAAGCAGCAAAATGGTCGCTGTCGGAAAATGAATGTCAGCTGCGCACAAAACTGTTGCGTTTTGGCACTGCCTTTAAATTGCATTTAATTTCCGCGCATTCAACTGGAACCTAGCTGAAAGTGACGAGCTAAAATTCAAAATAATACTAGAAAATTTGCAATTATTTTTCATATTTTTATTATCTGTAAACAAATTAAAATATTTTACTAAAATTTGATTAGACATTATTGAATATTATTTGAATTTATGCAATGCAATTATTCACTGATTTAAAAATAATTAATAAACAATTTGGATTGCCTAAAAATGCTCAAATAAACAATTTATTTATTATAAATTTCAATTTTGCAGTCGACTTTTGTGCACAAAACTGTTGCATGCTTTTCAGCGCAGGCACTCAATTCTAATTCCAATGTACGAGTATTTTCCGCATTCAGCGAGAGTAATATTAAATGGAAATTAAAAACTCATTGAAGTTGCTGTAATTTGCATAATATTTTAAGCTTGCTTCAAATTAACTTTTCTAAATAAATATGCGGAAATTATTGCATTTATGCCTCATTGAAATTCGTGTTAGAATTACGTGCAGCATGAGAAATTCGTTTCCTACTTTTTAGTGCAGACAGACATGGCTAGATCGACTGCCCTGTTGATGCTGATTCAGAATACGTATATATATTGTATGCATCACTAATGTTTCCTTAATAAAAATACCCTCTGCATGGGTATATAAACGAAAATACTCGTATAATATAGGAACTTCTTGAAACTTTTCACTAAAGTTACATTTAATAAGTTTATAATTTAAAAGGATTACACCTTTTTGGGCTTTATGCCCCAATTTTATGGGTATTTTAGTTAGCTTTAGTTTTAGAGCTTTCTATATAGTAGGTTTTATCTACATCTTCTCCGGTTGCCCCACAAAGGTTGCTTCGACGCCGTTAATTAATGCGAGTTCCTCGAAGGGACACAACGAGCTCGCACCTAATCACCTGGGCCCATTTGGCCAACAGACACCGCCAGCAGCGTCGGCAACGAAGCTCGAATGTACTTGTACAAACACGGGATGTCATTAAAAAATAAGCAAAAGTGCCTCTTAAATTACAACCCATAATTTTCGCATATTAGTTGTGCCGAGAGGGGCAAGTGGGTGGCAAGGGGGCAGGGGAGGAGAAAACATATGCATTTAACATGCAATTGCGTGCCCCGAACGGCCCAAACGAACCCCGGACGAGCATAAGGGCGAGGACAAGGACGCAGTCACGAGGGGCGAGCTGAAGAGGAGAGCGAGGGGAACTCAGGTAAGTGCAAGCCTTAAATTAAAACATTATTCATAAGGATCGCGCTCTGAAAGCACACACATACACATACACATACACATATAGTATATGCTGCATATATACTGCAGACGGGGCCAGAGAAGTTCGTCTGGGGGCAACTTGAAGTTGCTCTCGGCTTGAAGGTGCTTAACCACCATCGAGTTGTAATGACTGCGCTGCGATTGTGGTTCGTGGTGCAACTTACGTGTCGTCCAAATTGGATGAAATCAAATCTCCTCCCACTCTCACCTGCATTTCCAATGAACTAGTTATTTTTTTCGCTACTTTTTCGCAAACTCACGAATCGAGTGGAATTTATTGAGCTATAAAGGTGTCAAAATGTCTACCGCCCATTGTGAATAATTAAGACTCCGCTTGCGTGTCTCTCTCCCTCTCTAACCCCTCTCTGTTTCACCAGCTCTCTCTCTCTCTCTCTCTCTCTCTGTTGCTCGCTTGCTCGTTGGGCTGACCATCATCAACATAAAAAATCTCATTAGGCCAAACGGAGAATATAATGACTTTGCGGGCGCCTTTCTTTTTCCAGCACCAAGATGGTTTTGCAATTCATTAGGCGCCCGACCAGGTGCATGAATGGGCAGGGCAGCTTTAACTAGCGAGTTGTGGTTGCTGCAAAGTGAAGCCATGATCCCTAGACTTTCGTAAGAATTTAACTTTTCCCAAGCTAATCTCAGTGGGCAAACGTGCGAATACTTGCAGTTCCCATTTGGAAACAATACTTTTAATCACAAAACCAAATGAAACTCTCTAAAATATCTACATACAATTTATACTATAAATAAAAATACTTTGAAAAATAACCAACATAAGCCATAACTTGGAAGTGCATTTCTTGTCTAACAAAATTGGTACAGTTTGTCCATGTGTGTCAGACTCTTTGAAGTGCCATGGCACTAAGATTCCCCCCGTAAAGCATTCACTGAGTCAGATACGCGAAAAGCTGCTGATTCCCATTGTGTCTGTCTTCAGTGTCTGTAGAAGTTAGTGAAAATTGCAGAAAGCTGAATTCATCAGCTGTTTAATAAGAAAGTGTTCGATGTGGAGCTAAGAAACTCCTTGGGGACCTCGTCTGCATTCGTGGGAATGGCTTGTCGGACCATTTTTTAATACCTTTCAAACAACTTAAATAAAAAAAAACAACTGTGTCGATTCTCTAATGAATATGTCGAGTAATCACAAGTTATTGATTTGAAAACGTATTTAAATAATAGAGTTTTAAGGGTGATTATTATGTAATAATAGTTGATTAAAATATTGAAAATATCTTGTTACTTTTCGATTTCTTATTAATTAAGGGCATGATAAGGAGTTCTTTTTGTTCATTATTACAATATGAGCACATTATGAGTATGTATATTACAGTGAATTTTAATGTATTTTATTCAGATTAATACACTTTTGCAAATACTGTCAGTAATCGTCTGGAAACAAATCTAAGTTTGTTTTCAGTCGCACAAGTAAACAGGACTCGTAAATATACACAAAGATATATAAACAAAGATATAAATAATAATATTTACTGAAAAACAACAAACATGGGCTCTAACTTGTAAGTGCATTAGCAGATAACATTGATACAGTATACCCTCGGTAAAGAGTACTCTATACTCGTACGTTGTGTTTCACATTCGAAAGAGACTCTGCCCTTCTCTTACTAAATATCTTTAACTGCCTTTCATCTGATTCTGCTGTTCTCGCCCGTAGCATCATTGATTATATGAAATGTCATGGATCTGAGACGCCTCCTGTGACCGCACCACGTGTCAAGCTGCTGGGACCCATGGTCTCCGAACTTCAGAGTCTGCAGAAGTTGGCCTCGGCGGCCCGTAACCAGCAGATGCGTGAACTGCTGAAGCAGGAGAAGGCCGACTTGGATGCGGAGCTGAGATGCACCCTGGGCAAGTCGTTTGCCCAAGACGATGTCTGCGAGCGTCACGCTTGCAGTGGCTGGATGGGAAATCCCATTAAGAGATAATTACTGTATAAGATTTAAGAAACCATTGCTCATTAAATAAGGCACCAATGAACGTGCTGCTGCAAAGTCTGTGGATGGGGCTTTTTGGCCATGGGAGATGTCGTATAACACTCCTGCTTCACAGTTTGCTTATCAACACTGGAATAACTAAGTGACTAATATTACTGTGTGGCAACACTGATATCAGGTATGATTTGCAACACTGGACATTGGGATGTCATTGGAATTCTTCCATGTGTCACAATCATTGTTTACTAATGTGGCCTTCAAAACAATCATTACCATAAATCCGCAATCTGCTAAAATCCATTCACCCCTCCATGGCTACCCATTGGCCACGCCCCAGTGAGGAGTAATTGCTTTAATTACACGCAAATTACAGCGAAATGATTTCGCAACTATTTCGTAATTTGGATGACTTCGAAGCTTAACTGTGGCCTTATCGAGGTTTGATTAATTCTTCTTCAGGAGAAATGCAAAAGTATTTTTAGTTGTGATTCTTAAGCTGGATTGTACGGTATATAGTATTCCAGTATATATACATATATACTGTACTACATACCAAACTCCATTAGGGTACCATTCTGTATTGCCCGGCCCAAAAGACCATTTGGCTTGGATTCCGTTGGTAAATGGAATTGGAAACAGTTTCGCCCGCTGTGTTAAGCGTAAAAAACAGCTGCCAGTGTTGGGTAACATGTACGCAAATGGCAAATGCGATAAGCTGCGGTCGACTTGCCCCGCCCGAGGACAGATCTCAATCTCAAACGGAAGCGATGCTATAGCCGTGGCCAAGGCCGGAGCTGATGCTGAGTGCTCCGGACAGCTGGAATACTGGACAGACCGACAGCCGGACATACGTTCGATTTGCGGTCAAACTGCCAGCTACCTTCTGTAGCCCAATGTCCCCAGTGTGTATGCGTGGGCGTGTGTGACTGTGCGCGCACCCTTTTCAGGCACTGTGCGATTTGCCACACCCATTTGACGCCCACAGGCCATTGTTGTTTGTTGGTCAAATTGTCGTAAATTAGTTTTAACACCTGACTGAGTGGCTTTTCGAGTGGTTGCCAGGACTAGCTGTCGCATCCGAGTGTGTGAGGGTGCCACAGAGTGCGAGAGAGAGAGAAGATGTTTGTGTGAGTGTGCTCTTCTGTTTGTCCTTTCGAGTTTCCTCAACAAGTTTGCGGATAACCCTTTTGTCCGACAGACGAGACGAGTCGAGACGAGCCAAGCACTGACTTTGTCATCTGTTTTGTGGTGTGTGAAATTAATGTAATCGCATTTTAAGCATAAACTATGCAGGAACATTGCTTTTCAATTAAGCCCCCCCCCCCCTCTGTGCATCCTGTCGTTTCCTGCTGTCCCTACCCCTTTTGGAATGCCTTTGAGCCAATGAGCGTCCATAATGAGCTGGCAAATGCTTGAGATTCCAGTCGAGCTTAACCCAAAGCAGATTGTGTTCTTCGGTTATCGAGTTTTCAGTTGAATCGAATTCTTGTATATTCCTGTCTATCTATAGTATATACTATTCATTGATTATATTTGACTAGTTTCACAATCACATATCCATCTTCGTATACATACAATTCCTGCTGTAAATCTATTTAATATAATTCTCGTTCTTTCCATTTCTTCAACTGCTGCTTGAAGTGGGTTAATGTTGGTGCGGACTGTGAAGATTACGCGCTGCTGATGAGTAGCTTAACCTTGTGGGGACATTCCAATTTGAACAAGCAAATTTCGTAAAAATCCCATCATAAAAACGGCCAAGCAGAAACACAATCACACTCACAATCAAACACACACACACTCACACTCACTCTCTTGAATCCAAATACTGTAAAAATACTCGTTCTATATTTTCGGGGTCATTTCGTGCACTGTACCCAACTTCTCCTTCAACACGACTAGCCCTGCCCCTCCCCTTGGGGCAATGCTGCCGTTTTTCGTTTATTTTATGGCAGCTTTCAAAGTTTTTACTCATTGCGCGTGGAGCCCTCGCCATGTCGAGCTGTCCACCTGGACAAGTCGAGCAGCTGCAGTCGCAGTAGCAGCGACATCGGCAACGGCAGCAGCAATGGCAGCACTCGCCAAGGTGGCAATAAAATAAATGGCAGCACTTTCGGTTTTAGCCGCAACCAAACCAAACCAAACCGAACCAAACCAAACCAAAGGATGCCAAAAATACACAGCGAAAAACGGAGAAAGAAAGGCAATTCGGCAAGGTGGATGCGATGGCTTTGGCCATATATCAAAAGGCGAAAGAGTGAAGCGGGCACGGGGGAAGGGGAACGGGAAGGGGAAGCTCTGCAAGATGGAGTGAGATTTTTGCTGGCGAGTTGGTTAGCGGCAAATATTTGCGGTATTTTCACTTGGCCACTGAGTGGTTTATGACTCCTTGTAGTTTGTATTCTTGTTGCTGGTGCTGCCGGCACCTGGCAAATCCAAACACTAAAAGGCACCGCTCTTGGGTATTTGCAAGCTTTGCTACTGGTTGAGTGGCAGAGCGCTTAAGATTAATGCCACACCTGGCCTCACCTACACCAGGCACCAGGCACCAGGCACCTGGCACCTGGCAGCGACTCCGCTCAGTGCGACAACCACATCCGGAGCTCATTGTTCGAAAATATTGACAATGTAGCGAGAGAAACAGAGACAGAGAGAGAGGGATAGAGAGCGAGAGGGCTACATAACATAATATTGAAAAGAGAAACGTAATTTCTAAAAGGATTACGAAAAGCTTTAAAGCAAAGCCGAGCGACAACGCGAATGGCGACGACATGAAAAATGAATTGCAAAGAAATGAAATGAAAAGAAATGAAAGAAAGCAAAGCAAAGGCAAAGGCACAAACGGAGCGAGTTTTCATTTCTTACACTCACACACACACATGTCGAGACGGCGCACCGTAAAATATGTGAAAAATGAACGGAAATGCCGCAACGCTGAGGCGGAAATGAAAAATACACGTATAACGATGGCGGAAAATGGCCGACGAAAGCCTCAAATCAAAGCAATGTTCGAGTGAGGGTTTCCATCCCACTTGCTCTCTCTCTCTCTTTCTGTATGTGTGTCTTTGTGCGCATTGAAAAGCACGCTGAAAAAGTCATTGTCGCATATGACATGGCAAATGAAAGGCAGAGAGACAAAAAGCGTTACACGGTAATTAATGACGACCGGATTGTTGTCGAAATGCGAATGAGATGAGAGACAGAAATGTAAAGAGAATCCAAGAACGCATGAAGAGTTTTTCCGGATGCAAATGCAATAAATATGTATGTATATAATATACAGCGTGAAATCTGGCAACATTGATTAGCATTATGTTTCCTCACTTATTCCATGTTTTAACGTACAGCCTTTGTACTCGCTGTTAATTAAATTGCTGCTGTTAATTTTCCTGTTAATAAATAATCTGCAAAACGTTTGAACGGTATGTTAAGTAACAGTGCCAAATTAATACTCGCTACTTATTTAATGCTGCTGTAAAGTTAACAGTCTGCAAGCGAAAACGATAACAGTTTCGATAATGGTTTAATTACTTAGTGGGAAATATTATCATTCAATAATACATTGCTTCATTTGAAACGTAGATGAAACGTTTTGATTGACATCCTACTGAGCACCATAAACTTCCTTCTATTTCCCAGGACTGTAATTATCCTGTGTAATTATCCTTGTGCGGGAAATCGCTGCAATCTAATGGGAACTAAGGTCTGACGCTCTCGACGACCTTACTGTGCGTCGCGACGTTTATTCAGTTACCCATCATGTTCGACCTAGCCAGGTACTTGTTGATATATTCTTACTATTATGCCCGTTTCTCGGGTGTTCTTAACTTCGAAATCGATCTTCATACGGGACGAGCGCGAACCACGCGTATAGCGACTATGTATTCCGCGGTGGTCAACGCAATTATCATTGGTCTGGTGCCATGGCTGAGCAGTGGTGAACTGATTCATTCGTTCTGGTCCCACGCGGAGGCCCTGCACGAATATATGTTTCTTACGGTTCTGGGAGGACGTATCCTGTGCGTTTGCGTTACGCTATTCACACGGTGGCGTCAACGCAAGACCTTTGTGCGTCTGGTAAACGACTTACGGCAGCTGACGCTGGAGAAGCCACATGTAAGGCATCTCTGTCGACGCGGCATCATCGGAAAGGTGCTCGGGACTACATTCTCGGAGTTGCTTCAAATGACACTTGGTTTTATGTCCCTAAAGGAGCAGCTCACATTCGTGTTGTTTCTCACCAACCTGATATTCTACACCATTAGCGCCCTGGTGAATGTGGTTATCACGCACTTTTATTTTACACTGCTGTTGCTCCGTGGACACTATCTGCTGCTGAACGAAGAATTACGACTGCTACTCAGCGAAGTTGGACAGCTGGAGGCAGAGCATCGCAAAGGTGTCTTCATTCTCAAGTGTTGCGCTCTGGCCGATCGTCTGGATGTGATAGCTAACTCACAATATCAGCTTCATGCGCTTATTAAACAGGTTACAAGGGTCTTTGGACTGCAGGTCCTCTGCATGGCCTTCAGCTATTACATGTCGGTGATTTCTGTCATCTACTTCGTATTCTCGGAGATTCGAGGTACCACAGTAACCGTCGAGTGGACCTACTCCGCTTTGGCCGTGGGCTTACTCGAATTCATATTTTATTTCGGGGACATACACATCTCCACTGAGGTGGTGCACGACCTGCTCGATGCACACGCCGAGATGGTGAGACTTCTCTCGGAGCACATAATTCTAGCTCCTGGCTTAGACGTGCGATTGGAAACAGTTGTAAGGCAACTTGAGAATAACATTTTAAATTGCAATAGTGTACTTTTTCCTATCTCGTAGCTCGAAAGTTTCAAACTGCAACTCGCCTGGAACCCTTTGAAAATTCCTGTGCTTCATCTATATAACTTGGGGAGAACTACGGTCGTCCCCATGGCCAGCTCAGTGGTAGCCAATATTCTGGTTCTGATTCAATATGATATTAAGAATTACTCTGCATAAAAATGATTTATTAACTATCTTTTGCTTTGCTGCTAATTTAATGATTTCTTATATATATTTTTTTAAGCTTCGTTTGCTGCTAAATAAATGTCTTGAACTCAAAGCGATAACACGTTCGATTACTGTTTAATTACTCCGTTGGAAATGTTACCAAATAATACAATGTTTAGATTGATTAAAGTTGCAAATGGAAACGGGGTAGGAAGTTGAAATTGACCACCCTCATAGTAACGGGGTAGGAAGTTGAAATTGACCACAATAAAGCCTTCATAGATTCCACTCGCATTCAATCTATCTAAGCCTGCGTCATAATGCGTCATAACCCCAGGGCTCTGCGCTGATATGGTTTACGATAACTAATCGTGAAATCTAATCGGAGTGCTACTAATAATGACGTACGACCAGCACGACCCTTTTTCCTAAATGAGTTGTGTATTCAGTTTTCCAGCATGTTCGATCTGGATAGGTACATGCTGTTATATGCCTACTACTATGCGCGTGTCTCGGGTGTTCTTAACTTCGAGATCGACGTGAAAACCGGAGAAGTGCGAGCCACGCGTATAGCGACTATGTATTCCGCGGTGACCAATGCAATAACCATTGGCCTGGTGCCCTGGCTGAGCAGTAGTGAAGTGATTCATTCGTTCTGGTCTCGGGCGGGGGACATACACGAATATTTGTTCCTTACGGTTCTGGCAGGACGCATTATGTGTGTTTGCGTTATGATATTCAGTCGTTGGCGTCAACGCAAGACCTTTGTGCGTCTGGTAAACGACTTACGGCAGCTGACACTGGAGAAGCCACATGTGAGGCATCTCTGTCGTCGCGGAATCATTATTAAGGTTCTGGGAACCACAATTTCAGAGTTGCTTCAAATGGTGCTGGGCTTACTGGCGCTCTGGGAGCGCCTCACATTTTTCATGTTTCTTAGCAACCTGATGTTCTACACCATAAGCGCCCTCGTTAACGTCGTTATCACGCACTATTTCTTTGCTCTGCTGCTGATCCGTGGGCGCTATCTGCTACTGAACGAGGAGTTACGCCAGCTTCTCAGCGAAGTTGGACAGCTGGAGAGGGAACATCGCAGAGGTGTCTGCGTTCTTAAGTGCTGTGCTCTGGCAGATCGCCTAGAGGTGATAGCCCATACGCAGTTTCGGCTTCAAGCGCTACTCAAGCAGGTCACTAGTGTCTTCGGGCTACAGACGCTTTGCATGTCCCTCAGCTATTACATGTCATCGATTTCTGTTATTTACTTTGTATTCTCGGAGGTTCGGCACACCACAGTCACCTTCGACTGGAGCTACTGGGCTTTGGCTGTGGTCTTCCTCGAATTCATCTGCTATTTTGGGGACATACACATCTCCGTTGAAGCCGTGTATAGCCTGCTTGATGCACACGCCGAGTTGGTGAGGCTTCTCTCGGAGCACATAATTCTTGCTCCTGGTCTAGACGTGCGATTGGAAACAGTTGTAAGGCAACTCGAAAATAACAATTGTAATTTTCATGGTGTAATTTTCTTCTTTCTGTTCCGCAGCTCGAAAGTTTCAAACTGCAGCTCGCTTGGAATCCTTTGAAAATCAATGTGCTTCAGCTCTATAACATGGAGAAAGCTAGGGCCGCCGCCATGAGTAGTTCAGTGATTACCAATTCTCTGGTTCTTATTCAATATGATCTTGAAAATTTCTGATATCTAATTAAATCCTCAATTACTGAATAGCAGACTTAATGATAATCTATTTTATTTATAATATAAATCTTATGTACAACAATTTACTCAAATATTAAACTAAATTCCAACACAGCTATCAAAAGGTATTGCTAGATACCATTATTTTATAATGCGAATTAACATCTCACATTTTCAAGGCTGCGAACAATGTTTTGCAATGGAATCAATCTGGTTATCGATTATTACTGTATTCATTATGATGAATTGTCGATTAATTTCCATTCCCGGGAGACTATCATTTGTATCTTGCCATTAGGTAATTAGAATTATCGCCGCATCAGAGCTACCAACTTTCGTTTAACCATCAAGTAGAGCGACAGTGCGTCGCATTCCGGCTCAGTGCTATACCATGGACTCTGTGGTGAGGTCGATTCTGCGCTTTTCGTACCGCTATTCGCGCTTTTTGGGTGTCATCAATTTCGAAATTAATGTTCGTACCGGACAGGCGAGGATTACCAGAGGCGCCAAGATCATTGCAATGCTAGCGAACGCAGTGATCATCTGCTTGATGCCATTTCTTCATCGCAGCACCTTCATGCAATCCCTGTGGCAGTCGGCAGGCCTGATGCACGAGTACCTTATCCTGGTGGTGGTGTCAATGCGTCTCGGCTGCGTCGCCGTTACCCTGCTCAGTCGCTGGGGCCAGCGCCGACAGCTCGTGCGGCTTGTGAACACTTTTCGCCAGTTGACGCTGCGCAGGCCACAAGTTATTGGCATGTGGCCACGCGGAGTGCTTAGGAAGCTCATTAGTGTTACTCTGTCCGAGTCGGTGCAGTTCATCTCGGGTTTTATCTCGATATACAACGCCATGACGTGGAGCTTTTGCGCCAGTCTAATCGCACTGTCCACAATGACGGCCCTTATGAATGTTATCGTCTCGCACTACTACTTTGCCCTGCTCAACATCCACTATCAATACAGACTCCTCAGCCAAGAGCTGCGCGAGCTGCTCGACGAGACTCGCGCCCTGCAGTGGGAGTCGCGAAGTGGTGCTCGTATGACCAAGTGCTGCTGCCTGGCCGATCGCCTAGAGGTCATTGCCCAGACGCAGATGAATTTGCAGATGTTGGCGAAGCGTACATCAGATATATTCAGCATCCAGGCATTCTGCATGTCCCTCAGTTCGTACATTTCTATCGTCGGCACCATCTACTACACATTTACTACCTACAAACGTGGATTCTCCCAGAATTGGAACCCCGCCTACTTCGGCCTGATTACTCTGCAAGTAGTCTCCTACATAGCCGATGTCATTATCACCGTGGACAACATCTACTATGTACATGTACATCATGCGGAGCTACATCACCTGCTCGAGCAATACGCAACATTCGCACCGGGCCTGGATTCGCGACTAGAGAAGGTTGTAAGTTCGATCTGAATTGTTCGCTAGTCGAGTATGGCCTATCATTCTGTCTGTTTCTCTAGTTCGAATCCTTTCAACTTCAACTGGCCTGCAATCCTCTGAAGGTGTCCGTGCTAGGCCTCTACAACATGGAGCGCATGGGGGCCATTGCAATGGCCAGCTCAATAGTCACCAATTCTCTGGTTCTCATACAGTACGAGCTGGAGAATACCTAAATGAGGGTTCCAATTATTTTATGTAGCATATATTCTATTGTATAATTCCATATCGAACTTTTCCATAATTATAAAATATACTAAGATATTTATGGAATTATACTTAATTATGTTACAGGCAGTTCCAACTCTTTAAATTAATTTCACATTACAATTTCAAAGACGTCTAGAGTTCTTAAGAAACATACTTTAATGAACTCCTGTATACCGTATATATTTTTATACCCTTCGACCATTGAAAACGGTCAAAAAAGGGTATACTAACTTTGTGCAAATGTATGTAACAGGCAGAAGGATGCGTGGGAGACCCCATAAAGTATATATATTCTTGCTCAGGATCACAAGCCGAGTCGATTGAGCCATGTCTGTCTGTCTGGATGTCCGGATGTCCGGATGTCCGGATGACCAGATGAACACACAGATCTCAGCTATTATAAATGCTAGAGACACCAAATTTGGAATGAAGGTTGCTATGTACTCGGCGCAGATCAAGTTTATTTCAAATGTTAGGTGCCACGCCCACCGCCCCCACAAATCAATAATTTAATTTTTCAACTCAATTTGTAAGCGCTGTATAAAAGATACAACTTTTTGACTTTAACATCTACTAAGCTGAATGAAATATCTACGTAGTCTCCAAATTACAATCCGATCGGTCATTAATCACAGAAGTTATTAAAGAAAGTATGAGCATAAAACCAAGTGCTTCTGTCAGCTAACAAGGGAGGCGGGCGAGCGCGAGCATGTGCATATGCATATGTGTATGAACTTAACAAATTAAACTACACGGGAACACAGGTCGAAGGGTATCCCACTGTCGCGTTTTGCGCGACTGTTGCTCTCGTTACTTATATAAATAAATCAATCTTAGGAAACTGGCAAAACCTTTCTATTCTTCTTTTCCTCTTAAGATATTTGAAGTATTTAAGCAGGTTCATGAAATTGATTAAAGGTCGCCTCGAAGCTGTCGACTTAAAGCCGCCGCTTATCGATCTGCAAACTTGTATTGGGTGTGCGCCAGTGTATGTGCGTGTGTGAGTGTGTGTGTGTGTGTAGCTACATCCTTTCAGCATGAATGAAACGTTGCTCCGGGCAATTCATGCGACAGGCAACAAAAGAAAACACAATATTCCTCGGACGGGCAGACACAGTTTGGAGCTGGAAATGTGTCTGATTTTCGGGAGGCGGAGAGAGGGACGTGCAGATTGTGTATCAAATCGGATATATGTAGGTGCTGTTGTTGTTGTGAGTGTGTGAGCTGGCGTGTATTTTGGTGTCTGCCAAGGCACAAGAAAAAATATAAACACAATAATGAGTGAAAGCGCCAAGGCGAGGAACGAGCCAGCTCAGGGCAAGAAATGTCCTGCAACTGTTACTGGTGTTTGGGGCCGGAGATGGAGCTGAATCTGTAGCCATGGCAGTGGCTGTAACCGTAACTGTAGCTGTAAGTGTATCTGTATATGTGACTGTAGCTGTGGCTGTGGCTGTATCTGTGTCAATGGCATGTGTAATTGTAAGCAAGCCAACCGATAATGGCACTTTCATACGGTGAATAAGGATGTGAGCAGGATAACGGGGGAAGGGTAACGGGGCAACGGGGCAACGGTAATGCCTTGTCGGGCTGCCTTTTGTGCTGCGATTGCCTGGCATTTATAACTCGGCAACTTGTCCTTGTCGACGCACAGACAAATCCGGTCGCATCGCTCGATGGAGCGTCAATTTCTTGCCACAACAGAACAGAAGGAAAGCTCCTTCCATTCAATTTTCCACGACGCTGACGGCAACTCCGCAGCCGACTGCGGTGGCAAGTTTTCCGACTGCAGGCTGCTGCTGCTACTGCTGCTGTCTCGGTTTAGCATAAGTCGAAGCTGTTTCGAGCCCGAGGACCAACTGCACCCAATGACATTTTCCGCATAATGCACTGCAACAGCTTCAGCTTGAATTGGAAGCCAGCATCAGCAAGGCCAGGACAGCAAGGACAACGACAGCAATCCACATCCTGACACTTGCGATTGGGCTGCCGCCCCCCATCCCCTCCCGTTCACTCGAGTGGCAAGTGCAGCTTCAATTGGGGCTTATCCAGTGCATGTAACGGCACATGTACCGTAAAATGGCCCCGATTGTAATAATATGTACAAATGCTTTGCATACGGCGGTCATGCCAGGCACAGCTCGTTCCTCTACTGCGTCCACCTCCCCGACCTCTGTCTGCTTATCTTGTTACTCCATTTCAATTGGCTTAGAGTGTCAGTTGGGCTTTAGCCGAATGGGCTGTCGTTTGTAATCAATACGGGCCAACAATGCTGCAGCTGATCAGGCAAACATATAGACAGATGGCTATGGTTATAGCTATAGTTATTCCCTTATTTGCATTCCTTGGCAAGCAGAAGGAGCTTGGCTTTCTGCGAAGACACATTTCTTTCCGCATAAAGGATGTTCGGGTAAGGGAATCTTTCAGTGTAATCTATTGAAATCCTGTAAAGAAACACTCAACAACATTCTCTCTCCACTTTAAACAATATTCTTGTCTTGCAACTAAAGTATGGCCATATTTTAAAGCCTACACAGACAATAATGCCTGATTACAACAGTTATATGTGCTCTGTGGGTTGTCAGCAAGGGGACGGGGAGTGCAGAGGAGAAGACTTTCAAGAAGTTTGAAAAATGAACTCTTTTGTCTGATTAAGCGAGAGCTCTGCTTACTTCTGCGACTTAAATCCGTCTTTAAGAAAACTTTTAGCGTCGCATACAATATTTAAAGGTTAAATAGGGTGTGCTTGTGTGTGTGGGGGGGGGGTTTGCAAAGGGACTTAACTTGTCTAAATTTGAAAGGCTGTGGAAGAAATTTGGAATGCTTATCGCGACTGTCGGTAGAAATTTACAACATGCAGCTGGCAACGCAAGAGGCAAAGGCAGCGAAGGCAGGCTGCGCCTCCTTCAAATTTGGATCCATAACTTACGAAATATGCGAGAGGCGCATTTGAGGCATCCACGCGCCCGGTGAGCATTCTCAGAAATTCATAGGAAATCCCACAGCCCGTGCAAGAAAAATGAAAATTAAATTGAATTTTCCAAAAGGCACGCACATAAATCCGTGGATACAACACGAGCTGGAAGAAGGGCAAAGCCAACGCGAACGCGAACGAGAGACGATGCCAGATGAAAATTTGTAGTTTACTTTTGCCGAAGGCCAAAAATTGTGCTCAAAAGTATCATAAATATTTGATTTTCACATTTCACAACGTCGCCCCGTCTGGCCGGATGTCTGTTACAGCGGAGTCGTGTCGTCCTGCGTCTGCAGTCGTCGGGGTGCCGGCAGAAATTGATAAGTTTCAATGATTACGTTTTAAAATTGATTTAATTTGTGCACAATTTTCAGCAATTGGCAAATGTCGCGTACGTGATAAAATTTTCATAAGCGATTTTCCCGCACGTCAGCCAACTGCATTCGCAGAAAACTTAAGCCATGAGAAATCTGTAGAATGTCAACTATGGCGAGGCAGATTGGATTTTATTTGACATTAAATGTAAGCTTCAAGAGAAGCAAAATGGTTGCTGAAACTGCACAAGATACTCATGCCATAGAACATTATTGCAAGCTGGTACTCGATTCTTTTGCGTATCAGACTTTTGTTGAAGGCTCTAAGCGAATCTATCGATTACTGATTGTTCTTGTCATTAGCTGTACAGTCTGTTGTACAAATTAAAAGAACTCTGTTAACGTTGCATTATTTGCTTTTACTTAGACCACTAAGCAGTGTTATGTCAAGTTGTTAACACGATCATGTAATATACATAAATTGTTATGTTAAATAAATGCTTATAGGTTTAGCTGTTAATTAGCTTTAGCTAACAGTCTGTTATTGCAAGTTGTTAACATAATCATATTAAATTAATGCACCCTTCTGTTGCAGTGTTTGCTGTCAATTAATGTCTTTAACTAACAGTCTGTTATTGCACATTCCCTCTGGGCAATGTAAACTATGAATTTATAAAATAAACTCATTATGGCAACGCGATAAATTTATCGCAGTGCAATTTTATTATCTGCAAATGTCAGACTTTCCATCTCCTGTTCCTGATCCTGTTGCTGTTCCGGCTGCCTGTCAGTGCACTCGAGATGCAAATAATTTAACTGTGAGTGCACTTCAGCAGTGCGGCAGGATCTGCGGCAGTGCCGTTGCTGTTGCTGTGGCATTCGCATTATTTAATGCTGCACGCATTGCAATCGCAATCTTCGATGGTTGACAGAGACTCGGGACTCGCGCTCGTTATTTTCAACTTGTATACACATGGATGGGCATCATTCATTCGATTCACCCGTGCACTGGCCGCAAACTAATGAGTGGGCGTAATCGCGTCAGTGGCAAGTGCTTTAACCAGCCCTGAGGAGCACATAAATCAAAATACAGCAGCAACTTTGTTGCTTCGCGAAGTTGCCGCACTCTTTCCCTTTTCTCTGCTGCGAATATTTCATGTGCAGCGCTTAGTGAAAGCCATGCCCGGCAAGGATTAGGCCAGGATGATATACGCTGCTGGCGCGTGAGCAGATTGCGCATCCAGCTATACGGCATTAAAGGTAAAAGTGTGCTCCCTTTGCGCGCATCCCTCTCCCCGTTACCCCTTCACCTCGTTCTCTGCACCTTTTATGACAACGCCCGTCAAGCCGAACTCCGGCGAGGCCACTCGTTGGCGTTGATTGTGTGACGCCAGTGCCGCATAAAGTCAGCGCCAGGTGGCGCCCACTCCCTGTGCGTGTGTGTGTGTGTGCGTGGGGGTTGAGAGTGTGTTGCTATGTGCAGGTGTCTCCACATTAAAAGCCATAAAAGATTCATAAAATGCATTTCGCACACCGAAACCAAATATGCCGCAACATTCACGACGCCGCATCCATAAATACGAGCCATATACAGGCTCCAGTACACACGCACACACACACACACATATACACACACACAGTCAGACATAAATTTTAAAGTTTGTAATGTGCAGGTGTACATAAAAAGTATTTACGAGCAGCGGCTTGCGCCAATGTGAATCCCACATACTCCTGCAAGCTGCTTCTTAAGAGGCTTTTCGAAGGCACACACACACATACACAGACAGAGCCACAATGTATGTCACTATGTGAATACTGGGTGTGTGTGCAACTGTCTGTGAGCTGGCCAGTTGCTCAGCAAGCCTAATGAAGGCATTAAGACTATGACCCTCGGAATAGCCAACACATCATACTTTGCCCTAAGCTCTTTTGCCAGACCTGCATAAATATTTCAGCCTGGCCTGTTGTGTATATTGTGCTGCTGTTAACAGTGAGTTATATTATTAGCATTGAAACGAGCTGTTAACTTGCTACTTGTGCGTTAGCTAACAGTTTGTGGCTCTAATTGGAGGAATTTAACTAACTTTCGTCTGTTAGCTAACAGCATAAGTAAAATAGATGAATCTTTGATAAATAAAGCATGAAATCTGCTGAGATGGAACAGCTCAAATAGTTTTTCTTGTTCTTAATCCATTTTCTACCCCAAATTCCAAGCAGATTTTGTTAGCCCAACGCAATTCTTTTGATGTGAATTCTCTTTTAATTCCTCGACACACAAGAGCTCTTAAAACAAATTGAAAATCATTTAAACTTGACTTGCTCGGGGCGCATGGCAATACAAGCTACAGCAACAACTACGATAAATGCTTATGAATATTTTCGAAAATCATCCAGCTCTATTGAAGCAAAATGCCAACAACAAGCAGCTAAAGAAGCAGCAGAGGATTATACTCCTTCAGCCTGTCAGCCTGGCAGCCAAGTGGGCCACAGGACACACTCAAAAGGCTTGTCAGCTTGTACAGTAAGCATCCTCGAATGTGCAATCAATAGTCGATTGAGTCATGTGAAATGCTACGCATTAAAATAATTACATTTCACAATTGTCTCCTGCAACTGGAGCTGGTTAAAAAGGGTCTCTTAAGTGAACAATATTTTGCTACTCATCACAAATACTTGACCCAATTTGCAGTGAAAGGAGCCGAAAAATCACTTGCACTTTCCCCTTTGCAGTGAATTCAATTTCACTGTCAGCCAAACGAAGGATTTTCCCTGGGATTGGCGCGTTCTCTAATTGCATCTGATTGCAGTTCCCTTTTTTCCCCAGTTCAGTACCCAGTTTCAGTTCAGCCAGTGACAGATCCGCACATCCGCATCCGTTGATTTTCAATTCGCGTAATTTTCTTTTGCTGCAGTTCATCCGCCGCGCCGGCAAACGTGAGCGAAATTCAAATGGAGCTGACTTTTTGGCTGACTGAGCTGCACCCAGCAGGCTTCACTTCAGCTGACTCGAGTCGAGTTCGGTTGAGTTGAGTGACAAGAAAAGCGGCAAAAAGATTAAGAAAACAAGTGTGGATGCTAAATGGCAGACCTGATCATACCCTGTACTGTCCATTGCTGCTAAAGATACTGAAACTAAGTAAACTATAAATTGAAATTGAAATATAAGAAATATAAATTGAAATTGACGTAGATCTTATAAGTTCATACAGTAACTAGTGCTGTTTAGTCATTTATTACATTGTATTATCTACTATTACAATCAACTTAAGGCACTCATCATACATCTAATATGTTTAGGTGGTATAGTTATTGTTAAATCTTTAAATTTAAATGATAAAACATGCGAAAGAGATTTAAATTGTGAGTGTGGAAAAAGGACCAAGATTAATCATTATAAATAGAATGCATAATACATTTTTGAGCTTACATTTATTACAAATACACTGCAGCATTTCTCTCAGTGTAGCAAGTGCATTCATTGCAGTTTACATTGTGGAAATGTTCTCGAAATCGCAAACTTGTCAAACAAGCTGCACAATAACTAGCGCCTGTTTGGCACTCGAATCAATTTGTAGCCGCAATTAATCAGCTCTGCCATGCCCACACACACAAAATAGAGGTGTAACACACACACATACTTACACAGCACACACTTGCACGTAGCATTTCAATTTCCTTGTCGGAAGAGACAGCAACAAGCGCGAAAAATGAAATTGGCAGCGCGCAAGTTGCAAGCGAAGGGGAAGGGGAAGGGGATGGAGGTGTGGGGAACTGGGCAAATGGAAAAATGGGGAAATGGGAAACGGGGTCTTTGAAGTTCATGTTGTTTGTCAAGAAAATGAATTTCACTTGACGGCGATTATGTGGCAGCCATTCAGCTAAGTCAGCCCAGTCAGCCGCGTTGCTGTGTAGCTGTTGCGAAAGTTTTGTAGAACATTTCCGATATTTCAAATAACACCGCAACGGGCCCGTTCCGAGTTCCACTTATACCCTGCTCTGCTCCCTCTTCTCATGTCGAGCGTGTTGTCTAACCATAACGCCAAGCACGAATGCCAAACGAAACATCGGCTGACAGCAGAGAGAGAGCGGTCTCAAGAAGAAGGGCAGGGTAAAAAGTTTTGCCTAAATCACTTAACAGAAACAAGTGTTGGCACATGCCCCAGTCAGAGTGCCCTGCGCCACCGCCCCTGCTTCCTCTTCCTACAGTTCTCTAGCAATGCTCAAGCATCTCATTTCTATCAGAAAACTTGCTAGCAAACTTTTTGGTTTTCCCCCTCGACGGCAGGCGAAGGCAATGAAATGTAATAACAAGAAATAACCGGAAGCAGCTCACAGGAAGCATGCTGTTTGACATACCACACACTCACACACACAGCCACACAGACACACATGCATCTGTCAAACATCTCGATCCCTCCACTCCCCCTCCCCTGTCCACTTCTGCGTTACCAGTTGCGAGTGCGTAAACAGAAAATCAATTACATGTGCATACAGAGTGGCGCCCACTGACGGCCGGCAGCTGCACTATGCGTAGGACGTTGCGACGGGGATTTACATTAATTACGGCTCGAAGAGCTTTTGACTTTTATTGTGACATAGGCCGGGCCACTATAGACCCTCTCTTCATGTGTGTGTGTGTGTGTGTTTGTGTGTAAAAGCCTTGAATATTTCATTCCCCACGGTAAGGAGCAACTTTTAAAAGCATGTTAAGGGCGGCACGCCCCTTACACTTCCCTCCCGAATACATACATATACTCACATGTCCATTTAGTTAGCCACCCACACACACACAACTGCGCTGAGTTGGGTCAGCCTCCGACGTCAGCCTTTTTTCTGGGCTGACCAAGAGAAGCTGAGAGAATGGAGAAAACTGCGAAGTCGGTTCGATTTTTAAATCGCCTGCATAATTTATGAATAACATTTTGACATTTGAAGCTGTGCTCTGTCCGGGCATTTATGGTCGATAACCGCCTGCCCCATCTACTTAAATTGTCCGGCTTCTCCACCTCCTGCAAGTATCGAATACATATCAATAGGATTCCTGGAATAACTTGTTTTAAAAATGCCATAACTGACTTTATACAATGCCAACATACAGTTCCAACTGTCGATTATGTAAATTGATTAACTGTTATCGATAGTTTCAATATAAATAGTTGGAATGTGGTTTCTTTAACCCCAAGCGAAGCTATCGATTTTTGTGCCCCTCCATTGCTGTCTCGCTCTCACTTTAGTTCGCATTTTAATTAGCATTTTGCTTTGGGCACCCCAAGTTGAAACATGTTGCATGACTCGCCTCTCGTATCTCCACACTCGCATCTACAAACGCGCTCTACATGCAGCCAGTTTGTCCGCGCGCTGCAATTTATGTATGTTGCCACGTTGCATGCCCCCGAAAAACACCGCAGAGCACAAAAAACAACGACACTGTGGTTTTGTTTCACTGTATTCGGCGTTCGCTGGAATCGCCTTGTTCTACGGCGTAGTTGAACATAATATAGAGCAAGCACGGACATGTGAAAAGTGAATGATTCGAAAAGGAATTCGCCAATTAGGTGCCATTTTACATGTGACTCATTTTACAGATTCCAGCTGTTGATTTCTTCATCGACTTATCGACAGATTCCAGCACAGCACAAAATTACAAATTATAATTTACATATTTGCTTTAACATTTTGATTTAACAGTCTGCAGTTTTCTAAAAGGTACACCAATTATATTTCCTTGAGCTTAGCCTCTTTTAGTAAATAAAATAAAAACAGAGGATACAAATATAAAATCCCCAAAATTACAACAGTCTCTGGAGAGAAAACTGACAAACTGGAAACTGGCAACTAACAAATGATGGAAACTTTCTCGCAGTGAATAGCATAATGGAAAATGGCACATTATTCGTTGCATACTTTCGGGAGGTGCCTCAATGGTCTGGCAGCACTGGCTTCTTTGCCGGCAATTTCTTTGTACATTTTGAATGCCATATAATTTTGTCGTTTGTCATACCACAAAATTATTGAGATGCCTGTCCGTTGTCTGAATCAGTTCTTATTCCTCTTGCCTCACCCCCCCCCACGCAAACACCACATTTTCCTCCCTTAAGCCATAGTCATGCCAAGTGCAGTTACTTTATGCTATCTGACAGCATTAAAAGTGTCTGCTCAAATTTCTAACTTGCCAGAAGAATTTCCCTCTGTGAGTGTGTGTCTGTGTGTGTGTGGTTGTGTGTGTGAACGTATTGCCAGAGCCGGGACATGGATAAAAGTGTCCCCCAACTCCTTATTGTCGCTGCACGCGAGAAATGTTTCGTGACAAAGAATTTCAAAACTGAGAGAAGAAACAGAAGAAAAACGTCGCCGAGAACATTGTAAAGCGTTGCAAGTAGCGCAAAAGTTTGAAGTTTTATTAAAAATACACACCGCAACATTCTTCAAGAACTTTTGGCACACGAAAACGTGAGATAATTTAGGAAGTCGAGCCAAGCCTGCCCCAGCGCCGGCTCCAACTAGCGTTTCCCTTACCTGTTCGTGGCGCATCATCCGCATGGAGCCGCAGTGGAGTGTCAAGTACTTTGGATAAACTTTTGTGACAGCTCTATTTGGCCAGGCGAATCGTACGAGGCGAAGGCACAGCAGCAGCAGTAGCACCATCATCAGCGGAAGGAGAAGCAGCCTGAGCCCACCCGTGTGCTTTAGTGTATGTCAGAAATATTAGAATATTGGTTGCTAGTTTCTTTTGTGCTGGCAATTTAATGAGCAATTGTTCCATATAGAGCCGTCTGCTAATGACAGCCTGCTGCGAGCTCAAAGCGACAGTTGACGAACTGTTAAACTGCTGTTAACGGCTTAAGTGGGGTTATTTACATGAATTGCAAATAATAAGTATGAGTTAGTCAAAAAAATAATGAGATATAGAATTATTCCATGGGGAAAACTATTGAAACAAAGGCAGCAACAAACAAACCTTCTCGATGTTAACTATTTACTAACAGTCTGGCTAAACCTATTTACAGCCTGCTGCAATGCAAATTCCAGAATGAAATAAATAACTGTTACTAACAGTCTTGTTGTCTGTAAGCTAAACTTATTTACAGCCCGCTGCACTGCAAATTGCAGAATGCATAAGAGAAATAAATAACAATTGCAATTGAGAGAGCATGTTATCGGCTTAATAGATAGATAATTATGAAAACTATTGTGCACTGAAATTAGTAGAGCAACTAAAGATAGATGAAGAAAAGGAAAGAGAAATCATTTGCAAGCAATCTATGTGGATGATAATTTGCCGCACAAGCTCAGTAAACTTCCCATTAACATTATGTGTAGTATGTTGATCTATTCCATATCAACTAAATCAATTATCATACGCAAGGTAAACCGAGAGCTCAGCTGCAACTGAAACCCGACAAGAGCAACAACTACAACGACAACAACTGCCACATGATGCACTTAACTGGCAGTTCCACCCCCGTTCCGCTTCTCTATACTCACACACGCAGGCACACACTCAACGCAGGGCATAAACATGACGTTGTGGTTATGGAAATTAGCTCAAAAGGATGACAAACATTGTGCGTGGCAAGATTTATGCCCTCGTCGACTGTGCAACTGTGCTCAAGTGCAGGCACATCCTGAGGGGGCAGGACCAGGCATCTCGTGTCCACTAATTGGTATTTATTGCTGCTTAAATGCCCTGAACTTGTTGCTACTTTTCACCTCGTATTTCATGTGATTCGGCAACGCCCTCCAAAATGTCGGACGGAATGATCTGCCGTGCAGTAGCAGCAACAGCAGCAGCAGCCAATGGCAGCCCGCATCTATAATTAGCCGATCAACAGAGACAGCGAGCGAGACGGAGAACGCGAGAGAGGATGGGCGAATGAGGAGAGACATGTGTGGCGCGATCACATCGTGGTCGTGGTCGCATCTTGAGACTAATTTCAGTGGGCACACGACTTTGGCACGGTTTAGTATCGTCGCGACAATTATCGTAATTAACTCGTTTATGTGTTCTGTGCTAATCCAATTAACCAAGTTCGCGCAGGATGCCCCCGTAGAGGCCGGCAAAAAAGAAAGCGAAGACTGAAAATAAATTAATTCAATCGGCTGCCAATTAGAATTCGCATCCACTTGCACATTCTCTACGCAATCCTCCCTCTGCCCCCCGCTCTCCCTTGGCAGTGTCCGCATTGTCATCGTGTCGTTGTCGTTGTCCAATTGTTGCAATTGATAAAGTGATTTAACAGATTCTAATTGAATTTGCCAAACCATGTTAAACTATCAGCAACAGCTGCACTCTCTGCCCGTCGGCAATGCCGGCAATTTCTACTATGCCGCAACGACAATGCCGTCGGCTGGGCACAACTCTTCCGGCCCGGGATCCGGATCCGGTGCAGCATCTCTGCTTCATCCCGAGGCACCGTACAATGTTCAACCGCAGCCCATAGAACTGGAGCAGAAACTACATCACGAAACGGGAGCCTATGAAAAGGATAAGCATGTCTCGGCCCACCGAAGGGAACTAGACAAAATGCATCGATTTTCAGTGGATAATCTCATTGAACTGAAGCAGGATGCCTACGCTAAGGGCAAAATGCCACTGGAGCTGAGTAACAGTTTTGGTAAGTTTTGTGGTCAGCATTCATTTGCAATAATCGAGATGAGTTGGCAGATGTCGACAGCATTTGATGCCATTCATCGATTTTGCAATTGCAGTCAATGCTTCTCCTGCCAAGAAATGTTAAAGATTTAGGATTTCGAGTTAATTGAAGTGTAAAAGCTGAAATTGTGAAACATAATAGAGTCATAATGCTCTTAGAAAGTATACTATTTAAACTTGAATTATTTAAATTATAAATGTGTCTCTGAAGTACCGTCGTCGAAAGTTCGTTATTATTTGAAAACAGAAGTTTATTGTAAGGAAAAGAAAGTCAAGTGTTTATGCAGAATGTTTAAAGTCCTTTCAATTTAAAGGACAGATCCCCAATTAAACCAAAGTTTCTTTATTATGATAAAATTACAATTAGGAGTGATTATAGTAATTATGGTTATCCTTTTATAAAAAGGCTAATTAATAAGCACATAGATCGTATTTAAGGAAGTTTATTTTTTGCCTTATTGTGGTAAACTATATAAATTTGCCCGATATAGACAAAATTAAATCGAAATATACTACGAATCAATCTTAAATTATAGAAGTTAAATTGAAATTAATAAGATAGCTTAGGATATATTGGGCTCATCCGGTTTAATCGGACTTATTTACAACAGAAAGCATGTTCTTTAAGATAGGATACAGTAACAACAGTATTCATACTATATACCCAGCAATATAATACTATATACGTACTTATAAATATAAGTTTAGTTGTGATATAATGTAAAATAAGAAAGACTGACTAATAACTTCTAGCGAACCGAGTCAGCTCATCCTGGCGAGTGTGCACAATATTGACAGACGAGTAATACACATATGTTCATACATATATCTCCACTACAGCTCTACTGTTACTTACTTTACTTTTTATAATGTTCTCATGTCTCATCCATTTAAATCCTTTTCAACTGTATAATACTCTCTGTCTTGATACTTTGCCAAGTTTCTGTGTGAAATTCAATCTGAATATTCGAAATGTTTGAATAGTTTTTTATCATCAGTTTTAACCACAGCGCCACACCACGCAACGGCAGCGACTCCTGCTTCAGGGTGGCAATCATCGGGCGATGTAGTCGATGCCATCGTTTTATCTCTTCGCTTGGATAACCCAACCAAATCTCTTACCCACGCCATTTGTCTCAATTTGTCAGCGAAGCTGTCCGCAGCGTTGCATCGTAGATCAGCGCCGAGTTATGTATGTGCCGGGCTGTCTATAAGGACGGCAGACGAACAGGGGAGCCGACGGAGGAGCTGCAGTATCCAAGTACCCAATGAGGTCCCTTGGGAGGGGCGGGAGGAAGAGGGAACGAGATGTTTAATTTGAATTGCCAGCGAATCGAGCAACGAGAAACGATAAAAAACAGTTGTAGCTTAATAAAAAAACTAGAGTGAAAATCGAAAGGGAAACCTCAATCAGATTTGTGCACAGGCAAGGCAAGGGGAAGGCAAAGGGGAGAAGGGGAAGGGGCTGGCGTGTGGTACTGAGACTGAGACTGGCACATGTTACAATCCGAGCAATGACAAAAATAAACACACGCCTCTGGCCTCAACCATTTACAGCTGGAAAATGGGATGAGATTGGGGAATGAGACGCAAAGACAGGGACTACCGCCGAGACAGGGGAGGGGGTTTGGGGTTGGTCGTTTTATGCTCCACTTGGAAAATATACTGGCGCTGGGCGATGCTGTTCAAAGGCATGCGGCTTCTGAGGGAATATCATGTCAGCTTTGATTACGTTTTGTCATGTTGACAATGTTGAAGTGTTGTCTCCTCTCCCCCTTCCACCACTCTTGCCTGTTCGTCGTGTATTCTGTCGGAAATGCAGGCAGAAAGGAAAAACTAGCGATTGAAAGACGCCTCCTGATATAATTGCCACATATAGTATAACCCAACCGAACCGGGCCATGCCCGGCCGACACTGCGATATGACAATGAGAGCGCGCATATTTCATATCAAATTATGCCGCTGACAGGCGCAGAAGGACTCGACGCGCACGCAACGCACTCTCCGGGCAGACAAGATGTCGCCTTTAATGTTGACAACCTGCCGCCGCGGCTGCGGTCCGCGCTAAAGCCCGATTCTATATGATCCTCCATGAAACAGCGGCTCACATAGTGACCAGAATTTCTTTGCTAGACCGAATTATGCATACCCTAGTCAGTTGTGTGGAATGAAAAGAAGCATATACTGTACATAGAAGATACATATCTATATAAAATACATTTTTACATTATAAAAGTAGATCTACCTCACTGCACTTTATTTGTTTACTGAGCCTCAAACAGTATTCTTAAAATTTGCATGAACGATAGCGTAAGAATATGACACTGTGACAGATCGACAGATTGAAGAACATATGTATATGTATTTTATAGTCTTCCTCCATTTGTCTGTCTCGCAATCCTTGCTAAAATTATATTGCCCACAGCAAAGGGTATAAAAATGCATCAAGAAGATGACGCTGTCATCCATTCGAATGTGCAATTGGCGGCGGCAGAAATGAGCGAATGTCGCCCACATATGGCACCTAGATGTCATGCATGAGTTACCACCAACACACATACACACACAGAACCACCTACATAAATCACATATATAGACATACACACACGCACACACACGGAGTGTGTATTTGCGCTTTTTACATGCGTGCGCATAATAATATCATAAATTCTCACCTCATTTCCATTCAAATTTGTCATTTATGAGAGCAGAACCGCACCACTATATATATATATATATATATATATATATGTATATATATATTTATGATTCTGAGACGTTTGAAAGAGAGGCTAATAAATAACTAGTCTTATTTAGCACTTTTAAGCAATGTTTTAATTGAATATGATGATAAATAATAACGAGAGAAGATTGAATAAACACAGATTTGTTCTGTATTTAAATGTTTAATAAATTTATATAAATTCTTATATTTACATATGTATGTATATGTGTGTATATAAAACATGTACATGTGCTTATACTTACTTAATTTGAAATAAGCTTTTGATATAACAATTATACGTTAAAGCATTAGCTAACCCATAATAATCCAATTACCAAATATTTAAAGACAAATCTTCTCGCGTGCCAAAGAAAAAGAAAATCTTAAGAACAATTTCGCCTTTCTAATGTTTATATATATATATATATATATACAGTTTCTTTCTCTAGAATAATTAAATGTGTTTGTCCATATTTCTGGGAATGTTTTCTGAAAATTCTTTGCGACGCGGCGCTGGATGTGGAATCAATTAGTGAAAGTTGCAGCTCGCTTATTGCCGCTTAACGTCACAATTTCACTTTAATTAATAGATCGTAAATTTGTTGCGTTTGTTGTCGACTCGGCACCTAAAATTAGTAGAGCAGGCAGCTGCCGATGGATGTCGCCGGGGAAAATATATTTTATGACCCATGCCATTTGTTTATGACCTTTGAGATGACAATAAGCCAACAAAAGGATCAAACAGAATGCAAAATTTTATGTTTGCCACGGCCGTAAAATCCGTAAATCGAAATTCCTGCGCTGAGCAATTAATTGATGGGGCGAACGGACGTTTATCGATTATTTACGATGAAATTGCAGCAGTTCCACGAATCTCCACGAGCAAGGGCCACATGATTCTCCCACTTTAATGCTTCCATAATTGTCTTCCGTTGCAGGCGGCGGTGGGAGCAACAGCGCCACTGTAAGTGGCGGCCACGTTGATTACCCCAGCAATCTGTCCGCAGGGCATTCAAGGAAACCGCGTCGGAACCGCACCACCTTCAGTTCGGCCCAGTTGACGGCGCTGGAGAAGGTGTTCGAACGGACGCATTATCCTGACGCATTTGTGCGCGAGGAACTGGCCACCAAGGTGCATTTAAGCGAGGCACGAGTGCAGGTGAATTTGATAACATTTAATCGATAGATCACAGAACGTATCTTAATCGATAATAACTCACCAATTGTAGGTCTGGTTCCAGAATCGTCGTGCCAAGTTCCGTCGCAACGAGCGCAGCGTCAGCATCGGGCGCCCGCTGTTGGAGACCTCTACGCAACTTGTCCCGGCTCCCATGCCCAACAGCTTGCACAAGTATGCGGCGCCACCAGGTGCCTACGCCCTGAACTTTGCGCCACTCGAGCTGCGCTCATGCCACCAGAACTACACGAACTGCTATGCGGGCTTCGGCACGAATCCAAACAGCGGCAGCGGCGTCTGCTCCTTCTTTGGGGCGCCCAATTATTGTGTGGCGGCGGCCAACTATGCGAAGAACGCATATCCCACGCTCTGATGTCATCGAATGCAAATGTATTTCAATTAGCTAAATTGCATTACTTTTTATTAGATTGTATTGAAACCCAATTATACCTGACTAATATTTATATTTACACATGATTAAACAAGCGAAAAAACAAAACTAATTCCACATTCACTTTCTGTTAGCAGATAACAGAGCAATGTTATTTTTTGCAATGCTCTTTATTAGTAAACAGACTAACAGCCCTGTCTACATCTCAGCTTGAGCGAGCGTGTTAGAGAGAGATGGCGTGTGTGTGCTTGTTTTCAACTCTGACAGCACGCAAATATCTCACAGTGCACTATGGGAAAAAAGTAGATTTTTTTGGCATTTTTACAATTTTAAAGTTGTTGCAAATTTAAAAAAATATTTTATATTTTGTTTAACCACATTTCAAACTACTTAAAAAATATTTTTGTTGATTTTTTCCGCCTTCAGCAACAGTTCAATTGTCAATTAAAGTTGACTAAATTGATCTAGTTATTTGCTTATTAAAAATCTTCAAAGGCGATATTCTGACAAGCCGTGCCAATAAAAATAAATTTTTAAAATGGAAAAAAATAATGATGGTGTGTTCTATTAGTTTTTAATACAAAGTCCGTAATTAATGTGCGTTTATATCCAATTTCTGATGTGTTGCTGATATATTTATTAGACTTGTAATTTGTGTGGTCTGTAACTTTAGTTGAGTCGAGTTGCGACAAAAGTTAAAAATGAGAAGTTGTTAAATAAACTATTCAGAATTGACGTCCATTTCAGTTTTTTGCCCGTTTTTGCCCCTTTTTCCAAAAAAATTCATGTTGCAGCTGCATAAACAGCAACAATAATCGCCAAAAACACAGTTTTATAGATATGTAATTGGGGAAATCTTATTTAGAAGCATCTTTATAAAGAACAACATAATTTAATAACACAAAATAGAGCAGCATCGTCTTTAGATTAAGCTAAAATGTCCAAAATGAGATACATTTTAGTGATAAAATGCAACAGAAATGTTGTAAAACGATAGAGTTACGCGAATGCAGGACCGCAACTCGAGCAAAAGAATATCAATAAATTATTGTTTTTATATTTATTTCCGTAAATATAAAGCAGACGTGGACTAAAACAAAATTGAAATTCAGTCATACTTTTAGTAATACACCACGAAAATTTTAAGTCTCTATCTTTAAAATTGGAGTTGATGCCGAAAAAAACGACTTTTTTCCCACTGTGCAGTGGTAAGCTTATCGAAAAATCACAATTAAAAAAGGAAAAACTTATAGGAATCAAATTGATTTAATATTCATAATAAAATTATGAATGTTGAGTTAAAAAAGATGATTTAGATAATTTATGCCAGTTGATTTCGATTGAAACTTAAAACCAATCTTTAATCAGTGACATCTGCTTTAGGGGCTCTTAAGTGGCAAACGAGCAGAAAAACAACCTCATTTATTATCATAGTCTATGCATAATTTGCCCTTAAATGGAATCTTTCCAACTTTTCAATTATTTCGCTGTCAGAGACTTGTCAAATTGGCAATACTGATTTAATTATAATAATTGGATGGGAGAATTAATTAAAAATTCATACCGCAACATGACAGACTCAAGGTTTCATAGGATGGGTGCGGGCGTGTGTGTGGTTGTGAGTTGTTACGCCTGCCTATCACCCGCATGTGTTAATTTGTATAATAAAACTTAATTAAAGTCAAAGAAAACAGGCAAACAAACAAAGACGGGCGGGAAACTTTCGCAAGCCATCAAAGTACATAAGTATTGTGGCCAAGACGGTGTTGGGTCGGCAATTAAAAAGACAGATTGGCATAATAAATGGAAACTACAATGGAAGTCTGATATACTGACATGCATAAATATGTATGTAGGTATGCATATGTGTGTGTGTGCACCTGTGGGAATTCCAGTAAATCGAATTTTAAATTGCTGAAAGAGTTGAAGATGCTTAAGTTACCCAAAGGATTTCAGACTCAAATCTCCAAAAGCCAATGTAATTTATCATATGACAAAGCCAGACTAGCTTTCTTCTTCTCCTTCTTCTTCTTTGTCGTTTGAGCACTCAACGCAATAAGGTAACATTAGGGGAATTTCTTACAAGCACTCGCACACACACTCATACCGATGTTATCCACTTAATAGACAAAAGGTTAACAAGTACCATGTAAAAGTTTAAATGCAAAAAAAAAACGAATATTTTCACGAACAAACAACGACTGCCGGCTGCCCTGCAAAGGGCTTCATCCAAAGAACTTAGGTGTAATAAATGTGATAAATTCATTCGAGTAATGTAATACCCTATGAGATATATATGGAACAGTTGTAAAGAGAAATAAGTCACATGGCTATGCCAGTTACAGGGTATTGAATAACAAAATTCCCTTCTCAACATGACAGCAAAACGGAAGGAGCTGCAAAAAATGCAAATAAACGTTCGGAAAAAGCGGTATCTTCTACTAATTTGCATAAAGACAGAAGGAAAGATGCAAATGGTAACAGTTGAAGAGAGCGAGAGCAGGAGAGGGAGAGCGATGTGTGTGTCTTAAGCATTTCTACAATATTTACAAAATTGCAATAATGTTTGAAAGGCGAAAGAAAGCACAAAGGAAAAATGCGTTCTGTCCCTTGTCCACACGACAGACACTCACACACACACACAGAGACATGTAGGTTGCCGTCATGGCGCAAAAGGATGGGAAATTAACTGAGGCACGACATTTGCTGACATGCTACATGCTACGCGCAGCAGAACTTTGAATAAAAAACAATAGTCACACAATTTCAATATGCGAATATCGAATACACTTCAGATATATATAACATATATAGTATGTATGTCGACTATGTAACATGCATTGTAAATATTATTATACATACATTCCATTCAGTCTAGTATGCTGTCAAACTGCAGGGTATAACTACTATCACAACAAAGGGAGCGACTATAAGAGACAGAGGAAAAGACAGAGTATAAAGAGACAGCGGACACACTGTCAAATCCAATGTCTTGTAGAAATTCCAGCACAAAACTCTTGTCCAAGTCCGCATATTTGCCACAAGTGTAACTTGACTGTTTCCCACTTGTATTTAATATAGCACTAGAAAATACTGCCCATAAATTACACTATATACCCACGTATCATGCGAATAACAAAGTCGGCACATATGTATGTATGATGTCTATATCTGTATCTGCAGCCATATTTTATTACTCGATCAAATGTGGCACAGGAAGTCAGTTCGGGTTAACGAAAGATAAAAAGCAACATGATCACAACGACGATAATCAGGACGAACGAACTGTGGGCAGTGATCGCAGCGTTATAATACTGATGAGAGACGTCCACCTTCGGTCGCGAATAGTACAAGACTGTGAAGTCGTTCGATGGTATTTTTTCCGCGATGCACTCCTCGACCAGCTCATCGGCCATACGAAAACTGTAATTAATGCAGTCAATGCGGTTGTTTGGAAAGTGCAAGATCTTGTTTTCTTTTCCAGAACTGGGAAAGCACTTAATATCCGTCGAATTGAGCAGTTCCAGGATATTGCAATCCACCAACTCATGGGTCTGAAAAACAACTAGCAACAAGTTTTTGGGCTTCGGCAACCTGAAGATGCTGAATTTTTCGCCCTCTGCAACTGTAAATGCGCCATATTTGAATACCATGGAAGCCGGATATTCACCGTTGCACACGAACTGGTAGCGTGTAAAAATGTCTTTACAATAGGGGCCCATTAGGGATCTCTTCCGTTTCGGCATCTTGAGGAAACACGTAGAAAATTTTGATTAAGTTTTCTAAAAAATGTGTAGTCGACTTTTTTTTGTGATATTTTTGTGTTACTGAAAAGATTAGCATAGTTTACTCCACCAGTCATAATATTTTGTATATCACAAGTTTTCAGATCACTTTTCATTTCTGGTTATCTTCATAATTAGGTGATAATTTTGCGTCTGTTAAAAAGCAATTACTCATGCACATCACAACAGATGACGATGAGTTTACCATACTGTATTTAGGGGAACTCCACGGGAAACTACTTGACAAGGGCCACTTCTGTTCTGTCAGATGAAAGACGATGCGAGGCGCAGCCGCAACCCTCTTGACTCTCTTGACAGCCTCTTAAGACTCTATGTACGTTCCCTCGGATACTTCTTGTGGAGGGTGACGAGATTTGTGGCTACGGCAGTGACGTTGGCGTCGGCGTCTTCTGCTGCAATCTTCCGATGTTGTCTGTCAAAATATCAGGCATTTCTCATGCCACCATGAGTTGAAACTCTGTCGGTCTTTTGATATCCCCAGAAACGAAAATTCGCATAAATATCACCTTTGAAATATAGCTCTCATTCTCAATGCTTTCGTTGCAGTCATTTTCTTTCATTTGAGTTTAACTTATCATCCAAAAATAAAGGATGCATTGAAGCAACGTGAGGATTAAACCGTTGTTTATTTGATTAATCGTAGTGCCCTTACCGAAACTAAGCATCGGAGTGTCATCGTAATCAGAATGAGCAAAGAAGATTGCTGAAAATTCGGTTGAACTTGTGTCAGGAGCACATCTATCTGCCATAACACTGACCAGATCTAGGTATCGGTTAGCACAAATGATACGACTTTTGGGAAAATGTAGAAATTTCGGTGGTCCATCTTTATCAACGCACTCAATGAATGTATTGTTAATTAAATTCAGCGTCGAACATCGATGGAGTTCTTCACTACGACACGCTATCAAGATATATCTGGGCCTAGAAAAGACACTATACTTTTCATTCGCGGACAACATGGAGGTATCATATTCAACCAAATCCTTGATGAAGTGTGAGATGCATACCCTAAGTAAAACTCCGATTATCGGTAAGCAATGCATGAGTATGATGTTCTTTTTATAAGTATATCATAAATTAAAAATTTTGAAGAGAATTATATTCCAAAGTTAACTGTATGCCTGATAAAATAAAGACACCGTTTATAATATACTTTTATTAACTTAGTACTTTTATTATTGAATTTTATTTCATCACTAACTTATTAATGCACTTGAATTGGCGACTGCATGGAATTCCACATATGTTGAATTCACAATTCCTGTTACTCATAAATCTTTCGAAATCCCGATAGACAAGATGTTAGTCAGACGTATTATTGTTTTAACAACCCTGACCATCAGTAGAATGACCTTTCCGTTAATCGATATGTGAAAACAAACGGCAATTTTGTCGTCAGAAGCTCCAGAAATAAGTCCAGAACCCGATCGATGGGTTGATTAACATTTGTTTACAAATATCTACGTTGATCCCCCCACTTGTTAGCACCTTCAAAATGTGATAACCAACGAAGTAAAAGAAACAAAAACGTAGTAGAATACATTAGAATAAATAGAAGACGCAGAGCGGCAAGCAAAGTAAATCCCCAAAACGTTGTGGCGAAAGCTTTAACCCCTTCATCAACCGGTTCCCCTGGGGCCTAAATCTATTAATTAGAAAGAGCTTGAGCACTTCACAGCGTCTCGCAGTTCCAGTTCCATTTCCAGTTTTATTTGTTTATATTTTTTTTAATGTAAGAATCGCATTTCTCTATAAAATAGGCCAAGTCTGAGCTGGACACGCACATTTCGACGTCGAGTCCATTCGGGAACGGTACCCCAAATCGAAATTAGAAAACTCTTTACCAAAATGCGCGCTACTCTGGTCTTGTTCGTTGTAATCTTCGCGCTCTTCGGTGTGCTCGAGGCGCTTCCCCAGTACGGATATGGTGGATATGACGGACTTGGCGGATATGGCCGATATGGAGGCTACCCGCAATTCGGTGGCTATGGTGGCCCATCCTTCGGTGGCTACGGTGGATATCCAGGCTACGGTGGATACGGTGGTGGTGTAGCTCAATCTTCAGCTCAATCAAGTGCATTCGCTTTAGGAAGATAGAGCTCATACCCAATACTCATCGCCAAGGGGTATATTGCGTCTATTATTCTTAAGGTCACTAAAAATAAAAAATTAAAATAAAATTATTTTATCTGAAACGAGTTTTTGTTGTCTCGAACAAGGCGTGAAATTCCCTGACAACTTCGTGTCGACTTTTGCACTTGAAAACAAAGCAGCTGCCTCTCTAGCACCCCCTCACAATCCCTTTCCCCGTTCTTCATCTCATTCTGCATGTGTGTGTGTGCGTGAGGAAAAAAAAGGAGAAAACTTTTCATGAACAACCCACAAACATATTTAAAATGAGCACAAGAAATGTGGAACTAAAACTTTTGCTGCACTCGCTGCAGGCCCGAAATGAACTTTCACTTTGGTTCAGCCTCAGCCTCCGCCCGCGCCAGAGCCGCAGTTGACACACATTCCTGCACCAAGGATGAGCCGAGGAAGGAAGGGAATTCGGCGAAGCACACACTTACTTAAGTACGTCTATATTGTGTGCACATTAGGTGAAATCCACTCGCAGCTGCCCCAAGTTTGTTTATCTCAGGCGAATCGATTCTCATGCGAAAATACCCAACTTTCTTTGCGGTTCAAAGGGGAACCAAAATAGATTCTGCACTTCTGGCGTGGGTGTTACTTAAACTTTAATTTAAGGAAAATTTGTTTTCAAAATTAAGACTTTGTACCGACCTTAAGTTTAAGTCTCGAAATCTTGGTTACCCCAAAGACTTTGAGACTGCGATATGCTTGTATACTTTATACATACGTATGTATACCACCACTATTTGTTACTTCTTTGGCAGTCGGGTTTCTAACTTGCGTTGACTTGCAAGTTCTACTAGTTCTTGGCGTAAGACTTGGTTCAACGACTTTGCGGCATCATTAAAAGTTTTTCGGTTCTGTCATCTTTTATTGCATTGTTCGAAGCCCAAAGTTTTCCCCGACGCGTCGGGGACTCACATGGGCCGCCTTTGCGCGATCCGGCTCTCTCGTATTGTTATACGGGAATTCACATGATGATAAACGAGGGTGCGGGTGAAGGGAGATGAAGAGAGGGGCATAAGCTGCAAGTCAGACCATTCAGAAATGTCTCCTCAAGTCGCATTGATGACCACAACTGAATGCGCTGGGGTGAAATGTCGCGACGCTGCGCTTCCATTCAGCTGCAGCTGCTGTGACTGTGGCGCCGGCTCCATTGTATTCTTCTAGTTGTGGTTGTGGCTGTTGCTGCCTTTCGCATTCTTCGCCTGTCGCATGCCGCATTCAAGTGCCCCCTGCACCTCCTGGCGCAGTCCTTTCAAATTCATAATATATGTAATAACGAACGCATTTGTGTGCAGGCGGCAGCATTTTATGATGACCACAGCCTTGCCTGTATTGCTAGCCATACCCTCTATGAGCGGTCCAATAAGAACGCCTGACTAATGATGACTGCCTGACCAGGACTTTGCCCTGTGACAAATGGAACTGCGCTGTCAGCAAACAAAGAACTCGAGGCTGCAGTGTAAAGCTCCTTTAGCAGACTGTGAAAAGCCCTGAGCCGTGATTTGTTAAGGTTGTGGCTCGTAAAGAGTTGAACTTTCTGTTTAATACTATTGTATATGTGTTCACGGCAGATCACTATTTAATTTATGTACAAACTTTCCGATTTATTGTTTCTTTGTTATCGATAGTCAAGGCTGACATATCAATTAGAAACAGCTGTTAAATTAATATTCTAAACGCTGTTAAGTTAAATTGTAAACAGCTGTTAAACAGCTGTTAAGTACCTGTTATCACTATTATCGAACATGTTCGATGCTTAGTGCTATTATCATATTTCACTCATGTAACACTTCTTTGAGAATTAAAATTAAAGTTTTCTTCTTATACTTTTGGATATCATTATTTGTGATATCAGGTAATCTGTAATCAGAGTTAGCTTGGCATACCTTCGGTGGGAATCTATGTACATATGTGTCTTAAGAGCTATACGTCATGAACTCATCAGTTGGTCCATGCAACCCTCGCCGGACTCCTTTCCACACACACAGCACACACATCATTGACATCAATTTCGGGATTGTTGAGCTGCTTGGGAATATTTTTGAATTACGGCCAATGCTGCGGCATGGGGCAACAAGTAAAGGGTGGAGCTTGCCGGAGGGTGCACGGACTGACAGAGCGAGTGAAGGAGGTATGAAGGGAGAAAGGAGAAGGGCAGATGAATGAAGGATGGGTGGGGCTTTGAATACTGCAAACAGTTCGCCTAAAATATGTCAATCGAAATGTAAATCATTGCGTAATTTGCATTTTGAGCATTTGCTTCAATTGAATGACGACGCTGATGCTCTGCTCTGGCTCTGCGTGCTGTTGCTGCTCGTGTTGTTGTTGTTATTTCTGTTGCTGGCAACACGTGAATTATGGCGGCAATTTTGACAATTGCCAAGCTCCGGGCCACGCCTACCGCCCAACAGGCCCGCATCCGGTACGTGTGTGTGCGAGTGTGTGTGTGTGTGTGTGTTTGTATTGCGGCATTGTGCAACTTGTGCTCTCTTCACGTGCATATAAATCGTTCCCTTGTTATCCAACATAATTGCGTTGACATGTGAATGCTAATTTAAATGGATTTCACTTGATTTTACAATTTGCCCCTACTTACAATGTACAAGTAAGTGCGCACTTACCACTCGCATTGGCTAAGCTTTCACGCATTTTCCTTGACTTTTCGCCAGCATTTTCCAAACTTTGCACACATAATCTATAAATTTGGCCAGTCGAACGCAGCAACAAATAAAATTTGCCAAATAATTTCAACACGTTCAGCAAAAGGAATTAGATTTGTAAAAATTATGTACGTTTTTTTCTGATTTATTTCATGTTTCGTTTTATTTATGCAGGTGACGTTACTCACCTGCGTCTCATCTGCACACGCACATGTATTTAGTATATACTATTTAAATAAAAGCTAGTCTGTGTGCGTGTGTGTGTGCGCGAGTGTAGGGTAACTTTTCGCACGTATGTACATGCTGAGCAGATGTGCATACGCCAAAAAGTATGCAACAGCAGAACGTGATTTCGTTTTAAAATTTCAGCGCTGTCAAAGAGAAATTTATTTGCCCGACGCATTCATTTGGAAATTATCGAGCAGGAATTATTGGCTCCTGCAGTGCCTTTATTGTTATTGTTATTGCTATTGCTCCTGCTGCCCCTATATTTTTCACTCCTGCACTTGCTGTTATGAAAAGAAATACATGCATCTATAATTGCAGGTCTGGACATGAGTGTGAAACGTTTATAATAGCAACTTCTTGGCTCTCGCTCTGTGTTGGTCAGTTTTTTAAAATAACTTAAGATATCTTAAAAATGCATACATAAGTAAGTATGATATAATATAAAACATATTATAATATATTAAAGTTCGTGAATTACCATCCACACATATCGACTTTCAATTATGAAACTGCACTATAGATCTGTAAGTGCAGTTTCATAATTAAAAGTCAGCCAAACAGTTCAGTTGCCGAAAAACATATGAATAATATTTATTAGATACTTTTATATTTCTTTAATTATATTTATATATCAATTATATAAAGAACTTTAAACACATTTTATTAGAATTGAATTGTCCGCGATGAAGTCAAATGAAATTGCAGCAAGAGTATGCATAAACTTAAAATAAACCCCATCATTGTATACCAGCATCTTCGATCCGTAGAGTATAGACCGCACGCCCAAAGTTTTATCTTCGCATTGCTCGTGTACAATAGAAATGCATTTACCTGTAGATGAATGGATAGAGATTATAAGTGTTCAGGACAGATTTTACTAAATTAATACCTCCTTATACCAGATTCCCAGGCTCACTGCGTTATGTGAAGCATTCTGATACTGAACCGTAATATCGCACATTGTATCAAGAAGAAAGAAGTCTAGCATGTGCACCCAATAGTTTATTGTTCCGAACACAAGCATAGAGAAGGGTGTTCTTGTGGCGAGAGTGTAGAGCACTCCCCAGTAGCCGTTAATCACACTGAATGTGATAAACTCAAAGCGCGCCATTAACATTGGAAGGCCGTAGACCTTGTTTATCCGCATGATGTACCGTCTCAGAGCTGCATGAAGATGCCACAGTCTATGCAACTCCCGCAGTTCACTTCCCAGGGGTTCTCTCGAACTTACACAATTGGAAATATCATCAACCCGACAGTTTATGTACTGGTAACAGTTGCAAATGAACCAAAGCGACATGAAGTAACGGTACATGGCGACAGCAGGAATATTGAAAGTGTTGTTGAAGCAGAAGCTAATCAAGTAGTGCATCCATGGAGCTCCAGCGGGCAAAAATAATACAATTGCTATATTGGCAAAGCACAGAAAGATCAGTGCACCAAGTTTCCAATAGAACAGGTAAATCAAGACGCGGTCGGAGTTCTGGGTACACTTTCGCTTAAGACGAACTACAATGCGATGCAGATCTATGCTTTGAGAGTCCCGGGAACCGCGTGTGAGAATCGTTAATGCAATAGATGCATAGGAAACCGCGAAGTATATGTAGACCATAATTGGAAAGTGCATTGGAATCCAAGTTGAGCATCTAAAATAATTCGCCCCATGCCAAACCAATCCGGGCAGAGTAAGAAAAACGATAACATTCACAATCAGAGCGTACGACCGTGTCAGCCTTGTCTGCTGAAGCCTGCCCGCTACCAGACGATGCGACGAGACGCCAATGGCTAGCGCGTAATTAAGGTACCACCGGAGGAACCTCTGTTGTCCCATCGTGCAAGGTTCGCGGATTGATACTAAATGAACAAGCAGTTGAAAATGTTTCACAGTTTATACTCTATATTAATTACCTAATGAGTTGACTATCAACTCCACTCAATCGTCTCGTAATTTATTGCAGACCGATGGCACCGATGGCGCCTTTGTGTTATAGTTTCCATTCCTCTGCAAAGGGGTATTCAATACATATTTGCCCACTATAATAGCGAATAAACAATCTCTTTAACTACGATTTGAGGTAATGCGTTTTAATCAAATGAAATTGCAGCAACAGTATCGATAGATTTAAAATAAACCCCATCATTTTGAACCAACATCTTTGGTCGGTGTTATAAAGACCACAAATCCAAAGTTTGATTTTTGCAGAGCTTGTATACAATATAAATCCATTTATCTGTAGAGATTTAAGTAGAGAGAATATATGTTCACAAGACAGATTTCGCATTACTAATACCTCCTGATACCAGATTCCTTCGGTCACTGCGTGGAGTGGAGTATTCTGATACTGAACCGTTAAATCGCACATTGTATCAACTAGATAAAAGTCGAGCATGTGCACACAATAGTTCAGTGAACCATATATAACCGAAAGTAAGCCTGTTTTAATGTCAAGGGCGAAGATCAGTCCCCAGTAACCGCTGATAACGCTAAAGGTGACAAAGTCAAAGCGCCCCACCAACAAGGGCAGACTATAGGCCTTGTTCAGTCGTTGGATGCACCGTCGCATCAGGGAGTGAAGGGACCACAGCCTATGCAACTCTCGAAGCTCCTCTGTGAGGGGCTCTCTCGTTCTGACTGATTTCGAAATATCATCCAATCGACGGTTAATGTACTGATAACAGCCGGAAATAAGCCACAGCGACAAAAAGTAACGGTAGGTGGCCACTATAGCCATATTCATGGCATTGCTGACGCAGAAGTTCGCCATGAGAAATGTCCACGGCACTTCCTCGGGTATAAAAATGGAACTTGCAAAGTTAGATAGGCACAGGTATGTCATCGTACCAAACTTCAAATATAACATGAACTTTAAATCGCGATCGATCTTTGTACATTTGTGTGCATATTTGCGCCTAACAGCGTATACAATGCGGTGGAGCTCTCCGCTATCGGCATCCCGAGAGCCACGAGAGAAAACCGTAAACGCAATAGACGCAAAGCAAACTGAGAAAAATAGGTAGATCGTAAAGGGAAGGTGTACTGGGTACCAATTTGAGTTTCTAATAAAATGTACGGAGTAGTACAACAATCCCGGCAAAGTAACTATAACGATAACATTCACGATCAGGGCGTACCACCGTGTCAGCCTTGTCTGCTGAAGCCTGCCTGCTACCAGACGATGCGACGAGACTCCAAGTGCCAGCGCGTAGTTGGAGTACCACTCAAGGAACCGCTGTCGTTCCATCGTACACGGTTGGCGTATCAAAACTGAATGAGCCAACAGTTGAGTTCGTTTTCCAGTTAATACCTTCGATTAATTACCTAATGAGTTCCCTATCAACGCCGCCTAATCATAAACTGCGTTATGGACCTTTGGGAAATGGGAAATTTCGCTGCCAAGAGGTTATACTTGTATTAACATGACAATGGGAAATTGTTGCAGAAAGACTACCCCTATTTAATATGGGTTCGGTCTGTTATGGGATGTATTAATTTGTCTCTGTATTTAATGCACCTTGATGAAGAGGTGAGAGTTAAGTTAACTGTAGATGTGCTGTCGTGATCTATGCTATCTCGGCACAGATCTTACAGCAATGTATCTACGTGTCGCTTATACCGTGTACGAATATTTCGATTTTCTAAAAGCTTTGTGAGGTGCTTAACACATAGATATATTACGAATTTATGAATGTTAATCTAATGTTAAATCAGCAGCGAACCTTGTTAATTATACATTTCAATTTTAATCAAACGCATCATTAAATTAGTACAATATGACTACAAAATTTGTGAAAAGGACACATTATAATTTGAATCGATCCGTCATAAGCAAGTGGAATTGTACCAGCATAATGTACAAATCTAAGATATAGCAAATCATATCGAACCAGAGTGAAAGGCTCATCGTGTAGAGACCGCAAACATCGAGCTTCATTTTAGCATTAGTGACGTACAAAAGAAACGCATTTACCTACACAGAGATTGGAGATAAGATTATATTATATGTACTATAGTACTTATGTAGATTGTACCTCTTTTGGGTGTATTCCTTCACTCGCTTCATGATGCGAAGCATTTTGATACTGAATCGTTATGTCGCACATTTTATCCATCAAAAAACAGTCGAGCATACGCGTGTAAAAGATTAGGTTTCCATATACACACGCATAGACGGGTAGTTTGCGAGAAGAGAACATGAAAATTGACCACAATAACCGAAAACTGAACTGAACGGGATAAAGTCAAGCGCGCCGCCAACACCAGCAGACCGTGCACCTTGTTTATCCGCATCGTGCAACGTCCCAGCAATACGTGAAGCGACCAAAGTCTGCAGAATTCTCGCAACTCTTTCCTTGAGAGCTCCCTCGACCGCACGCAGCTCACGAGTTTATCCATGCGACAGTTGATGTATCGATAAACACAGGAGATGTACCACAGTGAGATAAAATAGCGATGAGCAGCAACTGGGACAATGTTGAAGGCATTGTTGAGGACCAACGTGATAAGCAGTACCGTCCATCTGGTCTCTTCGGGTATCATCCAACAGGCTACTAAACTGCATAGGCTCATGGTCAGTGTTGTAGCAAATTTCAGGTAGAACAGGTAGCGCAAGGATCCCTTTACACCATGGAAAATCCGATGCTTTAGGTGACCGGTAGCCTGTTCGAGCTCTACGATAGCGCTATCCAGGCTGCCACGAGACAGTATCGCAATCGCAACAGCCACGTAGGTCACCGAGTACCATGTGAGAAAGCAATAAGGCACAAGATTCGGAAACAAGCTGCTCTTTCGAACATACTCTGCCGACACCCAAGACACACCAGGCAAAAGGACCAAGCTCAGAGTGTTAATCAGTAGAGCCCAAGTCCAGGAAAGCCATGCTTGCTGAAGCTTTCCATCCACCAGTCGGAACGATGTCACACCAATTGCCAGGGCGTAGTTGGTAAACCACTTTTTCAGTAGCTGTGGTATCATCTCTCGCAGTATACTAAACAGAACTTAATGGACTAAAAGACCTATCGACGGTTCCTTTTATAACTAGGACCAATTACTTAATGTGCTGCTTATCCATGCGGCTCGATTCCCTAGTGCATTACGACTGGCATGCACCAGGATGAGCATAAAAATGTTATTAAGCACGGGTTGTTTCAGGGCAGAATCCACAAATGATTAGAGATTTGAATAAAAATTGATATTTCATTATAATCAATTAAATTATGATATTTTTTATGTAAGCTTTGCTAAGCTAATTCCTCTTTGGCCTTATCATCATTTTGACTTGTTTCAACGAGGCATTGTGGCCCGTAAAGGCGTACCAATTGATCCCTTTGCCGAAGGTGGTCTCATTGTACTTTCCCATGAGGTTACTGTAGGATGAATGAAAGAAGTAATGGCGAGGTCTTTGGAATGCAGTTTAAGTGACCCACCTGACATGGCAACTGTTGTACCACCAGCCGCCCATAAACATCTGTGCACAATTGTCCTTATGCGTATCACTATCCCGATCCTGTGCGGAGAACTTAAATCCCACATGTCCTCGCAGGGAATCTCCAGCATCGCCAGAGTACTCGCCTAGGGTACTCAAGGCATACGAGTTCTCCTCACCATCGATGGCAAATTGACTGTATCTGGCGTACTTCTGCTGACCCGACGCATCCTCCATGATTAGCAACAGCTCTTGATCAAGATCTTTGGTCAAGGCATGAAGCTTAGCCAGCCCAATAAAGTACTCGCCATTCACGTTGCCGAATCCCTTTTTATAATCCTTCCAGAAGAGAAAGAAATCCACACTGCCATCGACGCGATGGAGCACAATTGTCCAGCCACCGCCCTGAGTATCCTCATCGCATCTCACAAGGCACGGCTGTGAACTATATTCTGGCATAACGATCTGATAGACGCCCGAACGACGACTCATGGCTGTCGCCTCGGCGCAGCTTCTGGCGTACGGCGTCGGTTCCCAGCTAATTGAGTTGTTGAGCCTCCTAATCAAGTCATCCAACAATGAATTCTGTCGCATCTGTTCCTCACTTTAAAGATCACCAAAGTAAGTGGCTAACAGAATCACTAAAGATGTGTATAATTACCGAATCGAATCAAGCTGAGCTTGAACCAAATGACTGTTGGGGTCCTTGACAACAAAGTTAATTTGGGTTGTGTTGCCATGTTTGATTGTCAAATTGGCAGCCCTATTTTCTTGTAGAGCATTCTCTGATTTAAGCTCCGTTACAAAGTATAAAAAGATAATAGCACAAGTTATTATTTTGTGAAACATTTTTATTGAGAGATTAGGTTGTTGTTCGAAGCAAAACAGATCACTGAAGACTTAACGCACTGAAGAATGAATTTAAAGCATTTCTTCACCAAGAGAATCACAATCAGTGCACAGACTCGGCACGTCACACTGATAAGGAATGTGATTCACAAAGTATATTAATAAATATGTTTACTTCAAATCAGATGTGCAGCTCTCTACAAGCTTCTCTTTAGTTTACAAAATACCGACACTAGTCTATCAGTATCGCCATCAACAAAAAAATGCGCAAGTTGCTCTCCCTCTCTCTCTCTTTCTCTCTCTCTCTCTGTCGTTTTGTTAACCCCCCAGAACTACCTTATCTATAAAAGTATGCATTCATTCAGAGTAATAAATTCTTGTTTATCAGTTGACAGATCAGAGGGGAAGTATTTATTGAAATAAGCTCAGAGTAATGCGAGAATTAAAAGGTTTCTAAATTTCTTATCACTATAATACGCCTTAAGGGAGATGTGTAACAAGATTGGGAATAGACTTTTCTTTTTTAGGCCATGGATTTTAAAAAAATTCATGGACTATTGTGTTTGTCGGAACGGAAATGTGCGTAACAGGCAGAAGGAGGCATCTCCGACCCCATAAACTATATATATTCTTGCTCAGGATCACAAGCCGAGTCGATTGAGCCATGTCTGTCTGTCCGTCTGTCCGTCTGTCCGTCCGAATGAACACCTAGATCTCGGAAACTATAAGAGCAAGAGTCATGAAATTTTGTGACAACATACGTATATATTGCAGTGTCTCAAAGTTTTTTTGAAATTTGGACACGCCCCTTCCCGCCTTAGAAAATCAGTAATAACTATTTAAAAACTACAATATTAGCTCAACAACCAAAGTTGTATATCTTACATGACAAGTACCCTGCCACGGACGTTATGTGAAAATTTCATTTAAATCGGACTATAAATAAGTGAGATATGATACGAATTAAACTCACTTACAAATCTAGCGTCAGACACACAGCATTTTATTATTAAACTTTTTGTTTGCATTGTATGGTAACAGAATTGGTTCACAATGCAACTTTGCCGATGGGTCAAGGAGTGAGGCAATAGCCGAGTGGTTAGAGTGGCGGACGGCTGCGCGAGAGTGCGTGAGTTCAACTCCCGGTTGAGGCGGGTGGGAATTTTTTCTTTTTTATTAGGCCATGGATTTTAAAAAAATTCATGGACTATTGTGTTTGTCGGAACGGAAATGTGCGTAACAGGCAGAAGGAGGCATCTCCGACCCCATAAACTATATATATTCTTGCTCAGGATCACAAGCCGAGTCGATTGAGCCATGTCTGTCTGTCCGTCTGTCCGTCTGTCCGTCCGAATGAACACCTAGATCTCGGAAACTATAAGAGCTAGAGTCATGAAATTTTGTGACAACATACGTATATATTGCAGTGTCTCAAAGTTTTTTTGAAATTTGGACACGCCCCTTCCCGCCTTAGAAAATCAGTAATAACTATTTAAAAACTACAATATTAGCTCAACAACCAAAGTTGTATATCTTACATGACAAATACCCTGCCACGGACGTTATGTGAAAATTTCATTTAAATCGGACTATAAATAAGTGAGATATGATACGAATTAAACTCACTTACAAATCTAGCGTCAGACACACAGCATTTTATTATTAAACTTTTTGTTTGCATTGTATGGTAACAGAATTGGTTCACAATGCAACTTTGCCGATGGGCCAAGGAGTGAGGCAATAGCCGAGTGGTTAGAGTGGCGGACGGCTGCGCGAGGGTGCGTGAGTTCAACTCCCGGTTGAGGCGGGTGGGAATTTTTTCTTTTTTATTATTAATTGTTTTGTTTATTTTATTTTAATTTGTTTTTTTTTTATTTTATTCTAATAAACTAAAAGAAAAGTTACTGTCAAACAAATTAAATTATTCAATTATTTAATTAAATTTCATTTGTAATGGCCTCCCCGTGGTGTTCCCTGGGTTCTGATTATATTTGATAATCGGTAGCAAATTCGAGCGGCGATTCCATATCGTTAAAATTTTTATTACGGTATAATATGATAATCCATGGCCTTGTACAGTCAGCACCTGACTGTAGCGTTCGACTGGTTATTAATTGTTTTGTTTATTTTATTTTAATTTGTTTTTTTTTTTATTTTTATTCTAATAAACTAAAAGAAAAGTTACTGTCAAACAAATTAAATAATTTAATTATTTAATTAAATTTCATTTATAATGGCCTCCCCGTGGTGTTCCCTGGGTTCTGATTATATTTGATAATCGGTAGCAAATTCGAGCGGCGATTCCATACCGTTAAAATTTTTATTACGGTATAATATGATAATCCATGGCCTTGTACAGTCAGCACCTGACTGTAGCGTTCGACTGGTTTATTCTATCTGCGGATTCGTATCATCATTTGAACACGCTTCAGTGAGTCGTTCAGACCATTAAACGTATTCCAATTAATTCCTTTTCCATATGCTGTCTCATTATATTTGCCCATTAGATTGCTGAAAATGATAAACCAAGATTGAAACCTAGTTCGAGTTCTCTTTAGATACTATTTTATGAATAAACTACTAACCAGGCATGGCACTTGCCGTACCACCAACCGCCATGATACGATTGAGCACAGTTCCCCTCATAGATATCGTTGTCCCGATCGCGTGTTGAGAACTTCATGTTCAATTGTCCAGCTAGCGAGTCCCCGCCATCACCTGAGAATTCTCCCAGTGAGTTCAAGCTATATAGTTTGTCCTCGTTGTCGATTGCAAATTGATCGTACTTCACAAACTTCTTGGCGCCTGCCCAGTTTTCCATTTCGATGAGCAACTCTTGGTCTAGATCCTTGGTCATTGCATGAAGCTTATCGAGCCCTATGAAAAACTCGCCGTTCACATTACCGAAGCCATGTTTGTAGTCGTTCCAATTTCGAAAGAAGTTCACACTGCCGTCTGCACGCCTCATAATAACGGTCCAACCTCCACCTTGTGTATTCTCATCGCAGCTCACTATCCACGGGTGCTGACTGTAATGTGGAACTACAATTTGATAGACGCCCGAGCGACGACTCACGGCTGTTGCCTCGAGACAGTTCTTCGGGTACTGAAGAGACGAGTGTTCCAACGACAATTTGTTCAGTTTATCTAAAATGTTCGCCAGTTCACCCCTGGAAAGTGACGTATTGAGGAAATTTTCAAGCCGAAACTGTTTCAAAATAATTACCGAATCTCTTCGAGCTGTGCTTGAACAGCTTTGGTATTAGTATCCTTGATTTGGAAGTGTATTTCGGTTGTGTTCCCATATTTCATTGTAAAGTTGCCGAGCTTAGCAAAATGCTCTGCATTTACCACTGTACTTTTGAGTACAGAATAATTTAATAAGAAGATTGAGCAAAATATATAAAGCAGCATCTTTTGAGGGGTATACAATTCTCTTGGTACTGAGCCTATTTGACGATCGACACAACAATTTATAGACACTGAGTAGGCTTATCAGTTTTAAAAAGTACTAGTAGCATATATATTATTTGCTGGGGAAGAAATGAATTGGATTTCCAATATTATTTATAGAAATACTAGGTCAGTAAAACAGAAACAGATGTTACCTTCTTTAGGTACAAAGGGTAATCAACAATACAAATAAAAGGATTAAAGTTTTATGAGCTTGTTTGTATTATACGCAGGTAAAAGGGTAACTACCTGTTTAATAATTTTAAAACTTTAACTTACCTGACTTCTGTATAAAAGGACTCAACATTCAATAGTCGGTATCATTCGCATTTGAAACTCTTTACCGTCAACATGTTCGATATTAAACAAAGCACACTGCAACCTGTGCCTCTGGAACCTGGACGTGTAATGCTACTTATGCTGGCAATTATACTTCTGGAGGCTCTAATAAACATTTGGACAAATTTCAATGCGGAGCCCAATAACTACATAACTACACCGGTTCCAGTCGCTTCTCAATATTCTTCAATTGGACAGACACCATACTGGTCGTGCAAACCAAGTGAAGTACAATATTACCAGATTCCAGAAACACCAATTCAACGCATAAACCGAATGAAATATTTGAAATTGGAGGACCGTGCTAGGCTTATGCCTGGAGTGCGCCGCCGACTTGACCGCCACTTTTAAATTATTCAAATTCTTATTCATTACAATAAACACACTATATTATCTAGAAATGTATTAATAAAACTCATTATAAATCTTTGAAATTTCTCTTTCTATTCTTTATACTGGTATTTATCTATTTATTTTTGAAAAGTCCGCTCCAATTTGAACTGTGGGCGCCCATTTATAGGAAATTATCGATATATCGATTGACAGGTATTGTGAATAATTTACTTAACAGCCACAAAGCTGCCAGACCAACAAAATGTAAATAGTTACATTACATTAGCAGAATGTTAAGCAGAAAACAACCTGTGGCGGCGGGATTGAACATCATATGGTGCGTGAATAGATATTTTATAAATAAAATATGTGTCTAATTGTTAAATAATTGTATATGTAAATATTATACATAACATTTCAATGCAGAAAGTTCTTCGACTTGTCTGGCAGCGCACACGATTCATGGCCAGCTTCTCGCAAGTTCTCAACCCGATGACGGGACAAAACACATGGCAAGAACAAGGCGATGACTACGATTACCACCAGGAGGTGGCAAACGCCGGCTTTGGCGACATGCTGCACGACTGGGAACGCAATCAGAAATACGACGCAGCGTTGCGCAAGACGATTGCCAACATGCGGCAAGCTGGCAAAGAGGTTCATGTGCTGGATATAGGCACCGGTACAGGAATCCTCTCAATGATGGCGTTGAGGGCCGGCGCAGATACGGTGACCGCATGTGAAGCATTTCTGCCCATGGCGAATTGTGCACAACGTATACTGGAAGCCAACGGTGCTGGAAAAGTGCGGCTTATTCGCAAACGGTCCACAGACATCGAAATTGGTGTCGACATGCCGCGCAAGGCAAATTTACTTGTAGCCGAACTGCTGGACACGGAACTGATTGGCGAGGGAGCTATTGGCATATACAATCACGCACACGAAGAGCTGCTCACAGACGATGCCCTCTGTATTCCTGCGCGAGCCACCTGTTACGCCCAGGTCGCCCAATCAACTCTAGCCTCGCAATGGAACAGCCTGAAGATTTTGCCAAATCTAGACGGTGACGTACTCCTTCGTCCACCAGCACAGCTCCTGCACTGCAGTGGAGAGGCAGCTCTGCACGATGTACAGCTATCCCAACTGCCAGAGAATTCATTTCGTGCACTTTCCGATCCTGTGGAGATATTCGAATTTGACTTTCAGCGCAAGCAGCCGCGTGAACTGCAACGTGAAAATGTTCTCCGGCTGCAACTGCGTAACCCCGGCACAGTGGAGCTTGTCTTCTACTGGTGGCAAATCGAAATGGACGACTCCGGCAAACTCTTTCTAAGCTGTGCACCGTACTGGGCCCATCCCGAGCTGGAGCAACTGCAAAAAAAGGTCAGCGACAAGCAGCGACCTCTGGCAAATATTGTGCCCTGGCGAGATCATTGGATGCAGGCCATCTACTATGTACCCAAGCCGTTGCACCTGCACGACCTATCCGAACCTTTTTGGCTTAGATGCTACCACGATGAGTATTCCCTCTGGTTCGACGCGCACAAGGATAAGCAACGACCTGAAAAACCAGCACAGCGTCACAGCTGCAGCTGCGACCTGCACATGACCTACACGCGCAGCCGCATCGGGCAGCTTAATCAGGGTACGCGGAATAAACGCTACCTGGGCTACCTGGAGCAAGAAGTGGACAAGTCTTCGCATGTTCTGGTATTGGGCGACGGCTGCCTGCTAGGACTGGCCACTTCGGCGCTCGGTGCGGCGAGTGTGCATTGCCTGGAACCGCATCGTTTCTCGCGGCGCTTGCTCGACTCCGTGGTCAGGCATAACCAGCTTAAGAATGTGCAATTTCTGGAGAAGCTCGACCAAATGGACGCACAGCAATTGACAAGATTAACGCATGTTTTCGCTGAGCCCTACTTCATTAATTCTATATTGCCCTGGGATAACTTTTTTTTTGGCACTTTATTGCTGCAGCTGCAGGAAAAGATGTCGGCCACGGTGAGGATGTCACCATGTGCGGCACATATTTATGCGCTGCCTGTACATTTTCTTGACCTGCACAAGATACGCGCACCTGTCATCAACTGCGAAGGCTTTGATCTGAAGTTATTCGACCAAATGGTGGAAGTAAGTAATCTATATCAGCAATTGCTGACCTGTTAAACAAACTCATCTTAATTGCAGCGTTCGGCTAAGCAGGCATTGTCATCTGTCGAGGCACAGCCTCTCTGGGAGTATCCCTGCCGCGCCCTAGCCGCGCCACAGAAACTACTAAGCGTAGACTTTGCTGACTTTGGCAAGGAGCAGCAGATTCAAGGTCACCTGAAGCTAACGAAGTAAGCAGCTTAGAATATTCAACACATTCTCCTTCTAATTCCATGACAAACTCTTTGCAGATCGGACGTGTGCAATGGCATTGCCTTGTGGGTGGACTGGCAGTTGGCGCCCAAGGAAAGTCCACGCAATATAGTAAGCAGCGGACCCCTTGAGCCAGTTGTGCCTGGTCAGTATGTAAAGTGGGACATGTTTGTGCGACAGGGCGTGCACTTTACCCAGCAGACGCAGCCAGCAAAGCACTTGGATTGGAGTACCACATTTAGACCTCGCCAGGGCGAATTATCTTTCAATTTCTCGCTTTCTGTAAGCCCTGAAAAGAGCGAATAAAAGTCTCGAGGGATTTTAAGTACAGGAATTTAAACAGATTGTTGGGAATACACACTGTGCACACTATAGTTTTGGAATCTCATCCTCCATGTGGGTGAGCACAATATTGCGATCGGTCTGCCCACTTACATTGGTCTGCTTGAGGCCATATTCGCCGCCCTTGAGACGACCTCGCAAGTCCAACGCACGGATATCCGTCATCAACGAGTGCTGCTTATTATCCAGATCCACATTGATCTTGTTCGCGTGTTCCGACAGAAGATTATAGTTCTCTATGGAGTTGTCGATTTTCTGCTTGAGTCGCCGACAGACATCACGAAGTTTCTCCACTTCAGTGCACAGCGTGTCATGGGCACGATCTATGCAGCGTTCCATTCCGCTACGCTGTGCACGATTCTCTAGTCGCGTCTCGGCGAGCTTCAACGAATCTGACTTTTCACGTAGCGAGTCTTCCAGTGCCTTTATCTCACAAAGGGCGTTCTCCATTTCCTCTTGCATCTTGAGCTTCTGCCACTCGAGCTCGTTACGTGCCCGCTGCGTCTCGAAAATACGTTTCCTGATGATATGCTCAGCACGCTCCTGCTGCACCTGCAACATGTTTCGGGCCTTCTCGCGGCACACAAACAATGCTTCGCGTATGGCAGTTGTCTCGGTCAACTCGTTCTCGGCCATTTTCTTGATGTTTTTCACATGCGCCAGCCACGCTTCATACGAACAGGAGCTGCAAGTAAACGATGAGAGTCGTGACAATCATAGGAAGGAGGTCAAGAATCTATTCACCTACCCTTGAGGATTGCGCATGGGGTCCGGCTTGTAGGACAGTCCGGATGAAGTGCGATTCAGCGTCAATGAAACGGTGTCCATGTCCACAGCTTCGACCTTGTTCTCAATCTCCTGCCCTATAATGAAGCGCACCTCCTCCAGACGTGTCAGCTTCTGCCAGGCGTTCTGGCAGCGCTCGGCCAGCAAATTTTGGTTGTTTTCTAATACGCGCAGTTCTTTCTTGATCTCCGTGTCGGGCTCATCGTACGTAAGCTCAGCCCCCACGCGGCAATCGCGCATTGCCAGCACCTCGCTGGTAACAGCCAGGGGACCCGATAGCGCTGCCAATTCCCGTTCCGTTATATCCTTTTCTTCCTGCAAAGCACGAATCTCGGCCACAATACGGTTGAAGGTATACTGGATAGTTTTTCTCCAACTTTCGAGCTCGGCGATGCTGCATGAAGAAGATGCTACGTGATCGTGCTTTATATTAATGAGCATGTATTTAATTACCGATCGTTCAACGCATCGTTCGTATAATACTCTGCCCATTCGCTTTCGATGCGCGTCTCATTGCGCAGTTGTCGCGAGGAGTGACGCAATGCGAAGGCATCCGACCGCCGGGCATCAGCAACGGACCCCAGATTACCCACACGGGCATTCCAATCAGCCAAAGAGATGTGCGGCACAGGCTTCTCCATAATCACAACCGATTGGAAAGCCATCTTGAATATAACTTAATTTAACTAAACTTTGAATTGAAAAGTAATTTCACTTTTTCACTGAATTTGTGTTATGAACTCCAACGATGAACACGAACTAATTCCATTCAGTTTTGGAATTGTTGTCCCTAGTTTTGTTTATTCAACGTCTACTAGATCTCCAAGGTGTCACCGTGGAGGCCATTGTCAAGGACAACGACCATGGTTATCCTTAGCAACTGCTTTCAAACGACGGTCGCGGAACGGTTAGGACATAATGGAATAATATGTTACAAAGTGCTCTCGTCCTGCGACCTGTTAACCCGAAGCATAACTCATTCTCGGCAACTAATCGGGTATCAAGCACATCAACTATTACCCCTAGTTCACTATGGGTTGAGATAGTCTGATCTCTTCCCTTTTTGATTGATTTAACAAACGAACAACTCAGCAACAATTTTAAATGCCCTGAATATGCCAACCCCAGATGTTTATCTAGTAGTCCACGGCACGATAGGAAATACATAGAAACATCAGATAACATTCTCACTTCTGCAAACCAAATCAAACTCTTTTACAACTCACACATATTGATAAACCGTATAACAAAGACTAATACTTATACAAATACACGATGGCTTTCCGTATGTCGGTGAATTTTGAAAAGCCGGTGCGTCATCTCTCGGTAGATGATTGGATGGACCAAATAGGTCGAATTCGCAATGTGGCGATGGCCCGACGTGCCGACGGTTTAGCCATTCGCAACTCGGCGCGCCAACTACTTAACGAGGCAAAGATCGAAGGCTTTTGGTCGGGATACGAGTCACAGAATGCGATGACCGCTCGGTAAGTTTGTTTCGAAGGTCTTCTATAAGAGCGTGTGCTTATCCTTGGCAACTGTATAGCATGGAAGAGTTAGAATTTTGGCGGGGTCTGATACAAACAACGTTTGAACGACTTGAAAGCAAGATTCTCAATCTGCAAGTTGAGAAAAAGGCTGCAGAAGAGGAGATGGTTGTGCAGCTTAAGTCCTTGGATGTTTTGCCAAAAATTTTGGCTTTACGCGACGAGCGCTATATGTCGGAGTTGACACCCGACGAAGCCTATTTGGAAATGATGAAGGAACAGCACATACTGGAAGCCAATCAGCTTCTGCTCAAGGAACGTTGCCAGAGTGCCTGGTTAAAGCTGCAGCGTCTCGAGGATGTACGTTTCAAGATTCTTCAAGAGCTGAAAAACAAGAAAGATACCGTGGATATGGATGCCAGACTGCTGGCAATGAATAGGTTTTCGACTGACATCTCCTACAAGATGGAACCGCTGCGCAATCCCAGAAGGTAGATAGTATTTCACATATTTCACTTTCACTAAACTAACCCAACCTGCTATACTCCTGTAGCTGCTGCTCCTATGAAAGCTGGCTGGAGCATACGAAGAACATGAAGCAGCTGGCTGAGAATGAGATGGCCGATGCGGTGGTCGTAACGGATACCCTAAGCGTCTGTTATGAGAAGTCACGCAACATTTTGGCCACTCAGCAAGCACGCACCCGGTACTGCCTACGGAAACGCATCTCGCAGATGCAGTTGGCCATAAATGAGCTGGCCTGGCAACAGCTGCGCCTCACCGAAGACCTCAAGGCTTCCAATTGCGCGATAGACGAAATGGAAACCGAACTAGAGAGCCAAAAAAGAGTGTTGATGGTGGCTGAGACTCGCCTAGAGACACGCGCAATGCGTTGCGTCACCGAACTTTGCCTGGACAAGCCGCATCGTTCGCTCTGCAATGAGGTTGAAAAACTACGCGCAATACGTCGTTTCCTTCTCAACAAAGTCGACGAATCTAAAGCCAATTTCAATCTTCAATCGGAGCATGCCAAACGGCTTGATCTGGATTTGGACAAAAAGCGCCATACGTTAAAAGTAGATGAAAAAGCTCTAGAAATGCACATGGGTATCGAATTAGAGCTTCCCAAACTGTGCAATGCCAGTCCACAGACCGATTATAATCTTACTCTAGTCGAAATGCCAAACGATTATGGAAAATAGTATCCTATAGACAATTAGGTATTCGAGATTCTGTTTTTTGTTTTCTCTTTTCGCTCAAGTGTCGCAAATTGTAGAACAGAGAAGGAAACTCTTTTCGAAATTTTCTATATAACTGACGGATCTTTGATATCATTTGGAATACGTATGCTACAGTGGATAATTCACCTTGATTTTTCAACAGAACTTGGTGTACCAGCAAAAATCTTGTATATTTTGAAAATTACATTTGTAGTGCCTTTTAGAATATGAGACACGGAATGCTGTTAACGGCAACCCATTTATTTATAAGAATGATTTGATCGTATATAATACAATCGACATTTGCAAGCGTAAATTTGTGTTTTAATCTGGAATATCACATTTCGAATCAAAATAGTTAGGTTACGAAGAAGAGGACAAATACCGGGGGACTGGAAAGGATATGTTGAAAATACAATTGTGTGTGTATGTATCTATGTAGCTTCTATAAGATGTACCCTCCCGAAAATAAAACAAACCTTCATGGAACTATGGAAACAAGTTTCCACAATAATTGCGGCATATATTCATTAAATTCTGTCCAGTGTAAAGCAGTTTAAAGCCGAAGCTTTATAAACTGAGTACTCTGATTTGGGAACAACAATTTTCGAAAGTAATCAATTATATAGCAACCCGTTGACAACAATACTGAAATATTAAGGTGAAAACGTTAGTTGAGTTGTGGATTTCAACTCACTAACATATAACAATATAACATTAAACATTATATCATATTACCATTAATAACTATTTATACTTTTTTACATTTATAGAGAACCTAAGGAATAATGGCATCCACTTCAACTGCTTCTGAAAAGCCCTTGGCGCACATTTCATTGATGGATTGGAATGCACGATTGGATGGCTTACGGAACGTATCACAGGCACGCCAGGCAGACGCTTGCACCATCCGCAGCGCCAATAAGAAGCTTCTCCAAGAGGCGAACATTGAAACCGCCTGGGCGAACGTAGAGTCGAACGACGCGTTGAACAAACGGTAAATGATGTGAATTTGGAATACATGCTAGTGTCAGGACTTAACCTGAGCTCTATTACAGCATAAGGGAAATGGAGCGTTGGCGCAACATACTTGTGAGTACATTTGAACGTGTTGAAACCGAGATAAAGACGCTGAAGCGGGAGCAATATCTAACGGAGCACGAACTGGACGCACTTGGTCCACCCATTTGCTTGGTCAGCGAGGTGCTGGCCATGCGTGACAATCGCCTCGGATCCGAGCTAACATACGATGAGCCAGATAAGGAGATCAAGACTGAACTGACCATTATGTTGAACAATCAGCGCTTGCTGACGGAACGTTGCCAGAAGGCCTGGGAGAAGTTTAATCGCCTGGACGATTTGCGTAGCAAGATGCTGTTGGAGATTGAGAACAAAGTAGATACAATAGATATAGATATGCAGCAATTGGCGTTGGATAATAGATCGACTAAAATATCCTACAAAATGGATCCACTGCGTAGTCCCAAAGAGTTCAGTTTATTCGAACGCAAAATAGAATGAATGTTCATTACAATTGAGTTCTATTTGTTTTTCAGTTTTTCCTCATATGAAGCGTGGCTTGCGAATGTGAAGAGCATCAAGCAGACAGCGGAGAACGAGCTTATAGACACTTTGGGCATACGGGAGGTGCTGTTTGTGTGCCGCGAGAAGGCACGCACTGTGCTCCAGGTGCAACGGGAGCGTACCGAATTTGTTCTACGCAAACGCATCTTCGACACTCAAAAGGCACTTACCGAATTGGAATGGCAAATGCGCAAGATCAAAGGTGAAATGGAGAAATCGAAATGTGATCTGGATAGACTGGAAGCTGCGTCGAACGAGAAGGCCACTTCACAGAAATTGGCCGAGACGCGTCTCGAGAATCGTACGATGCGCACACGCAGGGAGTTGTGCCTGGACAACCCGCACACCGTACTTTGCAATGAAGTTGAGAAGATGCGCGCAATACGCCGCTGTCTGGCAAAGCAAGTGGACGACTCTAGGTTGAGCATCAATCTCCTCGCAGAACATGCAAATAGGCTCGAAGTAGAGCTACGGAACAAACAACAGGCACTTGAATGTGATCAGCGCGCTCTTGCGCTGCGTCAGCGCCTCAGAGATGAGGAAATCGGAGTGAAAAAATATAATCCTAGTGCACAGACCGATCGTAATATTGAGATAACGAATCTTAAAGATGAAGCAAAATGATATCGTTCGTTTCAAGTTCTTTTAATGTATTTGCAACGATTGATTTGTCCGCTTTTGGATTTCATAACATTTATTGTCATTATATTCATTTGTCCGTTTATTCAATAGAATACATCATAAGGATCATTATGATGTATTCTATTGAAATCTTAAAATAACAAGTGTAGGTTTTTGGAAAGTTTCAGCATTTGATGTTATGTATTACACTTACAGATAAATCACACATCAAATATCAAATGTCATTCACAAAATTAAGCAAGGAAAATATATCGGAAAATAATTAATTCATACATTTACAAATTTGGATAATTAAAACACGTTAAAAAACTTCGTTTATTAACGGAACTCAAATTTAAAATCAATTGTAAATGTGCGATTGTCTAACCTATCGATAAATTCCTTGCTGTTGTCGCACATTGTTGTCGAACAGCTGTTTGTCATCGATGTTTGTTTGCTCGCATTGGTGCGATAGTTATTTTAAGTCAGCAACTGCTGCTGTTTATAGTTTCTTCGGACTGCAAATTTGTTAAATAAAAAACAATAAACGGACACAAAGTGTGTGCAGGCAACGCTTTAGTTGTTAGTGAAATCTAAACAATATTTAAGTATAATTTGTGCAGTTCGAAGTGTGCTTGGCGCTCGGCTCTGCAGTTGGCAGGCACTTGAAGGACAACAACAAAGGAGGCTTGCGCAAGGCACAAGGACAAGGACAACGAGAAAACGCTGCTTAGAATGGCCACGTGCAATCTCAATCTGAATGACAATTGTGGCAATGCCGCGACTGCAATCCGTTGCTCCACTTCAAAATGCTCGGTTCCCACAGCCAGCCTCAATATGCTGCCCGATGAGATTCTCGAGTTTATCTTTACGTATCTGCCGCCCTATGGAGATCTGGAGCACTGTAGCCTTGTTTGCAAACGCTGGCAGCTCATTGTGAAGAGTAAGTTCTTGAAAACATATAGAATATTTTATTTTAAACATATTCTGCTTTGCAGATCTTGTGCGGCGTTCACGTCTGAATCTGGAGAAGGGCTTGGCCGATTTTCGGCTGCGTTGGGAGATCTATTCACAGCAAACGGCTGCCTCTGTCGAAGCGAACAAACCCAACATGCCTGCGAGCGCGCCCACGCCCATTATTGCTGGTCGTTTCGCGCACTCTGCAGTGCGGCAGGGCAACTCCATGTTTGTCTTTGGCGGCGGCTCATCTTCGGATACAACGTTCAATGATCTGTGGAGATTTGACTTAACGCACATGCGATGGTCCCGTCCATTGGCCACTGGCACTTATCCCTCGCCCAAGGGCAGTGCTTCCATGGTGGCCTGGCAGGACAAGCTTGTGTTATTCGGCGGCTGGCGTTATCCCTCGCTACATCCGCCCTATCAGCCTTGGTGCCTTTTCGATGAGCTGCACTATTACGATCTTGCCAAGGATCGCTGGCTGGTGCGCAATTACCTACCCTGTCCGCCGCCCATGGCTGGACACTCGGCCACCGTGCATGGCAACCGCATGATTGTCTTTGGCGGATATCAAATTAAGGACGACGTCAATGTCAACTCCAACGATACGTGGGTACTAGATCTCGACGAGCAACGCTGGTGGCAGCCACTCTTTGTGGGCAACACGCGACCTGCGCCGCGCTACGGACAAATTCAAGTCGAACTGGACAAGCATCATCTGCTCGTCGTGGGTGGCTGCGGCGGAGCCAATCGCATCTACACTGATGCCTGGATGTTAGACATGACACGGGATGCCTGGTGCTGGAAGCCGCTAAGCGTGCGCAACAAGCATTTCGGTGCCGTGCACATGTGGTGCAATCCCGGCTGCAGGGTGAACAACTATCTGGTTGTTGTCGGACCCTCACCGAAAATTCCTCTGGACTTTCAAATCATGAAGCAGAGTCGTGTGCCAGTTGTCGGTGGCAATTCAATGCGCTTTGCTGGACTAGGACAAGCCCCACCACCTCCGCCGCCGCTCTACCAACAGCAACAGCCGGGAGGACAGCGTGTGGTGCTGCCAGAGCGCAGGCCGGGAGTTGTGCTGCCTGCCAACAATGTGCGTTTGGGCGGTGGCAACGCGCAAGCCCTTGCGCCACAGGAGCAGTATCTGGCCAATAGACGAGCGATCCTTAACCAGCACATGCAGCAGGCGCAGCAGTTTATGCACAACAACAATGTTAACAATAACAATAACAACCATTATCAGCCTCGATCGGGGCGACTCAGTGACTTGCATTCACCGCCAGCAGCTGCTCCAGCTCCAGCTCCACTAGTGCCAGCTGCATGTCAAGCCGATGGCGATGCTGATGCTGCGCAACGATTGCAGCGTAATTTAGCGCTCCGCTGCCGCGACAACGAGCCGCTACTGCCCAAACGATTCGACGAGCATTACGAGGTAAGTGAACCCAAATCTCTTTTCATATTTCTTGCTAACTGAGACAATCTTCTGCAGGATCCCTTTCGTATGGCTGCTTTTAATGTGCCTGGTCGTTCGCGCAGCGCTTCGCGGGATCACAGCGAGCGCATACGCCGCATGGAAGAGAAAATGAATGCCATACGTAACTCTAGACGCAGTGCACCCGCCCATGTAGAGCCGCAGACATTGCGTGCCCCCTCGCCAAAGCGAGTCCGTTGCAACGTCCAATCGCTATTTGTTTGTGACATTTCCAGTTTGCTGGAGCAGAACAGCAGTGAGCCTGGTCTTGATTGGGTGGAGTACAAGAACTTTGGTGTACTCAATGGTGCACCCGATCGCCTCATACTCTCCAGCCTGATAGCGGGCAACGGCGAGCTAATTCTCTTTGGCGGCGTGCATAAGGAGACGCTAACGGACATCACGCACCATGTGTCCAATTCCATACACTTCCTGAGCGTGCCACGTGATATTATCTAACTGCAAACGGCGGATACACATACAAAGTTTAACATTTACTATATACCTATTATCAATACCTAAACCTACCTATACATAACATAACATACGTTAGCTAAGACTAAGTTATTGCTGCGAAATAGTTTGGAACTTAGCAAGTACGCCTAACTAATACGATATATCCCTCAAAGTAGTTTGATTTAAATTTGAATTAACGTGTAAAATAATAATATTATTTACCTTCATGATTAAACGAGCTGGAACAGACAGTTCTAAGATCTTAAACGCGTTCGAACTCTGTTCAACGAGGCCCAAACCCTCAGATCGCATTAAGAGCGGCAGGTGTCGAGAGACACGAAAAGGTATGAAGGGAGAGAGAGGAGGCAGCATAAATACTGCACGTGTATGAGCCGAGGGTCCAGCCCCCCAATCGGAGTCTCTTTGGTCGGCCTATACCAGTTTATTCAACCACATGCCAAAGTCAAAGTCATGCCAAAGCAGCTGCCCCCGGCAGTTGAGACAGCGAGGGGTAAGCCTAGTCGGAGCAGAGATGCCCTTACAAAGGTTTATATGATAGTGAAAGCAATATTAATACCGATCAAATACAATAAACTCAACTTGTAACAACAAATTGTCGCCAATAAGCATTTAGTATTTCCTAGTCAATCTCATTCTGAGAACACTCTCAATTCAGGTAAGTAAATCGCTATGCCCTACACCTGATAGTGTATTTAAGAGTAGATGAGTTACAGAAATAACTTTGGCTCAAGAAGAGGCGGCTATTAAAGGGTTCAAGGCTGCGCGTCGGACAAAAGCGATCATTGGAAGCGCAAAATATATATTCTCATTTAATTTGTATTCCACAATTGGACAAGGCTGCGTCTCCCATGTTCATCCAACTCTGCTACATGCTGAACTTGTGTGCCGTGCACGAAATTCTAACGTTGATCAGCTGCAATCGACAACAAACTCAATACTCAATTTGGACATTATCAACTCAATTGAGAGAGAGAGAGAGTAAGAGAGAGATCGACATAAATTGCGTGAGAGCCAGAGAGAGACCGAAGAACTCTCCGCTGAGCGAGCAAAAGTGGGAGATCATCAGACGTCTGATCGCTAAGCGTATCGTTGTCGTCGTCGTCGTCGTGTTTTCCGATCAGTCTTAGGTGGCGCGTTGCGCTCAACGGTTCGTGCTCTGTTCTTAGTTCCAATCCGACTGATCCGTTCGTCGGTAGTGCAAAGCGTGACGGCTGACAATATCGGTCAAGTTCAGCTCCTTTCCAGAACCGATAATATCCGAGACATTTTTTCACCTGCCCTAAAATTAAATTTGCAATGCAAACAAAAAACTTCTGCCAACTGTTTAATTTTATTTAAGCAGTCGACAGAATTGTCACGGTGCCAAAAAAAAGATAGAAAAACTAGCGGGTGCTTAAATAGAAGGTGTGATTTATCCATATCGGAACGGTCAGCAACAAAAGGTCGCTCGTGGCAATATTTAATTAGGCACAAGAACAAACCAAATACACACAAAATAAACAATACTCTTCGCTCTTATGTAAACTACCCTATGCCCAGCCCCAGGTATTATTGAGAGGTTTTGCAAATCAATTTCCAGAGAACAAAAAGCAAAACAAAAACACAATTTGCGCAGCAGCTTTCAAAAATCCATTTGTCGCCGCTAACGATTTATTTATAATAATAACAGAGGTAAATATGTTAGATTGAATATCAAGCAGGTAATATTTATTGTAAACACAGTCCAGGTACATTACCATATTTCTAATAAGAAATGAAATCAACACCCTGCGATATATTTTGCTTACCTTTCGTAGGAGATTTAATTTCATCCTGTTCTCTTTCGCAAAGATATCTTAGAATTTCAAACCTTTTTGCATTAGTTTTCAATCTGTTTATCTGTCTGGCGTTCCCATAGCTTCCCTGCAATGTCATCTACATCTAGGTAAACACTTAAAACCAGTTTTTTATTACCCAAGCGCAAAATATAAATAATGAGAGACACATGCATGCATACATACATACAAAACACACACACCCATGCATCAAATGGGCTCGCCGTGCCGGTAGAACGCAAATTCGTAGTATTATAATTCTGTTATTGATAAACAAAGTTTTACATAGTATAGCTCTTGGCACGACGGTGAGACAATTTCGCTTGAATTTAGGCAGCTCTGACGTCACAAAATAGAGAGTGAAAAGTGTAACCTATTGCATAGTAAGCTCTTATCAGGCATATAGAGATTAGATCTGGCAATACGAAGTAAATTCGAAGCGTGCCCTCAAGTACGTGTTATGTATACAGAATAGAAATAATCTTTATATGACAATTGCGTAAACTGTAGTAGGATGTGCTAAAGTTTTTGAGAAGGTGATAGCGTTATAAATACATACTATCTACAGTGTTTAAACTTTAACTTTATTCATAAATAATTTATGTGGTTTTGTATAAAATGAAATTCACATGAGGTTGCATAAATTGATTTATAATATTCCAATAAGGGTATACACGTTTCGGTTTCCCTTCATTTGGTATGCAAGAAGCGAGGGAAAGGCAAAGATCCCAAGCAAAACGAATTTCTAAAAAATTGGCAAAGATTGATGCTGGTCCCCGTAGAGTCCCAGAACAGGTTTTAGATGTTTAGGTTTAGAGATGTTGGATTATTGGGCTGGGACTGGTCAATTAACTGTTAGTTTCTCCATGAGAAAATCAATTGAGTTCTTTTCTATGTCTATTTCTGCCCACAGATGAACTCCGCCGCGGCCATGGAACTGAGCATAGCACATCGCGAGGAATATGATTTTCACCACGACATTCTGGCGAAGCGCTATGCGGTATTCCTGCGTGCAGACAAGCACACGGACTGTGTCTTCCATGTCTGCGAGCAGGTGCTCAAGGCACACAAGCTCATTCTAAGTGCCGCCAGTCCAGTGTTCGAGGCCATGTTCTACGGGCCAATGCAGGAGATGGAACCAAAGATTGAGATACACGACATCAGTGCGCCAATCTTCAAGGTGCTGATCGGGTACATTTACACTGCAATGGTAGATTACGACAACATCGATCTGGAGGAATGCATTGAGTTGTACTATGCCGCCGAGAAGTATCTGCTGGATGAGCTCATTGCCGACTGTCTGCTGGCCATCACACACAAGTTGCGTTTCTCTAACGCGCTGCCCGCACTGGAGCTGAGTGTCTGCATGGGCCTAGAGGGTCTGCTCGAGGTGTGCATGTCATTCTTTATGCGTTGCTGCGTTAAGAACGATCAGTACAAGCAGTACTTGAAGGAGAACTATGTGCACGTGTCCAAGGAGTGCGTCAAGTCGATAATTGCCGCCTGCAAGGAGCCGCACAAGCTGCTTCTCTGGTATGTCTACGAGTGGACACAGCGCGAGTGCCATGATGCCGGGGTAGGAGATGCCGGCCTTGGCGTCGATGAATCTTGGCATTTGCCCCCAGATGCTGACGAACTCAATCCAGCTCCAGCTGCACCAACCCATGTGGAACGCTGCTACTACAAGGCATGTCGTCCCCTCACCGTCGATGCCGAATCACATGTCTGGCGTCAGGGATTAAAGTCGTCCAGCTTCATTTCTATGCTCGGTGTGATACTCAACAGTCGCCTGGCACCGAATCCCACATGCCACATGGCACGTGTGCCGGAGGAGTACAAGGAATCCCTGCGACTCGACATCTATACAGAGGACGGCAATCCGGTGTGGACGCACGTAATCAAAAATCAGATAACAAAATATAATTGCGATTTACATTTGAGCTGGAGCAGGGAAGAGGCCTGCGTACTAACGCCCGAAGTGCCTTACGTGCTGCTGCTGCGCTGGGACCACAGTGCCTTCGGTGCAGAATATCCTTGCAGCCTGCAGTCCTGCGTTGCTGACGGCATCCGCTTCATCGACGGCGACAGCTTTAGCGGCAGTCCCGTTAAAGGGCTACGTTATGTGAACTTAGTTTAAGAACTCCTTCCCCTCTGGCTAGTTTTACTTATGGTTTTATAAACATCATTGCGTGTATTTATTGCATTTAGTTATTGTACGAGCATCAGGGTTCAATAAACTGTGAACTTTCGATACAAAAACAAACATTCGTATCAAATACAAACAAAGCCGGTTTGTCGGAGCGACAAGAAACCCGGCACGGGTTTCGGACAGCTGATAACTGAACTCACGTGCAATCTGATTCACAAGTTAAATATTTACACGATCTGGGACTGATTTCACAGACTTGTTTTGAAATTGCGTTAAAAAATTAAATACAAAATTTAGATAAATATCTTGCATTACGTTGAATAAATACGAGTTATAAATAACCCTTCATTTTCTGGTTCTTTGTTATTTATATTTCATATTAAAATATAATTAAAGCCCATTTTTCCTTAAATATTGCGCGCCGCTGGGCTTTTTTTTTTTTGTTTCAAGCCGAATGGCATCGATACTTAGTTGACTTTGTCGTTGCCAGATTGTGTACACTGTATGCAAGCAAGTTGGCATTCCCTATTTACAGCTGTTGCTGCATTCTTAAATTGTTATTCAACCAGCACATTTAATAACAGAAAACAATGCAAAATTGTATAAAACTTGTGCCACTGGCACTTAACTGCCAACAGAGAACCATCAGCACAACTGCTGCAGTAGCTGGCAAGCGTAATTTCCGTAAATTTAACGTGTACGGCAAGCGCGGAACACGTGTGGTTAAGGAAGCACAGCGGACGTTGGCCAATCCGCCGGTAGCCGTGGACAAGCGAGGTGTGCGCGACACAGGCATCACTGTTAATGGACAATACGTGGAGATACCGGAGAAAATACCCGACATCATTGTGCCAGACTTAACCGGTTGCAAACTGAAGCCATATGTGTCCTACAAGGCACCCGATGTGGTTCAATCGGAGTTCACGAGTTTGGATCTTTTCAACGCCGTCTACTCACAAAAGATTATCGAAGATTTCAAAGGTGCCAAGCTGCAAGAGAACGGAAATGCGCTGGAACCCTCTCCCAACGAGCAACTGTCGCCGGAGGAGGCTTTACAACGTGCGCGGAAAACGGGCAGTGATATTTTTTAGATTTGCTTTAGGTGTTTATTATTGTTAAAAGAAATATTAAAGGAAATGATCTGCTACTGCTGCATGTACTTCTGGCGATAATTGTACAACTTGCGTAGCCACTTCTCTGCTTTCAGTTCGGGGTCGCCCAGGAACTGAAAGAGGAGCAGAAATTCAATATGTGTTCACGAATAAAATAATATAAACAAACTAACATTCGGATGAAATATTTCGTCTTCGTTAGTTGCTTGAGACTCGACAGGCTTTGGTATTGTTATAGTTTCTTTGTCCTTTTCCGGAGCCTCACGGTCGCGTGTGCTAAAGAATGCAGCCGGCTTAAATGCATCCTCTTCAATGGTTTCCAGAGTCTTTTGAACTTTGTTGTCCAACAAATCGATGGCTTTAATTGACTGAGTTGTTATTGTTGTTGTGGTGGTCGGACGGGAAGAGCTATCGGAGCTGGGTGCTCTGGTTGTGCGCCGTGATTCCGAGCGGGACTTCGATTTGCGAGAATCATGATCCCGGCTTTTACTCTGGCGGCTTCGAGAACTACTGCGGGAGCTCGGTGGAGTTGTGCTGCGCGATGAGCTTCGACTGCTGCTACGGCTGTGCCGATAATACTTTTTAGATTTCTTTGATTTCTTCTTCTTTGACTTGGATCTGTTGCGGCTGCTGCGACTGGGCGACTTTGACTTGGAACGGTAGCGTTCCCGCTCTCTGTCTCGTTCCCGATCACGTTCACGATCCCTTTCTCTTTCTCTGTCCCGATTCCTATCGCGTTCTCGGTCCCTGTCCCTTTCCCGATCTCTTTCTCGTTCTCTGTCGCGACGGTCGCGCATTTTTACTTAAGTTGTTAGGATACGTTCTGTTTTTCTGTATAATTTTTTACGCATGTTTTGGCAACGCAGTCGCACACTTAACAGAAATGTTACTGTTGTCGGGTGGAGTAAGTTTGTTAAGTGAGGAGTCAATACTGTAGGGTGGCAACGCTGGCGAACGCTTGGCGCCAAATATAAAAAAGAGAAATAATGACGAGATGGAAAATTTTTTGAAGCGATCACAACCTTATCTACTGAAGTGCACGCTTGAATTCTTCAACGATTCATGCTGAAGAGGTTTTTCCAACAATTCTAACAATACTTTTCGTAATAAATTAGATTAATCTCTGTCCGGTTATCAAAAATTTTGATTGAAGCGTAAGTATTATTTATTGGCCGAGCTAATGCCGTGGGGGGTATAAAAAGCGATGGGAACCACATTGGTGCGCAATTAATTTGTAGCTGTCAATAAGGTTGTGTGCAAAATGTGGCTCTTTCGATTTGTAGTAGCTCAGCTACTGTTGGCATGTATCGCCTTGGCCCTGCCCGCCGATGTCGGCCGAGCTAGTTCAGTGACCACGGTAATAAGCAGCACAATAATAAATATTTGTAGAAAATAACGCTCATTATGAAATCCTTTCCATATCTTATCGATCAGGTGTCAATTGTAAAAAAGTATGGTTATGAAATTGAAGAACATTCGGTGCAAACATCCGATGGATATATCCTTACCATGCATCGCATCCCACACTCCAAGCACACTGGACCCACTGGTCAACGTCCTGTTGTGTTCCTCATGCACGGCTTGCTCTGCTCCTCGTCCGATTGGGTTCTGGGTGGCCCAGATAACGGCTTGGCCTTCATTCTGTCAGATGCTGGCTACGATGTTTGGATGGGCAATGCTCGCGGCAACACATACTCGAAGAAACACGCGTCAAAGTCGCCGCTGCTGCAGCCTTTCTGGAACTTTGAATGGCACGATATTGGCATCTATGATCTGCCAGCCATGATAGACTACGTCTTGTATTACACCGGTGAGGAGAAGTGCTCATATGTCGGTCATTCGCAGGGAACCACGGCGTTCTTTGTCCTTAATTCGATGATAAAGAGATTCAAGAATCGAATTCGTGCGGCTCATCTATTGGCTCCGGTTGCCTGGATGGGACACATGGAGAGTCCGTTGGCTAAGGTTGCAGGCCCATTGTTTGGTCAGCCCAATGCACTAGTTGAGCTTTTTGGCAGTGCTGAATTCATGCCTAGCACAAGGGCGATGGAGTTGATGGGCTCGCTGCTATGCCACGATCAGGCAATATCTCAGATTATGTGTACAAACGTGATGTTCATGCTGGGCGGTTGGGATTCTCCCCATTTGAACGAATCAATGCTTCCCGAAATCATGGAGACAACACCGGCTGGTTGCTCAATCAATCAAATGTTCCACTATCTTCAGGAATATAACTCTGGCGACTTCCGTCAGTTCGATTATGGCAGCATCAGGAACAAGAAGGAGTATGGCAGCAAAACTCCACCGGATTATGATGTAGAGGGAATCGATGTGCCGGTGTATCTGTATTACAGCGACAATGACTACTTCGCTAGCTTGATTGATGTGGACAAGCTACGTTATGTTATGAATCCTGATTCCCTAAAATCAGCCTACCGATTGCCCGAACCAAAATGGAACCATTTGGACTTCCTGTGGGGTATAAATGTCAAGGAAATACTTTACGATAGGGTTCTTGAGGACATTCGTAACTCGTAATGCGAATACAATAAAAGAAAACACGACTACTGTGATAAGCATTTTCCCTTATCAATGCATGATAATCTATCCCTACTTTAGTACATAGCGATATTTATAGTTTTTGTTATTCATTAAGTCAATTGAACAATCTAATGGTCATAAATTAACTTTTTTGCTTAAGTAAACACTTACTGCATTCTTATTTGGGGTCAAATTAATCTAATTTTAAAATACATACATACATACATGACATTTCAAACCACAGGAATCTTAATTTGTAATCTAATCGTTTAGTTGAGCATTTGAGTTCACAACCGTTATGAAACAGTTTTGCTTTGAAGAGCACCTAAAGGTACCTGTACGATATGTATTTATTGTTACTTGAAGTTTATGGTATTCATTAAGTAGAATTTCGTTACTAACCATTTAAAACGCGTGAGAGTTTTTATACAGAGGTTATTTGATACCAAGGTCATTGTAGATGACGTTGTACTGGATGAAAATGTCTGAAATAATTAAGAACGGCTACCGTCTCAAGTATTGATCATACGATCTTTTACGCACATGTGCAAGTTTAAATATATGTACACACATACATAAAAAAAGATTTTGCAGCGATGTTCTAAACAAAACTAATAAATAAAGCCCCATCTGGTATTCGAACCCACGACCGCTTGTCCTGCAGTTCAACGAGCTAACCGCTACGCCACTCCGACAATGCCGCGGCGGCTGTCAAAGTTTTAGTATGACCAGTAAAAAAATCAACTGGACTGTGTTTTATTTATTAGCAATTGCGCACTGCTGTTTAAATAATTGGGTAAAGAGTAAAAAAAGGAACATTGTTTACTCTCTGGATAACATATATATGTAGGTTCCTTATAACCTTTTCCATTTCAAAATCAACTTGCACGATATATAAGTTTACCAAGAGGAACTATGCAATTACACAAAGACTATGGTGGTGCCAAGCAGTGTTCAGCTTTTGGAGAGTAGAGACCCTACAATCTGAAGTTGGAATCACTTGCTTTTCCGCCATACCTTTTGCTTTGCTAAATTTTGTTTTTTTTTGCTTTTGTCCGTTTTTTTTTTTTAATTTTGCCCGTTTTTTTTAAATTATGTTTTGTGCATTAAATTAATCATACATTTTAAAATTAAGTCTTTAGTGCATTTAATGCATTTAAATTGCATTCATTTCTAGGGCCATTAGCCAATGCGGTCACACTTTTTCATTTGTATAACGGTCACATTTATTGCAGTATATTTCAAAAGATTTGCCCGCTTTTGCAATGTTGGTCACACTTAACACGCAGGTACATCCACGGTACAGCTTAGGCGAAAAAAGTGTATTGTCTTTGTGAGTTGATACATAATATTGATATATTAGGCCGGAAAGTGTTTCTTAGTGCGTGCGAAAAGATGACGCGCGTAACGAGAAGTGATATATCTCTAGACATGGAGTTCTGGGTGGAGGAACTATCACCGGCACAGCTGGCTTATTACGAAAAAATAGCCAATGAGCACAATGCTGTGAAAAATGCGCTCAAAACAGCCGTCAACGCCAACGAGGGCAAGGAGCTCTTCAACGGACAAGTGTTTCAGGCCTATTCCTTCAAAGGGAAAGTATTGCAGGAATTGAAGGAGGCAACGCTGCCGAAGAAGCCCCCAAAGCCGGTGGACCCACCACCGCCACCCGCCGCTACTGCAAGTGGCGGTGGCACTGGTCGTCCTCGTGGGCGACCTCGTAATTCTTCGAACATAGCATACTTGGAGTCATCTGACGAGGGCGACGACGATGTTCCGCTAGCCAAGCGTTTGGCTTTATCTGCTGGTAAGAAGGCTGTTGCTGCAGGCTCTCCTGCAGTCACCTCCAAGCCAGGCAGAAAGTCTGCTACATCTGCTGCCGCTGCGTCGCCGACCGGAAAGGCGTCGCCCCAACCGAGGAGTAGCAAGAATTCCAGTTCTGGATCAAGTGGAAAGTTATTAGCCTCCGGCGAGGCTCCACCCAAGAACTTCCGCCCAGCGGAAGTGAACTCTGTGGGTGGTTTAGTTGTGGGCAGCAACGATGACAGCAGTGGCAAAGATGGTAAAGATTCAAAGGACGGTAAGGATACAAAAATGCAGGGAAAAACATATCCATCGTTGGTTGTGCTGGCCAAGCCATTCCTCAAGATAAAAGATATGGCGGCCACGCGTAGCAAACTCGACTCCAAGGTTAAACTGGTGCTAATGCTGACACCGAACAAGTTCTGCGAGTGGCTACTCCAGGAGGGATTGCTGCGCGCTCAGCAGCACTGCATCAATCACCGCAACAACGAGCTAAAGTTGGGTAAGTCCTTCTAATTGGAAATTCTCATTATTACTTAAATTGCTAATGTACATCGCCTCTTCTAGGCGTCTACTCCGATATAAGCAAGTTCCCTTACACTGGCGGCTATGTGTGGATAAGCGAGTGTTGTCCGTATCGATTCGTTTCGGTGTTCAACAATTCAATATTTGAGGGAGCACAGCATCCACCAACGTTTCTCTTAAAACTGATTTATCATTGGGCCTGCCAGACCAGCATTCAGAACGTGGTGCAGTGGGTCAAGGTGGACAGTGTCTACATTAAAGGCATCTATACATGGCTGCGCGCTATCTGCACCCTGGCAGTGCATCAGAAATGCAAGAAGTTGGGTGGACCTGGCAAGTTTGTGGAGGTGGGTGTCATCTCGCTGGGCACCACGTCGCAGGATGGTGCACAGCGTCAGGTAAAGGTGGAGGTTCTGGGCGTTTACGACTATGCAGATAAGTCTATACGTCTGCGTGCCGTGGAACCAATTACGGATGGTGATCGCAATTACAAGAAGCGTTTTCAGGTGAGAGACATAAACAATTATTTTATAATAACAAAATAATCAAATGTTTTCTGTTTGCAGGCTATTCTGGAACCGCTGTCTCGCTGGGTGCACAAGGACAGCACTATTTGTATAGATCTTACCGTGGACAAAATAACGCTCTTTAGCATGGGATTCAAGAATATTGTTCAAGCGGCAGCCACGGATAACGCTGCCAAGCATAACAACTCGGCCGTAATGGAGTATTTACGTCGTATTGTACCCCGTATGTTCCAGAACACACTGTCACTACTCTCTCGCCAGATGATACAACAGTTCCTCGATGAGCTTGTGTGGCGCGAATCCTTTGGCACATATGCGTTGCAAGCCTTTAACAACATCATCATTCACATTGCTGAACAGACACGGGTGACAACCAATGAGACTATTACACAACGCCTCTATCAGGTAAGTATTCTCCAGTAGCGCCCTGAATATCAGACGACTTACCAAGATTGTAATTCCATTTTTAAGGTTGCTACAAATCCATTTAAAGACTGGAGTGTTCTGCCACCAAACTATAAGGAGACACCGGCCAATGCCGCACCCAAGCGCCTCAAGAAACGTTAGTAAATCATCATCGCTTGCTAGAACGTAGGCCGTGATTAGTCATAATAGTATAATTTAGAGATAGGGCAGTGAGAATTACCAAACCCGAATTACATTGTGAAGCCTGTGTGTGTTTTGTCACTCCAAAATGTTCTTTTATTTTTTTATAATTTTAGTTTGGCTTTGTCCAAGCCACTTTAAATGTTTTAATACATTTACATCGACTGTTAATGAGCCTTTGCATTTGTATACAGTTTTCTATATGTACTTGAAACTTATTCGTGATATCCTTAAATGAGTCAGCATTCTAAAACTGAGCTAAATATAATTTTACTTTTGGCATTCTTCAAATGTGTTAACTTGTTTTAAAAAATAACAACAATTGAAATAAAAACCGATAAAAGAGAAACTGAATACAAAACTATGTAAAACTGGTACTTTTTATTTGCAAATACTTTTATAATTTTGGAGTGATAAAACGTTTAAAATTCTTAATTATGATGTTAAAAATTTGATGCTCGATCATGTTATATCTTTACGATTGCCAGAGATTGCATGGGTGGTAGATAAAAGAGAAAAGTTTCTCATTTAAGATAGACTTATGTTTCTCTCCGTTTTTCAGCTATCAACGATGCTGATTATTTGAGTGCTAGTAAAATCAAAAAAGAAAAGGAACGCGAAAAAGACATTTTACCTGCTGGAAGCAAACGACGGGGACCAGCCAGCAGCTCTACTCCGGCGGTTGCCTCTAAGAGTACATCCAAGGTAGCAAGCAGCTCAAAGCAAGTAACAAAAGCAACAACATCTAAGGCCACCACGCCCGCTGTGTCACCTGCAAAGGCGCCCATCAAGAAGTCCAAGGAAACCAAGGAGGAGAAGGAAAAAGTGGCCGTGGTAATTAAGAAAGAGGAGGACGAACTCAAGGGTCTGGAAGAGCTATACTATGGAATTAGCGATGGTACTGAGGAGTTCTATGAGCATTTCCCTTACAGCTCTCCGCGAGCTAATCCCGCTGAGCTAACTAGAACTGTAGAATGTCCAATCTGCTTCAATGGCGATACTTATGACTCAAATGAAAAGCTGCAAACACATCTGGTGTCGCACATCTCGCCCGAGGGCAAGCAGCATCAATTCCAATGTCTGTTCTGCCTGGAGAAACATGCAACTGAATCTGTGCTGGCCAAGCACAACCAAATTATGCATCCCACTGAAACGAAGACTGATGGCTCTCCATCGTATTATTGCTTGATTTGCCAGCAGCGTCACAATTCGCTGCATTTGCTAACGGCTCATCTACAGAAGGTCCACAGCACATTGGAGCTTCCGTACTGGTGTCAGTCGTGCGGCTATCGTTCTTCTTCCCATCGGGATCTCGTACGTCATTTCTACGATGATCATAAAAATCAAAACTTCCTACAGTGTCCTTATTGTCTGGACGTAAGTTACTCATCAATTTTATCGCATTATTGTTTTTCTAACAAATTCTTTTTCTATTTTAGATCTTTTATTTTACACATAAGGGAAAAATTAATCAACTGCGCATTGAGCACTATTTTATTCATTTGGACGAGCACGTTAACAAGCGGGAACCATCGCTGCGTTGCCAGAAGTGCTCGCTCAGCTTCTTGGAGAAGGGCGATCTTAAGCAACACACGGTTTTGCACCATGTCAGCATGACCAAAACAAACAGACCTGTGCGTCTGCTACTGAATAACTCGCTGCTAATTCCGCCACCCAAGGTGCGCACTCATCATCGTGAACAGCCACCGTTCACATCCTATAAGCGACCGACTTTCTTTGCCTTCCTTGAGGGTAAAACTTGCGCAGAATGTAACACGGATATTGTCAGTGAGGAGACGCACTACACGTAAGCTAGAGAAGGCGGGCCCATAATGTATATTGTATATAACTGTTATCATTTTTTCAGTGGTTGGTTGCACTGCGTCAAGTGCAATTTCCAAACATGCTGCGAGCGGGCCCAGTTTCGACATGGCGTGGACTGTAATGGGAACTTTGTGGATGCGATGGAAGTGAATATGCTGCAAGAGATGCACTGCATTTGTGGATTTGCCGCTAGCAATGGCAATAAAATGGCACAACATTTGGCTAACTGTGGTCTGAGCACTTGCTATCCTAGCTTGGAGGTGGCCAATGAGAATGCTGTCAAGCGAAATATGCTTGATATGTTGGGTCTGGTGCGTCGAGATGGCGAAACTTCTGGCGAGGGTGGTGAAATGGGCGATACGGCAGATGGTTCGATCGACGAAGCCAACGAGCAGCCACAGGGAACGGAGGATGATGAGCAGCAACAGCAACACCAAGATGTGCAACAGGTGCAGCAACAACATCAACAGCTACCAGATGAATCACAGCAGATTCAAGAAAATATTCAAGAAGGTGTGCAACATCATCAGGCTTATTTGGAAAATCAACCTCGATCAGAGCCCGATCCACCGATTCCCGAACCACAGATGCGCGAGCAGCAGGCGGCGCCAATACAGTTTGGAGAAATGGAGGCAGCACCGGTCATGATGGATTCACAGCAGGTACAAGCAGCTGCCAACTTTGCCCAGGTATCTGTAGTGCAACATCAGCAGCAGCAGCAGCAACATCAACAGCAGCATCAGCACCAGCAGCAGCAACATCACCAACATCAACAACAACACCAACAATTGCAGCAACAACATCAACAACAACAATACGGCATGGCTGGATACGGACAGGGTGCGCTCTCAACGGACATTGACATGCCGCTAATTGGTGAACTCACCGAACCAAATGCGCCACCAACTCCACAGTTTCTCGGCGAAGTACACACACCCATGTTCGATGCAGTGGCTGCTGCTGAGCAGCAGCACTACCATGCCCAACAGCATCATCATCATCATCCGCAATGATATAGAGCGGCAGGCAAGCTCAAACCACGCGATTATCCGTTGCACTGGCAGCACTATTAGAATTAAAGAACATTTTACATTACATGGTATATATTGCAAAACGCATTCATGTATAATATGAGTATAAATTTCATATAATTACACTACAAATTTGTAGATGAGCATCGAATATTGCACAGTTAATATTGATATTGATGGACATTTGTGACACATGAAGACAAAATAGATCTGTTGTCAAATTTAAAAATTTACAAATAACATAAAATAAACTTATAATTCTAACCACAATTTGAGTCTATTAATTGCTGGACGCGGAGTACAGAGGAGAATTAAAAATATATATTACAAACACAAAGATAATCTTATTTTCGAAATCCAATTTTGGAAGACTGAATCTTTCGTAGGACATTACTATTTAGTAGACCCGCCTTGTGATTAGACAAAGAAGAACTCTATGACTATTGTTGGATACTTTTGTCAACTACAGAGATTGCTTGGGGCATGTGATTGTGATGCTGTTGGTCATTTTAATTGCTGCCGTTGCTTCGATTTCAGCAACGCGGACAGTACCAGTGCCGTGTCCAACTCCTGTTGCGTGCCTGGTTCGTTGTCCAGCGAGATTTCAGCAGCGCGCTCATGAAAACGCGCCAGTACCCGTGGCCGATAGTCTGCGGGAAATGTAAAGAAAAAGTATTTCTGTTTCTGTAAAGGGTTTAAGTATGTTCAATAGGCTTACCGACACTACCGGCGAGTGGATTGCCAGTGAGTCTCAGAGTTTCCAACAGTGGTAAATTGGCAACATTGTCTACCTCATTTAACTCATCGATTAGATTGCAGCTCAGATCCAAGTTGACCAAGGAGAGCAGCTTGCGCAGACCGCTCAACGACTTGATCTGGTTCTGTGATAATTGTAGTGTCACCAGATTCCCCATAGTCAGATGCCAATCCACACATTCAGATATTAAATTGCCAGAAAGCGATAGTAGCTGCAAATGCGGCAGCTCTGTCAAATTTTGCACTTGACGTATACGGTTCTGTTCAAGCACAAGCCGTCTTAGTTTGGGTGCCGTTCGTACGCTACCATCGATCTGGGTGAGCAGATTGCCGCTCAAGTCCAGTTCGGTAAGCTCATTCCATGCATCTGTGCGAATCAGCTCATTGTCCCCATTTAAAGGAGACGTCCCTGTCGCCTCTGGTGGTAGAATGCTGGGCACATCGCAAGCCTTGTGTAGATTGTCGCATAACAGCACCTGATTGATGTGTGTTATTGTTGTGTTGTGCACGCAAATCGTTTCCAGCGTCGGCTTAAGAAGCTCAATGTCTACAATGTTTTCCGTTGACAGTGCTGAAAATTTGAGCGTCTTGAGATTACGGAATGCATTCAAGTTGAAGCTTAGACGATTTGGAATGATGTTGCTCCGTTCAATTGGCACATCCACCGTATTATAGTCCTGGGCAAAGCTAGCATTATCTTTGACTGGCGTCACCACCAACGCTGCGAGTTGTGTGCAAAAGTCCAGCACATGCGAAAAGTCGAACTTTCCCCCTAGCTCGTTACTCGGCGGACAGGGTAAAGCGAGACGCTCGCTGATAGCATATACCTAGAAAATTGAACATGTTTCCATTGTATTAAAAATATATACATATATCACACATAAGTTAATTTTAATAAAATTAATATTAAAACAGAACAATTTGCGACTGTAAATTCATTTTCACTCAAATTTCTACTCTACACTCAAAATAAATCATGAAAACTAAAAGAATTTTGGCTCGTTTAAGACAGCGGGTTTCAGCTCATACTCGTCTTTCCGTAAATAAACCGATAGCATCATATGGAGTAGGGCTATTCCCATTTTCTTGCGCTGCTCTTTGGTGTACTTGCTGCGTGCCAAGCCAAAGTAGACACCAATGCGTCTATTTGTCAGGTTGCTCATGCCTAAGGCGTCGATCATTGCCGCCTCGCGTGTGAGCGCATCATTTGAGGAGATTTTTCGGAAACCACGCAAAAGGATGACACCGCGTCTCTGTCGCCACAGATGGACAATCAGCGCCAACTTGGGATTCTTGGCCAGCACAGGCGAATTCGTCGATTGCTGCAACATTTTGTGGGCTTGCTGTAGATGAACATATGGACGAAAGGACTTCCCTTTGCCCACATAGAATATGGCACGTAAGAAGGTTAACCACACATCGATTACATGCATGCTGTGAGCTCGTTTTCTGAGTCCATTGGTTATTCGAGGATCCAGCAGCAAGTAGTTAAAGAATATTTGCTTGCTCTGATCATGTTGGCTGAACCATCGGCTGTGTCGATCGACAAACTTGCAAAGCTTTTTGATGTTTGCCAGGTTATGCTCTGATTGCAGCGTACTATTCAGTTCTGGGGAGAATTTCGTTTGGGGCAAGTGAATTTCGCCTAGTGAATATTTAATACCACGACTTTGCTGGCTTTGGGGCGGTCTGGTTAATATTGATTGCACTAAGACTGATAATTTGGCCATTATTCGTGGTAGAAAGGGGTAACAACCGTATTTAATAAAAAAAATGAAAAACTATACTAGAATGTTTACTTATTGACAAAGCAACAACAAAATAAATAAATCATTTTTATTTTATAATTTTACCTACTGGGACTTACCTCGAGCGCTGATAGATTATATTCCTTTTTGGAACTAAGAAGTGCATCTCCACTCTCGTTGAAGAGCTTGGCCAGATCCTGCAGCAGATAGATAATGTCATATTTGTTAAAATCCAGGAATTCCGCCAGCAGTCGTGGCAGCTCATTACGAAAACTGGTGAGCAGACCCTGCAAATATGTTTCCAGCTGCTCCCGGCGTTGTTCCAGAAATGCAGGTTGCTTGTTTCCAACTAGCTGTAACAGTAATAAATAAATTGAATAAATTTTCAAATGAATACACACATATGTACATGTATTCAGTGGGGGCGTACCTTCTTTGGCGGCAACAACTTTTTGCTGATCGATGTATCCTCAACCAGCTTGTCGTGCATCTGGGCGAAATCTCGATAGCGTCGTTCCACAAACCATTCCACATTTGCCACACGTACCTGAAGTTATTTAAATGCCACAATGTAAATTAATCATAACTATAAGTCTTAAGACTAGACTAATACCTTGATGTCATAATACGTAATCCCAGCTGAGCTCTCGACGGAATATTTTGGAATTGTCACAGACGTTTCCCCGTACTGGCGATAATAGCAAGACATTGTTCAAGTGTATTCCTGTTCCAGGTCCAGGATTCAGCAATATGCGTTTATTTCTGATATGATCTAATCGACGAGCATAGTTGTTGCACTTTATAATTATACACTTTATCAATTCATTTCTAAATATAATAACTTTTACTAAGAGTCTACTGCGGTTATTGTTATACAGCTGATCTGAGCAGCAATTAGGGATGGAAGTAATTTCAAAACATTCACAATAGTTTCAAATATAACATATACAAATATATTACTCACGTGAGAATGTATTTTAAATTGCTTTCGACATATGTGCATATATAATTATGAGGCCGATGAATTGGATTATATCAGTTCGTATTATTTGTTGTCAATTTTTGATTTACAAGAAAATTGTTTCCATATCGATACTTATCGATAGGTCCATTCGCGCTAAGCTTGCCATCTGGCAACTCCAATTTGAGCATATCGGCAAATTTGTTTATATTGCTTGTTGGCAATTTGATGCCGAGAACTTTAAGGAAAGGACAAAATTGATCTTTAACAAAGCAATGTCACTGCCCATGCAATTAAGCACATTAATAATATTAAGCAACGCATAAATACTTGTGACTCAGCTGCAAAATGGCTTTCTTAGCTGACTGTGTCATTGTGTTCGTCTCGCAGGTAAGCGGCTTGTGTGGAACTATGACTCGTCTTATATTATTTTGATTGGTGTTCCCTTTGATGCAGATGATATTCTTCGCTGGCGGTTGGCTGTTCTTCAACAAGCAGCTCTTCAAACACTATGAGATACGTCACATATCTGTGCAGTTGATCTTCTCGTCAACTTTTGCGCTATCCATAACAATGTTCGAATTGATCATATTCGAAATAATCGGCGTACTAGAGTCCAGTTCTCGTTATTTCCATTGGCGTCTGGGTCTGACACTGTTGCTGTTCATGGTGACAGCTGTGATACCCATATACATTTGTTACTCTGTGATACACAGCATTTCCTTTTGTAAGTCGCATTATGCTACCCATTATTTTCCATATTTCATATTAGATAACTCTTCCAGTTTCCGATAGATGGGTACGTATTTTGACTGCTATCTCCTGGGGTGTCTTTCTCTACGGACTCTGGCGCATTGGTGAACCATTCCCGCTGCTCAGTGCCTCGCATGGCATATTTACCATAGAGCAGGGAGTGTCCCGCATTAGTGTTATTGGTGTCACTGTCATGGCCATACTCTCAGGTTTCGGTGCCGTAAATTACCCCTACACCAGCATGACCTATTTCATTAAGTAATCACAGTTGACCTAGCCAAGTGCTTCGCTTATCAGCTCTAACGCCCGTGTGTTTATTGCAGGCCCGTTTCGCGCAGTGACATCATCTGTTTTGAGCGACGCCTGGCACTGACTGTGGATATGCTCACAGCAAAGAAGCGTCGCATTGCTATGGCCGTCTATAATCACAATAAACAGCATCCGACCAAGCCAAGGATTTGGGATATGCTGACGTCAGCAGTTCATCGATCTACTAGCAATGGCGAGGGTAAGTTCTCCATCCAATTTTTTAGCTATTCAACTAATTGTAGCACTTTTTGAAGACATCAATCAGCTAAAACAAGAGGTTTACGGCCTAGAGGAACTACAGCGATCAGTATTTCTGGAACTGAGTTCTCTGAAAAACATGGAAGAGCGTCAACGTTGGTCGCAGACTCTGCAGGGCAAGTACTTTAATGTACTTGGGCATTTCTTCAGTGTATATTGTGTCTACAAAATTATTATGGTATGTACCTTCTTATGTAGTGGCTGTAATTGATAATCATTTAGTGTTGTGTTATATTTTCAGTGCTGCATCAATATAATTTTTGATCGAGTGGGACGCAAGGATCCAGTGACACGTGGCTTGGAAATTGCCGTGCATTGGTGCGGCTTCGACATTGATTTAGCCTTTTGGAATCAGCATGTTTCCTTTCTGCTTGTCGGATGCATTGTGGTTACCTCCATTCGTGGTCTGCTTCTGACCCTAACAAAGGTATGCGTGTCAAGCAATGTTTCATATTATATATACCTATATATATTTATTTGTATGTTCCTTGCAGTTTTTCTATCGTATTTCGTCAAGCAAATCAAGCAACATTATTGTGTTGATTCTGGGACAAATAATGGGCATGTACTTCTGCTCCTCAGTGCTACTGATGCGCATGAATATGCCGGCCGAATATCGAGTGATCATCACTGAAGTACTCGGCAATTTGCACTTCAATTTCTATCATCGTTGGTTCGATGTCATATTCCTGGTTAGCGCCCTGACTACCATAATCGTATTGTACTTGTCCCGCAAACCCGTTCGAGTGGACGATTCTGATTTACACTGAGATGCACAAGTGAGAGACAGAGACATGACAAGGTTATGATAAGTTAAAACTAATTGATTTAGAATCGATTAGTATATCACAATTAGTGCGAGCTTTAAGTTAAACGATAACATACTAACAGCATGTTTTTGCACCAGTGTGGGTGTGTGTGTGTGTGTATATGTTTTTATTAAGTATATATATAACGTAGCACAAAAATCAAAGTTATGTCATCCTAAGTAAATAAAAGTAACGAACTGTTCAAATCAATCTATTCGACTTTATTCTTTTGCGGTTTGAAGCCCAGATGAATGCTTCACCAGCAGTGTACCCAGTATTTATAGAGCTTTAGGGCCTAAGTTGGGGATATTCTTGTTGGTCCTTTGTTTCGAGTGTTCTAAATGTGCTTTTTGTTGGCTCAATGTTGAGTGAAAGTCACTGTTCCGAGTGGTACACTCGGTTGTGTTCCATTCCAGTGTTGCATTTGCCTAACATTATCTTAACAGTGTGCTAATAGTGTTCTGCTGTTAGCGGTTGTTGGGTAACACGAAGGCTATGTGAGGCTAGGTAAGCAGGTGTTGGGGGCCTATTAAAAGGACTTTATCTTAGGAGAGATAAAATTCTACAGAAATTCATTGATTGACAGACCCATTCCTTGTGATATTAATTATAAGAGTCTATTAATATTTATTATTATTATTATTATATACATTTTAATTGAAATAATTTTCTTCCAAGCTATTTTATTTCCTGCCAACCTAGCAATTATATCACCTCGTCACAATTGCCGAATGCAATGACGACTCCAGGGGGCAGTTTGTGGAACAAGAAGGCGCGAAGATCACGCCTAGCGGCGCAATTTCAATTAAAGCTGGCGAACATTTTAAATATTCATGAGTCCCCGAAAAAGAGGGTGAGAGCAAACTTGGCAATGCATGTCAATATAAGCCACGCCCACATAGTGCCCGGCTGCCGTGAGGCTGGCAGCCTAATGGCATATTCCTTCATGGGGTCCATTTGAAGCTAAAACCCCATTAAATCGTTGCGGAAGATAAAACTGAGCAGAAAGCATTTAAGTGTCTGGCTGAATAAATCATGAAACAAAAATGATTGAAGGCTATACGCAACAGACATCGAGAAAGTGAGAGAGAGAAAAAGAGAGAGGAGATAGAAAGATGACCCCAGCACTGGCAGTGCACGCGCCTCGAAAGGACACAGAGAAGCGCATCCGCTGGCAAGTGAAACGATGTAATCAGCTGTAAATTCGATTAGCTGTTAAACAAAACACGAGCTGGCCCATTGGCTCGCGATGTGCACAAGTTGACGCCGTTGTGGCTGAGAGCTTGGGCAATCTACATAGGTAATATGGGGATAAGTATGATCCTATTGTGGGCACATGTGACACACTTGCCAGGGAGGGATACGATGGGGTCTATTTGCCTTTTGAAACAATCACAATTACTTTTAACGATACCATCTCTAATTATGTGCCGGGCAGGGGCGAGCAGGTCACGGAGGGTTGTCTGCCGTACTGTGTAAGGTGCTTGGTTTACCTTATCGATTTCATCGATTAGTGATTGATAATGTGTTTGGCCTGCTTTGCCTTGCTGAAGGCAGGTTCAGGTTGTCATTATGCAAATTTGCGAGCTGCCAATTGATTTCAATTTCATTTACGCTGCGTATACGTAACGCGCCATATGCTCTCCCATAATTAATGCCGCGCGCCACAGCTCCGGCTAATTAGCATAAACTTAATTAATTTCCCTGTTTGCGCTTGGCCTCTGCTCTGCTCTGTCAGCTGATTGACAACTGCAAGTCCCCGAAGGCACACACACACAACGGCGCGCCAACTAAGCTGTAAATCGGAGTCAATTGTCGTCCTACTGCCTCCCACCTGCTCTGCCACTCAAGGCGTCTGACACTGGCAAGCACTGTCGCGCGTATTTGGCATATTTCCTGTGTGACATTTGACCTTTGTTGGGCATTCACGGCACGGCAAACGTGAGAGCAGGCTGGAAGAGTCAACTGCATATGTGTGCTATTTGCAGGTAGATCCTGTGCGTTCCTGGCCCGAGTCTCTAGCTGCCTCCAGGGCATGGCTAGATGGCATCGGCATTAGCATAAAGCAAGACTGCTCCGATTGCTGACGAATTTGTGAAACTCGTTGGGCCAATTAAGCCTCTGATTGACGTTCAGCAGGAGAATCGGCAATAGTTACCTTCAAGCCTAAATGCGCCTTGAGCTTTAAATGCCACAGAAAATGCGGAGAAATATAAAGTGAATTTAAGTGGAAGGTGCTTTCGCTTGATTTACTTATTTATTTTCTGAAGCTTAAGGTTAGAAATAGTTGAATGAATTTCCTCAATACACCTATGATGATCTGGCAGCACTTCGAGTTTGCCATTCACAGTAATCTAAATATTTAATCGATATCCTTTTTATTATCACAGAATTAGGCTCTATCGATACTAACTTGATATTGATAAATAATAATCATTTTGTTTATTCCTCATATAAATGTCGTTTAATCTTTTGTTCGCCCTATTTATTATAGTTACAACTTATGAAATGGTAAACATATTATTGCTTGTTACAAACATATTATTATTAATAATCTTAGATATGTAAACAGCATACCATAATTTCTTAGAGCAAACTACAACAATCCCAGTAGAATGACTACTGCGTAGATTATGCAATCTCAATTGGCCATATATCGAAATACAATACTTGTGATCGGCTAATCACCACCTCATTCCAATGTTAGCCAAGTAACGAGCAGCGCTTCGCCTCGTCATTAACCTTTGGCATGCATCTTGGCCCCCATTACGAGGCAAAATCGATTCTTATGCATAGTCCGTTTACTAATTAAGTTCTCCCCTGGGCAATGGCGCTCATTAGCGTGGTCGGTATATAATTGGAGACGCTAAGAGCAGGTATAAATGCAGAAGAAGCAGGGAGCAGAGGCAGAAGCTGAGAGTCGCCACACTGTGGAATCGAAGTGCTTACAATTATTACGCTGATTGCTGCCAGATGAGCTTTGCCATGAACTGTTCCCACTTCAATTGAAGACGCCTGGGAACACGCTTAATTAGAGAGGGGAAGTAGTGCAAGTGAGATAGCTGATATAGTTATTGTTGCCGTCGCACTTGTCGCTTGACCAGGTGCAGAGCAAAGAGCAATCTATGACAGGCTGATGAATGACGAAATGATTGAAAAAAGGGCGCACTAATGCATTAGCAAACTGACGTGTGTGTGTGTGTTTGTGTGTTCTCAATGCAGATTGCCAATCAAATTATTTGAAATATAAATAATTTAAAAGCGATGCAGGTGAAGTTGGACGGGCTGTACAGGGTGTTCCGTTGCTGTACGAGAATCCAACAACACTATGTTTGATTGCTGTCGGTCTGGTAACCCTGTGCAAGGGGAGGAGATGGGCCCGGGAGAGAGAACAGCAATTTGGCCTTTTTTTGCAGCTCTTGCTTTAATATATGACAGCCCTGACTCGCCGCCACACCCGGAGTGGACTGCGGGCTGTGGATTCCCAGTTGGGCTCAGCTGGGCACGGCATCAGGCTTGTTAATAATGTCGATGATGAGGCCGATGCTCATCCAGCTGGCCAGGCTTGCCGTGTATTGATGGCAGCTCAATAATTCAATGCAGCTGCCCTGCCTACAGCCTGACCTGCCCCCCTCCACACTGCCCCTCTCCCCGGACACTCATTAAAGGCAGCAGGCAAAGTGGCAGCGAGTGGGCTGCTGGAACATGCGAATAACTGCGGCGGAAGGTCATTCATAATATCGTTAGGCTTGCTTTTAGGCTCACAAGGACACGGCCAGGGGGCAAAGACATGGGCAGGCAGGGAGGAAGGGAGGTACGATAGGTTAAACTGAAATGTTACTTGTTGTTCGAGTGGACTCATATGCTGTGCCATTAAGTTTATCGCTGCACGGCATCGGCCCTGTTTGCGACACGCCCACAAAAGGGCAACTGCTGTTGTTTATTATGCATGTCGACGTTGCACAGGCCCCTCTCCGCCACCTCCTTTTGAGCCTGCACTGTGAACTATCTCTATTTAACTGTGCCAAGATTATTGCTCTATTTTGCACTTGAATGATTTTTGCACAGTTTCACAGTTTGAGTAAGTTTAATGCCAGCCCAGCCCAGCCCACAGTGTGTGTGTGTAGGTGTGAGTGCCTCATAAAAGTGCCATAAATGTTGATAAGACATGTTTGTCAGACACCTTCTCTGCACCTGCTTGCCTGATTGCTCAAAGCGAAGATTGAGCGCGTGTGGCAGCTAGAAAGACGATGGTGATGGCAGGCTGTAGGACGAGGGGGGTGGGGGGATGCTGCTGTCATTTGCCAATTTGTTTGGCATTATGATAAATGCATATGCTGCCATTACATAGGGTATTTTATTGCTTCCGGCGGATGTGAAGCTGCCTGCAAGATAGTTCAGGAAGTCGTAAAAGTTTGGTGAAAATTTGTGAGTTTAGCTGCGAGAATTACAGCAGATCCAGCTCTATTTTTGGCTTTCATTTTATTTTTCTCTCTCTCACACTTTATCACTAGATTTTTCTGCATTTAAAAGTATTCTCTTTTACTTAACGCACGCTCTCCTCTTTCTTGCAACCTATCAAGAGATTGTCATTCATTTATCGTCCTTGCATACGTCCCTGCATTACACTTTGTTTTTGCCTTCCCTTTCTCTGCTTGTTCTCTTTCTACCTACACATATTTATTCGTATTCACACCATCATCTTCCCTCTTCTTATTCAATTCCTCTTTCTTTCTAATCTACATGTCATTATTCTCTCTAATTCTTTTATTCGCTATCTCTCTTTACAACGTCTACTACACTACCTTACTTACTCTCTATTTACTTTTATACTCCACTGTTTAACTTATTGTTTCTCTTTCCTATTCTCCCCGTGTCTTTATCCGTTTCTCTTTATCCCTCACGATACGATATCCCTGGTAATTGTGTTATAAGGCCCGACCATTACGAGTCTCGACCCGCTAACAACTTGTGTCCGTCCTCATTTGTGTCGCATTGTGAGAGGCATCTGCAACGGGAGTGCGCCTACCATGGACCATTTGTTTTCCACTTGCAGCGAGTCGTCGTTGCTGGGCAACAGAGCAGGGCGGGCAATGCATTCATCTCTGGCGCTGTCATTGAAGGCCTCAATCAAAGCTGTCATATGCAGCGACACGACCTTTCAGCGCCACACAACACGCAGTGGACAACAAGAGACGGATAGCAACCTTAATATGCACCCCTTTCCCTTGCCTTTGCCACCATTGTATGTATCTCCTTCTTTCTCTCGAACGTGTTGCGCGGTCTTTAAATGCGAGAATTATGCAAATGAAATTGACTTTTGTCTTCATCTTCTTGGTTATTGTGCCGCACTCACATGCTTCAGCAGCGTCAAAACGACTATCCTGGCCATAACACATAATATGGAAGGGACGCGGCATAGTTGGCATTGATTTTCTAACAATTTTATCGATCCAAATAAAGCCGACAGATTAGCCTGCACAAGTGTCATAAATATACTTATTGTCATCATTTATTATTACATTATTTCCACTTAGTTTTGTAGTAACAAATTTAAATGCTCGCCAAAGTCGTGAGGATTAATCATGCACTCAGATTCATTATCAAACAGCAAAAGCACAAGGAAGACTCGCAGACTGCGATCGATTAGGTTAGCCAAGACTAGTAGCTTGAATATGATGATAAAAGCCAACTGCGCGTAAATGTAGAGGGGATCTTCAAATGTTTCCTTCAGACAGACTCTAAGAGCCCTATTATAAATGGTGTAGACGCTGGCGATCCACATGGCAATAAAGAGCAGCAGATAGGCACCGAAGTGTATAAAGTGGCGCCTGTTGACGCGTATGCGCTCCATGTCTCCGGTTATTAGTTGATCCGGGGTACAGAACCAGACTTTGGAGCGACAGCACCTGTAAAATCGTATCATAACCGCGAGTATGATTAGGTTAACGTACAACTGGGTAGTCTTATTGAAGGGCAGTAGTGTTCTATAGATGACGACATAATGTTTCTTTCTAAACAGAAAGCGGGTTTTAGATTGGTTCACCAAGCCAGGAGCAATGGCTGCCGCTTGCAGCATCATCCAGAGATAGGAGAAAGCCATAAAGCATCGCAGCAATACCATCAGACGACGCCAATACTTCTCGCACCTGCTCAGATCGGACATTTTGACGAGATGTATATTCGGAAATATAATTGGGAATGTTTACTATTTTAAAAAGGTATCGATAGTTGCAAAACCTACTAAGTGAGAACTTTTTAAAAGTTGTAATGTTTGCTCTGCTCTATTTATACATTTGAATTTGCATGCGGTCATCCTGGCCCAATGTGGCATCCAATAACCTTGCGAGCACTCAAATGGCAAAGTTCAAATCCAGTTCAAGCACTTATTTCGGTAGCAATTTACACACACACACACAGGCTCACACAAACAGGCACTCATAATTAATTGAGCCGCAACAGTTGTTGTGGTATGCGTGTTTTTTTCAACACGCATTGCGTATACGCGCTGTGTACACATTTTCATTATGGTGCGAAAACAATTGATTTCCCATGTTTGATTACTTGTTTCAGTTTCTCTTTCTGTTGCAGTTTCTGTTTCACTTTCTGTTGCTGTTTCAGTTTCTGTTGCCCTTTATGTTTCTGTTTCTCTTGTACGAGTACACCATTAATTATTCCCGCTTACGACGCCGCGGGTAAACTGCTTCCTTCTCGTTGATGTTGACGATCTGAAATTGTACTCGGTCTTTGCCATAACCAATCGATTTAAAGCACACTGCAGTTGATAAACAGTAGACAACAGTGATGGAACCAGCTCGCAAGATGAAACTTCACCTGCTGCTGTTGACACTGGTCATGCTCATTGAGCAAAGCTCCCCCAGGAAGTGCTCTAATGGCCGGGAATGGAATGCGGCTAGTCGACAGTGTGTCAAATACTTTATAGGCATACCATAATTAGGCTGCCAGAAGAATGAGCATAAAGATGACTATCATAATAAAGTGTAATGAACACAAGAAACGCATTAATAACCGTAAAAAAAGGTGCGAGATGAAAGGACACTAATATTCGGGTGCAGTTTGAGGACAAAAAGCAGCCTGGTCCAACTGTCATTTATAACAGTTAAAGACAAAAAGCAAACGAGGAAAATAACACAATATAAGCGTCGAGCAATGTTGGGTCACAAAAAATAATGAACAACATGAAAAATTAAATGCCATTTTGCGGGGGCTGTAAGGATAAACTTTCTCTCTGTCTTTCTCTCTCTCTCTCTCTCTCTCTCTCTCTGAAGAATATGATGTCCCGATGTCCCTTGCAGTATGTGGGGCAGGCTTAGCATTGGCCGAAAGCATTTTTCTGTTTTGTATCCTTGCGGTTAATCCTTTGTCTGGCAACAATAAAGTGTTCAATATGCTGTCGACGCGTTCGATACAAATGGCGTCTTTAGGGGACACATTTGGGACTCCATTCAAAGGTTTTGAGGCAAAGTTCGAGACAAATTGTAACGCGGAGAGGGTCAAGCTGCAGCATGACGCCTTATATTCTCACCGGAATCTTGATTAGCGACAAATACCAAGGGAGTTATTGAAAGGTTCTTCTTCCTTCTCTTCTTCTTCAAATCAATGACGCATTTTTATAGCAACGTGTCTTATGTCAGCTGCCAAGTTTCAGCTTAAAGTTCGTTGAGAATAAAGTTCGAAACATAAAGTTACCTAAGGCGAAATTGGGCAGAAATCGATACTGAGATTGGACGAACTGTTCTTTGTTGTTTGAATAATGAAATGGAAATGAATACAAACACGGGCTATGTATAGAGCGATATGCATTGGATTACGGCACGTATACGCAATAGACGCAACAATTTCAATTCATGCACAATTGTTTAGTGATAATTATTATGATTACCAGGCGCTGTCTGCCTGCATAAGTCAGTTGACTATAAATTCCTGCCAGTTTGGGTGTGGACAACGCCCTATTCACCTATCATGGCCAACATCCAGAGTTCTCCTCACGCACAGTGGGTGTCATTCTATTTTGGTATTCTATTTATGCGTTTCACTAGGGCGAGAAGTTATTCATTCATGCATTCAAAATTGATTTGACTGCTTTAAACACATTTTCAGGAACTAATCTCATTGGATTGGCTTAACAAGTTTAAGAAATTGCCTTAGAGTGTTTCAATTTGTGGTTTCAGTTCTGTTGGAAGATGCTTCACGTTGTTATCTGGTTTTCTCTGCTGTTCGCATTTACGGAGGCAATCCACAAATGTAACCCTAAACAGATTTTTAATGTAGATACAAAACAGTGCGAGGATCTCAAGTGTCCACGTAAGTAGAGTCTGGTCTACCTGACTTGCCCATAAAGACCCCATTGCTATTCGTCCTGTTAAGATGGTCAAGTCTGGCTGGAGGAGCTAGAGAAGTGCGTTAAGTTTGGCAGGATTGTAACTGGTGACGAGGACGATTTGCTCAAAGAGGATGCGAAAGGAAAGAAATCATGTCATGACGGCTTCTTTTGGGTGCCGTCATTGAAAATGTGCGCTAAAAGGCCAAAGTTCTGTAATAACGCGGCGTGCGTTGAGGTTAAAAAGCCCAAATCCCAGGAGGACTGTCCCCCGGATAGAGAGTGGAACCCAGCAAAACGAAAGTGCCTAAAACCCAAGCAAGTTCAAACGATATATACAGTGAAACCAAAGACAAAGTACTAAACCAGCCAAATAAAAAGTATTCGTCAGATCTCTGACAGATTTCTTGTTTGCATCGAAATGTATTAAATATCTTCGCCATCTTGTTTATCTTCGGGCAGTGTCATAAAGAAGCGAAGGAAAGGGGCGGGTGGCACATTGTGTACTCGCAGCTGGTCAACAAATTACGTATACGACGAGTTTGCCGCTGGCAATGCAGTGTCAAGTGAACTGTGACGAGGACAGCAGAGAGACGAAAACAAATAGTGAAGCCTGGACTGTGAATCGCAATCACTTTGCTGGCAAATAATCCATTGAGATCGAAAAAGGACTCAGTGGAAACTATAACTAGACAATTCATTTGCTAGTTCCCATTTAACGTTGCACATTTTGCAGCCTGTCCTAATCGCATTGGGCATCAGTGCAGCTCATATGTGAACTTGTGAGGAGGCGTGTGTGTCGTGCGCACACGTTGGCATATTTTGTGGTTGAGGTCCGCACAAAAGGTGTGAAAAGCAGCAGCTGCCGGCGTGCGGCTCTTTTGATTGGATGCTGTTGCTTATTTGGCACGGATTTCATCTGCTTTCCGCCCATTCGCCCGTCCCATCCGTTTGTCTGCCCACTGTGCGCCCATTTCAAAAGTGGTTTTAGAAATTGAAAGTGGGAAGTTGCAAGTTGACGTCTCTTTCAGCTGCAAATGTGCGATAAATGTGGATTGCTGTACAGCGAGGGGAATGGGGGGGGGGGAATGCGCATATAGTGAATGACAGTGGTTGGCAGTAAAGCCAACGTGTTGACGCTACTGGAATAAGAGCTAAATAATTCATTGCAGCTAACTTTTTCAAGGAGTGTTGTTTATGTTTGCGATGCAATTTAAGCTCCATTAAAAAGGGTGACTGCCAGTCGCAGCAACTCGTATTTAGCATGCTATTGGCATTAAGTTGTGACAAGTAAAACGTATCAATTGTTTAGTTTGCTTTCAATTGAAGTTAGCAAATAAACGAAGCGATTGCTTTAAAATGGATCAACAGATCTGAACAAAATGGAAACTGACATAGTCTGCAGGGAATTCACAGGATGAATATTCGATGCTCAGTCGCCGCACTTTGAGTGCTCGCGGCACTCACAAAGCGCTTTGTTTTAAAGGCCTCATAAATTGCGCATACGTCATGTTGCACAGCAGGAAGGCAGCTATAGATAGATAGCTTACACTTCTTTCTCCCCCTCTCCCCTTACCATTGCCAGTGCGCATAAATTCAACGTTGAAATATTTGTGAGCCGTGAAAAAGTCGACGGGGAAAAGTTCACCGAATGCCAATGGAACAGCAACGCAGCAGAGCAGCAGAGGAGCAGAGGAGCCGGAACACTTTGGGCTGACGGCTGGGTCCGCTATTGCACACACACACACGTGGAACTCAAATCGACATGCAATTGCAATGGCATGCAAATTGCTTCATCCACTCTTCAAACCTCCGTCTCTTCCCGCTTCAGGCTGACGCGTCGCCTGTGGCAGGCTCAATTTGGCAGTCACACCTTCGCGTCACTTGTGGCACTTGTCCAATTTCGATGATATTCCCCCAAAGGATTCGCCTTCGCTTTACGTTTGTGCGCTCAGCACAACTTAAATATTTGAAGGATTACACTTATCGTCAGAGGCTAAGCAGGCTGCCAGGTTCACTTTGACGTCTCAAGTGCCTCGAGCAACTGCCTCTGTGTGTGTGTGTCTTTATTTGTGTTTGTTAGTGTGAATGTGTCCGTCTTCATAGTTTGTAGGTCAAGCACTGGCGCTGCTGTCAGCCTCATTGCCTGTGTCCCCTTCCTCTCTCTCTCTCTCTCTCTCTCTTCGACTGCCTGCATAGCCTGCCTCTCTGCTGGCAGCAGCGTCATCTTCATCAAGCTGAACCCCGCGTCATTGTCATCATTATGCTCCGCCTTGTGCCAAAGGTGTCGGGGAAGTTTCACACTCAGCTCGCTCACCTGCTCCAGCTAGCACTCTTTCTCTCTCTCTCTCTATCTCTCTCTCCCTCTCTCTCTCCCTCTCTCTCTCTCTCTGTCAATACAATTACCAGGGATGCAGCAACAACTTGCGCATATTTATAGCACTTGACTGCAGTTTGCGAACTGTTTTCGACCGATTTCAGCTTTAAATGCAAATGTCAAATGCAAGCAAAGACCTTGAGAGGGTGTTTGTGGAGGGGGGCATAGGATGAGAAAGGCATGGGATGAGCAAGATTGACGCCACTTTTGCGCTTCACTGACGGCTGCAGCAAGCCGCGGGACATCTAAAGCGAACCAACAAAAAATCGTTAAATGTGGGGCAAGTCAGTGAGCAGGAGGGGAAGGGGGTGTGGCACACTAAACACTAAAATAGCAGCAATGTTGGTTCACTGTCGCTTTGGAATTTCAGACGATTAACGGAGATGAGACAAGAGGAGTCCCGTGAAAAAAACAACCAGAGGATTCTTGTTATTCTGTCAAGTTTTATTTATTCGTATTATTCAATTAAAATTAACTTGGGACATTTTGTTTTTGCTGCTGTTGTGGTTATTATTGGAATACATCCATAGGGATTGTTTATGTTTTTATTTTCGTTTTCATTTTCATTTTTCCCTGTTTTGTTTACTCATAATTATCTGTTTCTTACGTCTATATATTGGTCTAACGTGGTTTCTTTATGCCATTTAGTAGTAGAATTATACTTTGATCACTATTATAATTTTAATGCTCTGCATTAGTTAGTTAGTTTGTAGTAATTACTATAATTCTCAGTTACAGTTAGCGGAAGACTCTAAGCAAACTTGTCTACTGAAAGGGGAGTACATTTAAAGGGAATTAAGCCTAAAGTTTTTTTAGCTAATAATTGACTAAGGTTGCTTATAGTTTCCGCTTTCTTCTCAGAACATTTACAAAAAAATTCCTTAGATATTCAATTAATATGCTAACTTTTAAATTTGCTAGTTGGATTTAAGCTGGTAAAACTGTTCTTAAGATCATCATCATCATCATCTAAAATTATAAAAACTCAAGCGGAATTAAGTTCTTTATTGCTTATAAAAAACGAATTAATTAATTTAAATCTGTGTTTTATTATAATAATGTCAATTTGCGTCGCCTCATAAATATTATATGCAATTGATTAACTATTCACAGGTTGCTTTCAAAGGCTTTGCACAGTTTTAAATTACCAATTTCTTTATTTTTTATTTTTTTTACTGGTCTGACAGCCGAGATGACCAAATTCTAAAATGGCGCGCAGTGCTGCGATTGTTGGAAATTGAACGAGGAACGAGGCCTAAATATTGGTGGCAGCCTTGTTCATGAAAAAAGCTGACCTGGCAACACTGGTCGACATAGACATGTCCGAATAAAAGGCGTAGTTTTCATGTTAGAACGTTTGGTTTTAGTGAAAATGGTCAAAAAAGGGTATACTAACTTTGTGCAAATGTAAAATATGTAACAGGCAGATGGAGGCGTGGCAGACCCCACAAAGTATATATATTCTTGCTCAGGATCACTAGCAGAGTTGATTGAGCCATGTCTGTCTGTCTGGATGTCCGGATGTCCGGATGTCCGTCTGATGTCCGTCCGGATGTCCGTCTGACCAGATGAACACACAGATCTCAGCTATTATAAATGCTAGACACCAAATTTGGAATGAAGGTTCCTATGTACTCGGCGCAGATCAAGTTTATTTCAAATGGTGCCACGCCCACCGCCCCCCACAAATCAATAATTTAATTTTTAAACTCAATTTGTAAGCGCTGTATAAAAGATACAACTTTTTGACTTTAACATATACTAAGCTGAATGAAATATCTAAGTAGTCTCCAAATTACAATCCGATCGGACAATAATCACAGACGTTATTTAATTTATTTATATATTTATTTATTAATATTTATCTGTCGGGATTAATTTCAAAGCATGTGCATATGCATATGTATGAATTTAACAAATTAAACTACACAGGAACATAGGTCGAAGGGTATCCCACTGTCCCGTTTTGCGAGACTGTTGCTCTCGTTTAATGTTAAAACGGTTGGTTTTGGTTGCGAACGTGTAATTAATTTATAAGTTATTTATGAAGTTTATTTAAGGGGGTACCCATATCCAAGGAGCCCTTTGCAAGGTATGCAACACCCAATATGCTTAACAAAGAAGTAAAATAAATAATAAAATATTAAATATTTCGGTCAGGTGGGTACCGGGAATATCACAGTCGAGCACACTCGACTGTTGCTTTCGTGCTTGTTTTATTTTATATCCAGTAAATATGTCGTATTACTAGATGAAAATAATGTGTAAAAGAAAACAAAGATAAATGAATTGTTTAAAAACCACATGACAAGTGGGAGTATAAACACATACAGGAACATGTACTATGTAACATATGTTCTATACTTATGTATGTTTATTCGATTAAAGTTTAACTAATAATGTAGTAATTTGACTAGTTGGATTGGCCACGTCAAGGCTCAAAGCACGTTGGGAGCAACTAAATTGAACCGTTGCACTTGCTATATCAGGCCTAATCCTCGTTAATGGGTGTCTCGTCATCCTTTGTCTTGATTAGCTTACGGGCCTTGCCCATTATGAATGCTGTGAGTAGGCCCAGAAACTGAAATAAATCATGATAATGAGTTGGATTCCAAATCGGTTTCCTATGCTCCTCGCATTTAAACAGATCTCACCTCAAGTCCAAACATGACAATGCAAGTATAATAATTGATTTCAGCTTGCAACTTTAGCAATCTGGGGCCCTTGGTGGCGCATCCCTCCTCGTTGATGTTGGATGCATCACTACAGTCGGCAGCATAGCAGCAACTTGCTGGCAATGCGCTCTGCTCCTTGGATAGATAATCCTGTGGCCCATCCAGACCGCAGCAACGGAAAAGATTGTGTATAGGATGCATAGTATCCTCATACATTGACTTCTCGTCAAACAGTCGTCTGATCCGATCATCGAACTGGCGCAACAATTGCTCCTTCATGGACGAGTAGGTGCAGAAGTATGTGGCCAAGAGAGCAATTATCAAAATGGTGCATATTATGTACTAAAAGAGAAGTGGTGGAAAAGGCTTGTTAGGTAAGCTGTCAAAACATTAGCAGTAACTGTTACTCACATATATGGAGTACTTATAGGACTCCTTGAGGGCCACGTAGACGCCGAAGAAGGCGATCGCAAAGACAGAGACGCCGCATAGAGCAGCCGCATAGCCACCATAGACCGAAGAGGCTGAGCCCCAAACGACAACGCCACAAGAGAAGAAAAATATGTTAAGCACCTATTAGAATACCAAATGCATATAATTAATTACATACTATAATTTTATAAATATCAAAAATACTACTTGACAGATTATTATTACTGAGGTTAACTAAATGGTTTAAGATTAGTAGAAAAGCTACAGTCGAGCCCCCCTACTCACCTGACCAAAATGATTTCTTAAAAACTTCTTTTGCATATTTTGTGTTGCATACTTTCAGGACGCGGCTTTGAAATCACTGCATATTAATGATTTCTTAAATTACTTTTATGTTAATTATCCGATAGCAACCAAATTTCAAATCATTTTGTGTTTGGTAGTTATTATGCTTACCAAAAATGAATTGTCTAGCATTACAATTACGGTTGGAATTCGGTTTTGATTGATTTACGGGAGCGTAAATGGGCGTGGCCAAAATCTAAAGTAAACTTGATCTGCGTGCAATAATAACACATATGTATTGATATCAAATTTGGTAGCTCTAGCTATTATAGTCTCTGAGTTCTAGGTTTTCATACGAACAGACAGACATACAGACGGACAGACGGACAGACAGACAAACGGACAGACGGACAGACGGACAGACGGACAGACAGACAGACAGACAGAGAGACAGACAGACAGCGGACGGACATGGCTACTCGGCTGTTGATGATGATTCAGAATATATACAGTTTGTGGGGTCTGCCACGCCTTGTTCTGCCTGTTACGTACATTTTCGGTTGGCAGAAAGTTACTATACCCTTATACAATATGGGTAGCGGGTATAAAAACAGTTACAGGAAATTTTCCCATAACAAACCATACACATGTTTTCAGCCTCATCACATAGAAACCGATAACCAACACGGATAACAGCAAATTATGCTCTAAGAAGTCTTAACAGTTGCGTTGTCTGCACTTTGATAATATTGATTTTTTCCTAGTATGTGTCTTGTGTCAATTGGCAACATGCTGTCTAGGTTGGTCAATGCGCAGGCCGTGGAGGAGGTCGGCACTGAATTGGGTCTTGAATCATTGCCAATGACTTACCGATATTAGAATACATGTGGTGAACAATGCATATTTCCAGGGAGTTATGGAGAAAGATTGCTCCATGGCGCTGGCAAAGGAACTAGTTAGATTATATAAACAAATAGAAAAATGTTAGACGCGCCTCGTGGGAAATAATTTCACACTTACGACTGATTTTCTGACGGGCTGCGAGTAAACACGAGTGAGCAATGCGACGATTTGTTTATGGCACTGTAAATGGGGTAAGCCGTGCACCTATACCTCGCCGGACAGAGGCATTGCGGAGTGTGGACTGTGGAAACGTCTGCGTTTTGGCCTGAGTGCTGGCAGCCGACTGACAGCTGAGTCCGACTCGATGCCATAGTGAGAGCCGTCAATCCGAAGTCAGCGCAGGCGCTTTGAATACTAGTTATACAGGGTGCTCATGCTGTACATTGGTGAGCAATTATAAATCCATTATAGCACGCGTATCATGCTAAATTGAGTCGCTAATTCCACTAAAAAGACCGCTAAAATTGATTTAGCAGTTTCATTCAACAAGCGGCACGAATAAGATGATATTTAAACTATATTGGATAATATACGCTATATACCTGTTGCATATTGGATCTGTTAATGTATGTAGAGAATTACAAACTATATACAGCTAACCATTGTTCCTTTTAGAGCACATTTATCAAGTTCAGCAACATGACGTGCGAGAGCAAAGATACGAACATCTGTTCTGTGGAGTATTGCTTTATCAAGCATGTAAATCGGCTGAAAAACCTTATGAGTCTACGGTATCTGCTGCTAAAACCCATACAGAAGGATATCGGCGTAAGAATTCTTCTAGATAACGCAAGACATGTCTAATTCCATATACTTCACAGTTCCACATGAGATTGGCAGTACGGAACAATGGTTGGAAACCATTTCTGTATGCTATTGATATAGACATGTGCCGATTTTGGAAGTTGCGCTACAACGCCATAGCAAAAATGTTATTTGCATTTCTGGATGGTCATACAAACATAAATCACAGCTGCCCCTATACGGTGAGCCGGCATGGCAAATAATAATTGAAATTACCAAAGAAGTTTCGATTTTCAGAAAGAAAAGTATCTGACCATCGACAACGTGATGAATACGGAAGTGAATAAACGGCTCCACGGCATTCCACTGGGCAAAGGACAATACGGACTCTTCACAAAGTGGTCGTGGCAAAACCAAACACGCCTCGAGACAAACATATTCTTTGAAGTCGTCAACGTTTGATACAATATTCAGAAATGCAAATAAATTATAAATTCATGATAGGCTTTATTTGGTTTGTTATTGACAATTATACAAAAGTTTAACTATTTATGTTTGGTTTTACTTAGGAGCAAATTTTGAAACATTCGGCATATTATAGATATGGTTTGAACATCTTTTAAGTTAGTTAACCGTTAAGTATCAGTATAAATTAAGGCAATATGCCAATGAAAGGTTTAAATATTAGTCTAATTAATTTAAGTAATACTTAGCTTAGCTAATATTAAAGTAGTCTACATCCAGACTGCATTGTTGCGTCGTCCTTGATTCTTCAGCCCGGTTAGCAGCATCCAACCCAAGAAGATACCAATGCCCTGTAGGAGGAATATAAACGTTCAACAATCGTTAGCCAATTAAAGGAGAACAACTTACTTCAGTTATGATCAGCAGATAGCAAACAATCTTAAAGACCAGCAACCTGTCGTACAGATACTCTTCAAATTGGGACTTGCAGCCGACCCTGTACAAACTGGTATCATCTACACACTTTTCATTTATACAACACGTCTTGGGTATAGAGTGGTGGATTACACCATAATCCTCGGGGTTATTGACACCACAACAATGAAGCCAGGACTCGTAGTAGGCCAGTGCGCCGGTCTCATTGCGTTCCAAGTCCCACAAGTGCTCAAAACCATCGTTGATGCTGCCAGAAATGCCATCCTGGGTGCCATGCGAGACCATGCTGAGGAACAACAGCTGGGTGAGTATCAGCAGCCCCACGACTATGACGAACTACAGCGATCAAGAGAGAGAGAATGGAATTACTTGTGCTGCCAATCAGTTTCCAGTTCAACTCACAATCAACAGCCGTCTAGGTGCCTCATGTATGGCCGCCAAGCAGCCAAAGACCGCAACGATTACTATGACTACGCCCAGGCCAATGATCAGTCCGCCAGCGACATTTTCGCCAATGCTCACCGTGGTCACATATCCACTTCAAAGACGAACAGTATGTTAGTGAAATTTGTGTGTGTTTCATTTCGTATATAACGCGAACTCACAGAAAGAAAATGCCAAAACCGACCAGCACCAGACCGAACACCTGCAACAAAGAGAAGACAGGTGCGTCGTGAATTGAGAAAAAGAAAGAGCGACGCACACAGTGTCGTTGTCTACTCACCGCATAGACAAAGTTGAGAAGCAGCAGAAGATGCTTCACTGTAGTATCCGATAGACCCATGTTGCGTTCTTCTTATTGTATTGTTGTTGCTCTCCCAATGCAGCGACTGAGACTGAGACTGAGCTGAGTTGATGCCAGGGCGGAGCTGACTCGACTGACTGATTGTTCCAGCTGTCTGACTATCCGACTAACTCACTCACTGACTGTTTAACAGGTCTGTTGTTTGCTATTTAAATCAGCGAAAATAAGCTGAGTGCATTAAGTGGGTATTACGTATATGGCAATAGCCAGTTTTGGATAGACTGCGTCGACTTTGTATCTGTCGGATACGAGAATATCTGCTGGGGCTGCTGCTTCGGCTGACCGCTGCCTCGCAGTGGCGTGAATCAACTGAAACAAATGTATATTTTGTTTCTGAAAACACCGTGAAACACTCTACTATAATATACAACAAACTGATTTTCCCCTCATCTAGCGATCTATGCTCGAGAAAATCGAGAGCCGCCCACATTTGCTGCTCTTATTGGGAAAGGCGAAGGCGCTTCGTTCCTCGGCTGCTCCCATGTATGCGTGTGTGTGTGTGTGTGAGTGTGTGTGTTGTGTTTTTCTATTTTATCTCTTGGCATTCTCGTTTCGGATTGTTATTGTTATAGAGGCCCCTCCGTTCTGTTCCCCTCGTTCCCATCAATGGAAAACCTACTCATTTTGTTTTCAGACATTTCGCTGTGTATATTATATTTATCTTGCAGTCAACAAGAAATTAGTCAATAGCAACAGGTTTTACTTTACTGCTGCTGCTTCGGCGTGGGAGTCCGTTTACAACGCCGCAACATTATTTTATTGAATGCTGGCATTGATATTTTTATCAATGAATCGAACGATACGTGTAAAGAGAGAGAGAGATTCCGTACTATCGCTTACTACTAACTACAATCACAATTGCACAAGATTAAGCATAGAAATCTGTAAAGGAATATTATGTAGATAGTCAACAATTACATTAGCAACTAATTATAGAATCGCACGCGTTCGCGATGATTTCGTATACTATCCACCAAATAGCAGGTCGTCACTGAGCCGACAACCTGTAATAAAACAAGCTTAGATTAATCATTGGAATTACAATTAATCGACACAGAGTCTGGTACTTACCTCGGTTACTATCAGCAGCCAGCTGATCGTATGAAAGTTGGCTGTCTTTTTGCTCACATACTGCTTGAATTTGCTCTCACAACCGTCGATATAGAGATTCATGGGTTGCGTGCAGTCCCTCTCCGAGCAGCAACTGGACGGAAGATCCAGATCCATAAGCATGTAGTCTTCGGCGCTGTTGCGACCGCAACAATGAAGCTAGAAGATTAGAGGAACAACACTTATATAATATAGTATATACAATACTATAAAGTTTTAATTTAAGCTAACTTTCCAATTGACTACATTACTGTCGATCTTCTCTAGAGAAGTCTAATTTAGACTATTCTTGCGCTACTCTAACGTGCTCTACACAACTCTACAAGGTTCTACAGCTCTTCATGACTCTACACAACTGTACTCTACTCAAGCCCAACACTATTCAACCATACACAACTCCTCTGAAGACCTTTATGCAATTATACTTAGCTCAACACTACTCTGGCCAATTCTACATGACTCCATTCCTACTCTACAAAGCTGGATGCTTATCTAGATCTATACTACAGATCTATACACGACTCTACATAGCTCTGCGAAACTCTACACAATTGTAATTAGCTCAACACTACTCTATACAAGTCCGTACGACTCGATCTCTACTCTACAAAGCTGGACGCTACTCTTAACCTGTAATACTGAACTGTAAACAATTCTAGGAAACTTTGTGTGCTTCTAAATAACTAAACAGAACACTTACTCTACTCTATACAACTCCACATAACTCAACACTAATCTACACAATACTCCTCCTCTCTACAGCACATTAGATTACACTACACTACCCTACACTTGTCTACTTTACCATACTCAACTTACCCACTGCTCATATGCACTGAGCGTGCCATTACTGGTGTTCTGTGCATCCCAGAGTTCATCGAAGCCTTGTTTCAAGTTATCTGGCAGAGCATCCGTGCTTGCTGCATAGCTGATGCTGAACATAACGAACTGTATGACCAGTAGGAGCAGCAATAGCACGGCATACTGCAAAGGTAGATATAAAGTCAACAGTTTAATCTGAATCACTTTCTTCTTCTGCTCTCACGCACACTGATCAGCATCCTTCTGCACTCCTTGAAGAGCGCCACAGTGCCAAAGATACTGGCCACAATGATGACACTACCGAGCAGTAGACAGAGTATTGCCGCCAATTTCTCGCCCTGATCCACGGCATTCTGTTGATCCGTTATGCTGTCCAGCAGCCAGATGCCGTACCAGATGAGCAGGCAGCCATTAAGCTATTTAGTAGAAGGAATTTGCCATGAAAGAACGCGCTTCACTCAATGTCACAGCAAGCAAAACAATTGTTTTATTTTCGGATTGCTCTCGTCATTCGTCTCGACTCGTAACGACTTACAGCATAGAACAGATTGATGACACACAGTGCGTTTCGCAGCAGGCGTGTGGTGCAGTACATTGTTCAATTGGCGTCAATTTACGTAGCACCTCAGTTCGATTACAACATGACACCGGGCAACACACACACACACGAGACACAAACTAATACTTAAAGTTTTCACGCTGCCAGCTAGACACACCTTGAGGCATCGACAATGATCTGGGCTGGGCAAATACTCACGACCGACTCATAATCTCAAATTTTGTTTGGCCGCATCTTGCGACGATGTCGCTGTCAGTCGACGAACGTAGCCGATTAACCTATAGTTCTGTCGCTGCTGCACTGGCCAAAAGATACAAACGTCAACTCAAGAGAACCGTCTATTTCATAAACATTTCTGTATAGTCGATATCAAAGAAAACTCGGCAAGAAGAACAGAAATTAGCGTAAAGACGCCCACGCGCAGCCAGCGCACACATGTGGTTACAGATACCGAGAAGAATACAGATACAGATACAAATACAGATACAAGCAGACACACAGATACAGCTACTCAGCACTCGGCAAGTTGTACAAAGATGAGATAGAAAGAGAGAGATATGAGAATGCAGACGGAAACTGCGGGCACCCGAATATCTTTGGTCTTTGGTCAATTCGGAAATGATGTCAACAACAAACAGAATATTTTGATCGAGCAATGAATTTTCCCGACTATTTAGCATTGAAATTGCCCTTCAATGCGACAGCGGGTGGCCGGCGGCACTTGGGTACCCCTACTCAAAGCTATAACTAAGCTGACATCTTGAAATTATTACACATTTTTTGACTCTTTGATTTATTGGGAATTTATTATAATTATTACAAGAAAATCGAAAAATTTGGTTTATTGTTTGAAATGTTACAAATTGCGTTGACTTATCGTAGGCACTGTGAAGCGATCAAAGTGAGTTTGTATTTGTTTTTGTGACAATCTTATAAAAATATATATATATTAATACATGCATATAAATATTGTATTATACGTTATATGTATATGTAGTTAGCATCATCGAAATCGAAATCGGCTTGAACACTGCATTTGGCACCTATCGTTGAGCTTGCTCGCTCGAAAGAATTTGTTTAGCTTCTAGTTGCGGAGTTTTATTCCATTTTTGTTGCATACACGTAGATGAATTGATGAGGTAGACTAGCAAACGGCGCAATAATTGTTCTGGAAATTCGATTGCTTAGCGTATGTGTGTAAGTAGTATTTGCACAGTATTGAGAATTCTTTGGCCTTGATACGTGTAGTATGTGTAACATATGTATGTAGTACGTGATGCGATTGAACCTATTTGGGGAAGTATTTGGAGCGTCTCCAGCGATTGACAATACTGTTGGCCAGCACATAGGCGAGCAAGGCGCAGATAATCTGAAATGATAATGAAATTGTCATGTTATTTAAATTGTATTTGGGTTTTGTATTATATATGTTATCATTCTCACCTCAACACCGACAAGAACCAGTGAGAATATATTGAAGGTCGTCCACTGTTCGGCAATGTAGTCCAAGAACTTTTGGCGACAGCCCTCCAGATTCAGTTTGTCAGTCTGTTTGTTGTAGCAGCTCTTCGGCGGCAACAGGTAGTCCTTATAGCCAGTGTTGCCACAACAATCGAGCTGCAGTAGTATGTGAATAAATCATTGGTTGTCTTCTGATATTAATCTTGCATCTTTCACCTACCCAAGTCTCAAGACTCGCTATTTGGCTGACATTTCCGATGGGCTTGATGGGCACAGGCTGATCGCCCCACAACTGTTCGAACTTATTGTCCACATTGATGAGCAGCGATGTTTGGAAGATCCATAAGAAGCCCACAGTCAGCACTTGCAGGATGATCAGCAAAATCACTATGACCGAAAACTGTAGAGAAATAAGACACTTGCTTAATACTGTCGAACTTAGCAATCACATCTTAATACTCACCGTCTTGATCATCTGACTGCTTTCGCGTGCAGCTCCAAGGATGCCAAAGATCGAGACAAGAGAAATCACAACACCAGCAGCGATGATAATGAAGCCGGCAACATTGAAGTGTTCGAATTGGATTATAATGTGCAGTCCGATGGCAACCACGAGCAGTGCGAAGACCTATTAAAAACATATATTCGCATAAATCATATTGCATATAAGTCAGGCGATAGTTTTGGGTGCCATTTTATGGCTGCGATGCGGTGCGTTTTGCATTTTAATTGTCGGCTTTTCTCATGTTTTGCGAATCATAAAATAATATTCTTTGGACTAAGCTGTTGATGGAGAGCCGGCAACGTGTCGTCTACACGATATTAATTGTACAATCTATGAATCGTACTGCCTACAGCAGCTTCGATTTCAACCATACAACACGTTGGCCTTAACATGATTTTGGTCTCTTAGGCATGTGTTGGCTGACATCACTCATACGCAGCGTTGTCGCGCTTTTCCCTTTCACTAGCTTCGTGCCGCCGTTTTGCCTGCACAATTAGCTACAAATTTATTATTGTTGCATGCAACGCTAGTTGCAATTGCACTTTTGCTATTTAGCAATGTGCACAATGAATCATTGAACACATCGCACATTGCACTCGAATTTGGCACTCATACTAAATGTGCGCGCAGCGTAGTCGAGTAGCTTTCCGCGACCGGTTGGCAGTCAGCATATACCCTCGAAATAGTTGAGTAAACGCGCAATAATTATTTTTACATTGTTTTCCCTGCACACACACAGACACAGTGTTGGTGTTTACACTGGGCAACCTGTTGGCTGTTCACAGTTGTCCGTTGACAATTGATAATTACAATTGTGAATAATATTAAAATTGTATTTAGAAACCAGTCGCGACATGCTGCCGAACTTCCGTTGAATCTTTGACGCCGCATTAAGTAGCCGCCCCATTGGCTTTACAGATTTTCCACCAGCATGAGGTAATTATGACTGATTTGTGCGATTTATCATGGTTGCGCACGATGTTTATTTTGTTTTCGATTTCTGTTTTTCGCTTCTTCACTTCTTTTGGGCTTGGCATTAGCCAAAAACGGTTGGTAGGAAGTCTACATAAGTTCAACGTTTATCTTTACCCAGCTGCGCCTTTTAAGGCGTTGCAGTGTAATTGAATTAAGGCCGACGATTAATAAATTGTTCGACAACAACGTTGCGTCTGTCGCTGTTTACAATTATGCAAATTGACAGACAGACAAACAGAGCGATAGACGCACGGACAGATGACCATCTATTACAGAGAATTTTAATTGCTGCCAGTTAACGCTGAGGTCCACAGCTGTAAATGGTCAAGTAAGTAAAAGTATAAGCAGTCGATAGAGTCATTAATATGGTTAAGTTATTGCCGGCATGTGCTATAGCCTAATGAGGCACATGAATTAATGCACGATCAATTGCGCGATAACAAACTCAACACTCGACTCAGCCCTTTGGCAAAAGAATCGTTTGGCATCTGTTTACAGTCACACACAACATCATTTAATTAATGCTCATGTCTCCATTGTTTCTGTTGTCGCTGATCTTCTGCTAAAGAGAGGGCGTCAAACCAAGCATAACCCATGGAATCAAAGCGACAGTGACCCTGAATTTATGTGCGTTTTTGGGAAGAAATCGGTACTGAGACAGCGCCCCTGGTGCTAAACAACTCACTCGCATAATCATAAACAAATATTAGATCACCCGAATAGTGGCGACATGTGATATCTCTGCTCATTATCGCTCGGGTGTTCCATTATAAAAACTAGCGCGATAAGTGCCTGCAAAGGTGTCACACAGCAACAGCGAAGGTTGAAATCAGATGGAAAATGAACGTTATTTTGTGCAAATTTGTGTGTAGGCAGCCGCATAAAAACGAGACTAGGCTAAGCCAGTAGCGAATACATATTTGCATATACCCGGTACTTGATAAGCAGCCACAAGAACGTGAAACTGATTACGAGCTGAGGAATCAAAGGCACAGATCGCGCAGGTCGCACAGCTTCGTCGAGGAATGTGCAAAGCAATTTGGGCTCAACTAGAATAACGACACAACTGTCATTGAGCCGAGCATGTAGACGAGATTTATGTGGGGGCCCACAAAGACCCAAGCTGACAGCATAAATAGCCACAACGTGAGCGAGAAAAAGGTGGCGCCCTACCTACCTACCGACTGCATGGGAGGCCCATAGACACAGCTGGCATTTAATTAAAAAAAAGAGACAACCAAAAAACAAGCCAAAAACAAAAAGAAACACAACGCGGCGACCTCAGCGAATGAAGTAATTTTCGAGGCAGAACGACAGCAACAACAATTCGGTAAATCAAAGTTTACTCGCATGGAACCAGTGCGGAAAATTGTGCATACGCCGCGTTGTGCGCTGTTTCTTTTGCCATTTCCTTTTAGAATATTTTCTCTTTCTCTCACTGTGCCACATATTCTCCCGCCTAAGGTTATTACCGAAAAATATTTTTATTTTCTATTTTCCATTTTCAAATTTTGTAATGCTGACGCGGCTGAAAATGACATCAACAAATCTAAAAAAAAAAAAAAAAAAAAAACTAAAACTAAAGAAATAAACAAAAAGTCCACAAAAATAAACCAAAATATTCTATATGCTATCCACCGTTGACCGCCTTTAGCTCAGGGCCAAGTTTGGCAGCGTGGGTGACCAAGTTTTCAAATATTTAAGAGCAAATATAGTATGTAGAATAAATAATAATTTAGGAGACTGCAACCTACAGTTATTTTTGACATGAGATTCCATTTCTTCTCAGTATTTTAATTGCAAAAACCACTATATACGAGTATGTATATATGGACAGCTCTCATTCGGTATCCATATTGGAAAATTCTCGATTAACTCAAACATTTGTTTCAAATTTAATGCCCCCAAATGTGATGAGCTGCGCCCAAAATCGAGGAAATTAACATAAGAATAACGACGAGTGAAAACACAAAGAAAGAACCTTCGAATGTAATTGAAATGCCGCTGAAAACATTCCAAACATTCAGCGATTCAATTGAATTGAAAACCTAGCGGGGATGCGTAAGTTGAGAATGTTTAATGTTTATCGTTAATACTCCACGAAATTGGACTGACCGACAGCTGTCTGGGCGCGCATTAATTACACCACTATAAATATTTATATACTTAACGGCGTGGTCAAGGTCTATGCATGTTTATCGGCCAAACAAATGGCTATTTAATTCGGATTCCCGAAAAAACACTAAATACTATATTGTGCAACAAGAACAGATTACAGAACTGAACTATTAAATTGACCTTCGTCTTACTGGACTCAAGCTGGGGTTGTCAAACTTTGCCCCAGCTAATGAAACTGGTCTTCAGCCAACGAACTGTGTAATTATATCTTTTAATGCTATTATAATTATAAGGCTTTATAGCGCTTACAACACTCGCGCCTTTGTCTTTTTGAGAGTGTGTTAAAGAAGTCATTTCCGTAAACGAACCCGAAGACCGCAACTAATTCCATTTGTCACTGAGCCCGTCATCTCAGGTTTCAGATTTCTTATCATTATATTATTCGCACAGACTCACCACATATATTATATCCCATATCAGTGCAAACACTTTTAATGCCTTTGTGGAACACGCCATTTTCCTTGCGTGTGTGTCTGTGTGTGTATTCCGTGGATTTTGTGCCAAATATATGTATGCAAATCTTTTGCACTCTCTTCGAGACTATTTATAAAGATCACACAACGAACGCGCACAATTTTCTGTTACTGTTTCGTATTCGAATTGGGACTTATTTGCGATGCTTCTTTCTATTGTTTTCCACTGGCTGCACTTGGCAACGCACGCGGCTGGCAGGAGAAACACTTGTTAGAAATTCAAAATATTTATTTTTGTTGAAACGGTCGCTCTGGAAACTAAACCCGTCATGTTCGCGCACGAATGTTAACTGATTTGTTGATAGCGAAAAGTTTTAGCGCAAAAGCAAAACAACTATTCGAAAAACGAAACGGCTGCGGAACGCGCTGGCAATGGAACACTGAGAAACGCGCGCGCTTACATGGGCGTCGCAACGCGTCGTTTCTGCGAGAGGGGCTACACGTTTTATGCTCCAACGTTTCTAACGATGTGTACACACTGACATATGTACGTAGTTTGGCATGCGTGTTTATATTTTCACGATGTTAAATTCTCTAACATTCCGCAGTAGCCACTGCGTTCTTTTATTATTATTATTATTATTATTTAAAACTATTGCTGTGTTTGTAACTCGCGGAGTTATTTTAAATCTATTTATGATTTGCTAAACACTTCTGTCATCGCCGGATTGCGATTTGAAATAACCCAGTTAAGTCTTGGAGAGTACCCTATATACAGTATGTCAAGAAACACTTTACAAATATGTACATAACATTAACATGTACATATGTGTAAAGAGTTACTCGACTCACTGCATGTATTATCTCTTAAAGGGTATCAATTGCAGCTGTAATAGTGCTAAGGAACATTTTGCATAGGCCCAGTGAGCAGGACAGCTAATATCTCTCTCTCTCTTCTCCCTACAACAAAAAAACTTTTGCGGCGCTATTTTAAAAATAGTTTTTTTTACATACTTTTCAGCGCACATGCTACGATTTAGTTGGTCGGATGAAGAGAGGTTAAAAAGGGGGACAGAAATATGTAAATACTCTAAGATGATTCATACAATCTACGAATGCCCAGCATCATAGTGTATAGGTCAGTTTGCATTACATCAGAGTGCGAAAATGTGATCAACGAATGGCCTACTTAATACTCTATACATACATACTATAGATAAACAGTATTACAATGTAATCTACCATACGTATTTCACATAAACTTCATTATCCAAATGAGGTTTTTCTTAGTTCAAGTGAATGTTCTTGAACTAATTGACCCTCTAATTAACTAGTTATTGTCTCTTTATAATAAACATGTTTTTTGAAAATTTGTTCGCTTGCGTTTTTATTACAATATTCAAATAAATTAGTTGACATTCCTTAGGTTACAAAGCTGCATTTAAAATTAAGCTGCAGTATATGGAAGTAGTCCATTAAAGCATATTCGTAATAGTATCAAAATAAAATATTTACATCAAAAGCCAAGTTTTAACATGAGTAAATCAATTGAGGTGGTGCTCTCTCTCTATAATCACAGTAGAGGGGAGAGTAATCGTTAAAGAGTACAAAAATTGTAGCAATTCAAAATCAACAAATGCATTTCCCATCGAGAAACCTTCTTAATAGAATGTGCGTCGACGATCGTTGCGAATACTGTTGCACAGGCCGCAGGACACAAAGCTAAGCACGAGCTACATCAAAGTAAAAGATAAGATATTTTAGTAATGGAAATTCATTTAGCTATTAAGTCAAACTAACCTCAAGGGCGAGAAGCACCCAGCCAACAATATTGAAGCTCATCAGGAGGCTCGACCAATAGTTTTCGAACTCCACGCGACAACCCTTATGAATGAGATTATCTGGGTTACTGGTATCGTGGTTCACAAAGCATGTCTTGGGCGGCAATCGCTCATTGACAATGTAATCCTGAGGGCTGCCGCGAGCACAGCAATTGAACTGCAATGAAATAATTATTAATTAAATATGAAAAATTAATCATTGCCAGCCTTACCCAATTCTCGTATAATGCCATGGCGCCGGGATTGTTGAGCTCATTTTCCCAGACAACGTCAATATCGTTGGCCAAATTCGATGCTGCCTTGTTCAACTGCTTGGTAAGAACCGCCAAAATCACCGCCTGACCGATGATTATGAGGTATAGTAGGGTTATAAACTATTTGAGAGAGAGGGAGATAGAAAGAGATATGTAGTTAGATCATCGTTTGAGACGATAGTTGATGTCATTCTATGCTAATTCCAACTCACAGTCACAGTACAGCAGACATTTGAACGCCAGGCGGACAGGTAGCCCCACAGCAAGATTATGATGGCCGCTGCGCCAACTATTGCGTAGGATGCGCATACCGAAGTTCCTACACTGTTTACCGTGTAAGAGCAGTACACATAGACGCCAAAGGATATCAGCACCAGAGCGAGCAGCTGTAAGTAAATAAAGATGACACATAACTAACAAGCCAATCAGGGAATGTGATGTCCTTTGACCTTGGTCTATCCGAAGTGAAGCAAAATAGTCGCTGGCAAGTATTACATATTATAATGGAGCATAGGCGTCCTACAGGCGAGTCTGTGTGGCGTCAGCAAATACGCAGGCCGCCCATGCGAAAACAGACGCCTTCTTTATGGAGCACCACTTAAGGAACAGCAACAACAACTACACAAACGATAGCAAAGAGCAGAAAAATGGGTGCAGTCGAGGGTGGAAATTTGTTTGCTGTCTTTCGCTATCAGAAATGTTGTCATATAAACACTATCAACCGACAGGCAGCAGCATATAGTATACAGCGGAGCTCCTGACAATAAATCTCACACATATCCTGGCAAGGTTATTTTAAAACCAAAACTGGGCGAGATTGGAAAGTGTGTGTGCATAAATTATACAGATTTTCTTGATGAAGCTAAATAAATATGCATATTACTCATCGCATCAGGAATTTTAGCAAAACAGAACAATAATAAAAACAGATGATAAACCAAGGCGAAATGAAGATACCCTACCAAATTTGGCTGGAAAATAAAGGTATGCTAGTATAATATTGATACAGTAACGAAGTTTAAGTAAATTTGCTTAACTTGAAGCTCATTAAAAGTCTATTAAATGTTTAGAGTACATACGAGGGTCGTTTGATAAGTCCGTGACTTTTTGTATTTGCCGCGCACCTGCTCTAAATACAACACTGCTCCTGTCAGCAGTTATCGATTAACAGCTGACTGTAAAATTTTGAGAAAGCTGCGTTTTTTGGTTTGCGTTTTATAGGCATTGAAAGCAGACGATCTCGTGAATTTTAACGAAAATGGAAAAAAGTGAATTTCGTGTGCTAATTAAGCATTATTTTTTGCGTAAAAAATCCATCACCGAAACCAAGGAAAGACTTGATAAATATTATGGGGACTCTGCACCATCAATTTCAATGGTTAAGAAATGGTTTACAGAGTTCCGTTGTGGTCGTACCAGTACAAGTGATGCCGAACGTTCAGGTCGCCCAAAAGAGGTCGTCATGCCAGAAATCGTCGACAAAATCCATGGAATGATATTGGATGATCGGAGAATGAAAGTGCGTGAGGTAGCTGAGGCTGTAGGCATCTCAACTGAACGGGTACATCACATTTTACATGAATATTTGGACATGAAAAAGCTTTCCGCGCGATGGGTGCCGCGATTGCTCACACACGACCATAAGCGCAACCGTGTGACCATTTCATAGGAGTGTTTGGCGATGTTCAACCGCAATCCAAACGAATTTTTGCGCCGTTTCGTTACCGTAGACGAAACATGGATCCACCACACCACACCAGAGACCAAAGAACAATCAAGACAGTGGGTTTCTCCGGGTGAACGTGCACCAAAGAAGGCCAAGGTGGGTCTGTCGGCCAACAAGGTCATGGCCACAGTTTTTTGGGATGCACAAGGTATCATTCACATCGATTACCTTGAAAAGGGTAAAACGATCACCGGCGAATATTATTCAGAGCTTTTGGACAGATTCGATATTGATTTGAAGCAGAAACGACCGCATTTGGCGAAAAAAAAGTGCTGTTCCATCAGGACAATGCACGGGTGCACACGTGTGTAGTCAGCATGGCAAAATTTCATAAATTGGGCTACGAACTGCTACCCCATCCAGCATATTCTCCAGATTTAGCCCCCTGTGACTATTTTTTGTTTCCAAACATGAAGAAATGGCTCGGCGGTAAGAGATTCGGGTCAAATGAAGAGGTCATCACAGAAACAAACGACTATTTTGAGGGCCTTGAGAAAACCTATTATTTGGAAGGAATAAAAAAATTGGAAAAACGCTGGACTAAATGTATAGAGCTAAAAGGAGATTATGTTGAGAAATAAAACGCTTCTTTGACGAAAAAAATATATTTTATTCAAAAAGTCACGGACTTATCAAACGACCCTCGTAGTATAGCCGACCTGACTGATCTCTTTTTCCAATATTTATTGAAACCCGCAACTCCCTACCGGATTGCTTATCTACATTTGTGTACACACATTGTACGAAATTAGTTTGTCATCTTAGAATTGCTCAGAGTCAGTTAAATTGGCAAAAGTGTGTGTCGATAAGAATATATATGACAGTAGCTAACTTTTTGACGTAAAACATAGTCACCGCACTTTGGAAAGAACGTAACGTAAACCCAATTATACGTATACAAATATAACGTAAATAAATTAAGCCTGATTTTTCAACAGAATCGATTATTGACTACGTTTCTTATACTCCCAAATAAAAAAACAATATGACGTCATCTTTCATCAAATTTTTGCGCAACAATTGAATTGAAAATGAATGTATTGCTCAATTTACCTAAGTATTGGCAATATTTGTATTTATATATACAGTATATATCTATTTGGCATAAGCTGGTGAAAGACTAGCAGTTTATATAAGCCTTATATCTTTCTATTGTTCCAATTTGGGGCCTAACTCGCAGATGTTTTACTAAGAGTTAGCTTATAATTTAAATGGTTAAGTAAACTAACAATTGAAGCATAGAGCGAAGTCGGTTGCATCTTTAAATAAAACTATCCAAACTATACATCTTTATTTTATAGTTAAAAAGTCTTTAATTAGTGTTTAATTTATAATTATGTCTTTAATTAGGTCTTTAATTTATAATTAAGTGTCTTAATCTTTTATTTTTGATATTCTTAGATTTCTTATAATTTCAAAACCTAAAATGTAATGCTATAAACAATGTTGTTTAGTTTCACAGAATACAGACAGAATACTAAATAATTGGTTTATAAAACAATAGGCTGGTAACTATTTGAGACTAGGTAGCACGCTGTTTGGGAAAGGTGACACAGACAATCAAAAGTATGATAACAAGCGTGTTGGTGCTCGTAATCGGACAACATAATCGACTTTGGACGATAGCAAACTGTTGGTTGGGAGAGGTAGGTCAGAGATTGCACTTACAATTGAAGCGGGTAAATTGAAGCTATTTACACAATTGCCCGGTAAACAAAGCAAGTGAAATTGTGGACACCAATTGATGATATTCGTTTACTTACCGTACAGACAATGTGCAGAAAATAGGCGAACGCCTTGAGTGCCGATGTCGATGCCATTCTGAAGTATCAAATTGGAATATTGTTATTTTTGCTGTGCTATATGTACGGATTCTCCGGAAACTTGTTCTTATTGTTGTGTTTCTCTTTTGCCGCAAATAAATTTGTCTCACTCTTTTATATTCACTCTCACTCTCTTTCTCAACAAATTCAACGCTGATACTTATGAGATCATGCAGTAACCTTTCAATGCAAGTTTGATCATACCAATGATTGATTGAAATAACAATTCCCTGAGTATGATGACGACACTGTTTATAAGACTTTAAGAGCTCTGTATTTTCAACACACTATATCGACTGCATATTTGTATATCTAACCAGACAACATACTGTGCATAGATGCCGCTAAAACCAAAATGGGAACACAAATTGTATATAGCGTTGTGCGCGTGTATGTATCGGTAAACGAGCTTCGCGCGACGTCTCTTGGGCAACAAATCGGCAACGCGTGCTGATACTCACTGAATTTTTAGGCGGGTTTATTCAATAGAAACGTCTCTATCGACAATGGGCGCATTGCCAGCAAGCTGCCAAGCTTTTAGACCATTAAAAAAAGCTCACTCGCATTGGTGAAAAGCCCCTCAAAAAAGCGTTTAGATTCAAATTAAAATGCTTTGCTCGATAGCATACATGTATTTGATTAAATACAATTGGGATTCATATGTTGTTGTAACATAAACGGTAAATAGTTAATCATCTAATAATCTCATTGTAGTTTTCACTTAACTTTAAACAAACAAAGTACCTTGAGCTTCCGATGATTAACAGCTGTGTTAACATTTTTACCCGGTGGCAACGCCGTAATTTTGTGTTGAGCCAATAAGATAGCAAATTCAGAGTGCTTACAGTGCTCAAAATTCATAGAAATTTAAAATTAATCCAAAAGCTGCCGCTTATTATAATATTGGTCCCTTATTGTTTTAAAACTGTTTTAAACTGCAAATATTCCCATGAAATGAAACCCAGCGGAGCGGAACTCTCAGCTGTTTTTCAAGCTGATAGAGATTGTAAATTCAGCAGTAGAATCATTTTTCCATATCTAGAGTTAGTATGTTCATACATACGTGAAAGATGAATTCATCATTTATGGAACTTCTAATCAGTTAACTCCCGTTTTGTCATATGATAATAATTTCAAAAACTTATCTCTCACTATGTCAAGCTTGGACTGTGATCTTACTTTTTAGGAACTCTTACTATACTCAACCAAGCGCTATCAATTTTAAACTTAATATTGGTTTGCCTTACATAAATAATATGAATATAACTACTATAAAACGTTGAATATTAATAAAAGTATATCTCCAACTTTAATTTCAACCAATCCTTACAGGTCCCAAAAGCAGTTGCACTGGCCAGCAGATTGCCTTTTGACCACGTATGGAAATTAAGACACATTTTATAGTGCAGTTAAATCAGTTATTTAAGTATCATTTCCTGAGTTATATTTTCTCACAAGACTTGTGGTAGTTTTTCATACGACATATAACATTAATCAACTGTTTGGTAGTTTTGTTAAGTTCATTTCCATTGATTAGTTTGTATTAAAATATAAACTTTTATAAATATGCCTAATATTATTTACAAGGAATTGTATATTTAAGAAATCTTATTGCCCAAAAAGACCTTCAAACATAAGCGGATCTGTTACGATACCAAAACGTAACAATAACTTGAAGCGTTGTTTGTTGCCGTTCCTTAGACATATTGGTTGATAGATAAAAAATCTCCGGGATCGCTGCAGTTCCCAGTCCGGTAGTACGTCCTCAATGTCCACTTGAAGCTCTTTGCGTCGTCCCCAGAAGTCCACATAGGCAAATTTCAGTTGATCTTGCTGTTCGTTTACGTAAATGTAACCGATTATATTTTTAAAGGCCCAGCTCGTTAGTGACAGGGTCATTAACCCACTGACACCAAGGGCGGCACAAACTCCGAGTGCTTCTCCAGACACATGCCCAGCTTGCGACAGTCCGAAGGCGAAGGGTGTTACGGCTACAGTAGAAACTGCCTGGTAGACCTTAAGCCGATTAAAAGCGGCTACCAGGCGTATCAACGGTAACTTGTAAATAGGCCTCCAATCTGTATAACCGGCATCGAACTCAACCGATTTCTTCGCTGATTCAACGGCTGTTGTTGCCGGTTCTGTGACGGAGGTAGTCGCATAGTTGCGGTTGTTGCAAATCCAACATGACAGCGGCAATCTGATTTGCTGGGGCCTGCACAATCTTTGGAGCACTGAAAATATATTATTTCTTTATTATAATTGTTTAATGCAATGTTTTGTTTATGTAAACCAACACACACTTTTGTTATATGCCTTGTTAAAATAAAGTCTGCACGTTCACTGTTACGGAACTGTTAAACTCATATTGGCACTGCTTAGTGTTATTGGTTTCAACAATCGATATCTTATAGGCATATCAGCTGTTTTGATTAGTTATTGCTGGTCACACTGGTTTGCGTTATAATATTTGTTGACAACGGATTTTTAAATTACCAAGACAATACAATAATGCATATTATGAAAAAAATGCCAAAAGTAATGATAATTGTGAATGAGATATGATCACGATAAGGGATTTACTGATTAGCATCTACAAACAATGCGTTTACGTATATTACCAATGCCAATTTTCCAATGATGAAAACATTTTGAGAATTGAGCGACCCATGGATTAGTTTAATTTTAGACCGACGAGACGATAGACAATGCCGAGAGTAAATTATTCACGGCAGCGTTTTCAGTCCGAGTCGACAACGACGATCGCTCGCAATTGTATTTACGGTCTTGTGCCGGTCACTTTGGCTAGCCACAAAGCGATTTTACATAGTATGTATAATAATAAAAGAGAAACATACATACGTATCTGTGTGTGTCCATATAAAAGTTATCATATGTGGGTTAACAAATTAAAGTAAACAACTGTTCCAATGTTTGTGGAAACACAGAATTGAAACAATTTGATATTTTAATTTCAATAAAGAAAGCATATAATAATTTATCAATTAATATAAAATGTTGAATAACGAAAGAAAACAACGATATGCTGATATTTTCTGTTGTTCGACAAGCTACAAATATTTTTAGCACATTATTGGCGTGCTGCGCATTCGAAAATAGTTTTCAACTATGTGTGTGTGTTTGTGTGTGTGCATGCGTATCTGTGTGTTTGGGTGCTCGGGAAGTGCAGCAAACCAAAATCAAAACACAAACCAATCCGAACTTTTATTAAATCCTCTACATATTTTAGAGAAAACTAGACGAGCGCTTCAGCCTATTATATTTTTTATATACATCTCTTTCAAATCTAATTGAATTTTTAATTATTAATTGCGGGGCGGAAGGCGTGGCATCTAATATTTTCAATAAACTTGATCTGCGTATGGTATACTATACATGAAGCTTCATACAATATTTAGTGTCTCTAGCCCTTATAATGGCTGAGATCTGACTCGGCTAGTGATCCTGAGCAAGAATAAATGTATATATATTTATGGAATCTCCACCCCTTGTGCTGCCTGTTACATGCAATTGCACACAGTTAGTTTACCCTTTAATTCACCATTTTCAATGGTAAATTATTTTTAAATTTTTAATTTTAATTAAGTTTTTTTTAACTTAAAAATAAGCTTTAATTAATTAATTATATTCAAATTGCAATTTTATTTGTAAAGTAATTTCACAATGTCGATGACATCGCTGGGGATCAGCGCCGGTTTTATGGTCGGATGCTGCATCGCTGCACAGATCGCCAGACGCGTGAATCGACGAGTCCTCAACGATGGTGGTATCGTGCCGGTTCTCATGAACGAGGCCATTGCCGCGGCCGAACTATGCGCGTGTTGCTTTGAGCTAATTATCGGTAAGTTCCATTGAAAATTATCACAGGTATCGGAATACTATATTGTATATGTATATGTGTGTAAATATATTTGTTGACAGTGGCCGATAACTTTGGAGTGGCGGCCTATGCGATATTTCTTTTTCTGCTCACCTGCTGGTGGAGCAAAGTGTGGGGTGATGCCTCCGCATGTCCGTACACACATATGGAGGATATGCTTGAGGGACGCACCAGTTTTAAGGAAATGGCACTGCTTACATGGGCTGAGCTAATGGGCGGTTGCTGTGTATATCGCATTGTGCAGGTATTCTGGTGGCTTGAATTTGCCGAAACGCACAAGGGACGTGCATTCGAAGAGTGCAATGCCGACTTGCAGGTCAGTCCCTATGTGGGCGCTGCCATTGAGGGCGTGGCCACACTACTCTGCCGCCTGGCCTCGAAGACACTCAGTGAGAAGGAGCCAAAGTTCAGTAGCTACATTGATTCGTTTATCGGCACCAGCCTGGTGGTGGCAGGTAAGTCCTTGCCCGTCTCTGAATTGGCCTTCGATTACTGCCAAGTGTCCTCTCAAAAAGTTTACGCTTTTAATTATGCCCTGCTTGCAGCATTCAATTTCTCTGGCGGCTACTTCAATCCCGTGCTAGCCACTGCACTCAAATGGGGCTGCCGGGGTCATAGCAATCTGGAGCATATTATCGTCTACTGGATCGGTGCCTGTCTCGGTGCCATCTTATCTGTGCCGATTTTTAAACTTTCCATTGTCAGGCAATTCCTTCTGGGTGAGGAGAAGCCAAAGCAGGAATAAAATTAATGGGGTGCGGCCAAAGATAACCTATGTGAATTTTAGAGATACTATACCATCTAGATCCATCTTGAGATTAACTGAACATATATGTATGTAACATAATAAACGTTCACAATCGATAAGCTAGTACTGTAATCGCATAAGTTGATCTTACCTATTTATCCCATTTACTTCTGCTATGTATACGAAATACTCGTTAGTTAACTATTTTCTCTTGTTGCTTATTAAATAAAAACAAAAAATAAAAACTGAAAAAAAAGTAAAACGAATCTCTAGAAATTTTATACAATCACAAAAACCTCACAGCAAGCTGGGCAATTTCTACTAGAATGAATTTAGACTAGTTTATGGAAATTAACGAATCTGTTGTTTTATTTAACATTGGCAAAAGAGAATCTTCGAGATGAAAGAAGCTGAAGATGATCGTCATAGATAAATTCTTGTGCGTTTTTCAATTACAATGGGGTATAGTAACAATCGGTATTATTGACACAATAACTTCATTGTTGAACGCGTATAAAGCGATTAAATTGTATGGTGAAAGGGACAAAGATGACGCATTTTATTGGATGTGTAGGTCTGCATTTATATTTTATTGTATTCATCTAATAGCCTGCGCGTTGTTAATTGCATCTGTTTATCGGGTACGTATTGGCTTTTTAATATAATTTTAATAAACTACACACCCTTTTAAAATATAGGCATCAAAAACCTTGGTGATCATGTACCTTTTCTCAAATATCACTCGACTCTTGACAGTCTCTGCTATTTTTATTTTCGCGCAACTTAAACCCAACTACGGTGACACAATTATCGAATATATTGTTATGCGTAAGTTATTCCATATCAACAACGTTTGCTACTTGAATATCCCCCAAATCACTCTCAAACCCGCACAGTAGGAAGCATTTACTTTTGGGTATGTGCCTTCTCTTGGTATGTCACGCTTTCAAATTCGCAAACGGCCCCCAATGATTAAACGTGCTATTAAGAGGAAAGGATAAGGCGATTGATGGATACCTAAGATTTCAAATATAACTTTAATAAGAAACTAAATGAAAATGATTTTTTTAAATATAATTATTATTTTGTGATCACATGTTTTATACATTAATATGTAATTAAGTTAATTAGTTGATCAATTTGTATTTATATAATAAGTCAGCCAACGGAGACTGATCTGCCAAGTGAGTTGTAACTTAATATGTATGTATTTCTATTATTAGTACTAAGTTGAATACTATTATTAATAGCTATTATATTTCGTGAACCGATAATGTTGGAGCTGCACGACGACGTCCGCGACGGGTGATACGCAGAACAACCTGATCGTTAACTTTCTCGAACTGATAGTCGCTGTTTCCAAGTGAACAGCGTTTGGTTACAATGGAAGTTTCACCGATTCCCAAGATTGAATGCTCAACTTGCGAACTCTCATCGATGGTTTCATCAATAGTTATGTCCTCTGATTCAGGACTATTAACTGTTTTGGTCGGGGTTTGAAGGACAGTTTGTTCATCATGAGTTGGACTTATTTTGATTTTCTTTACTGGTGTCTTCACTAGTCTTTCGGGTGTTATGCTAATTGATTTCTTTCTTTCGCTGGCTGTGCGTGCTCCGATTTTCTTAGAGCTGCTCTTTGACAATATGGGACACTTAGAAGCTATCGCAGCAGCTCCTTTGTGTACTGGAGATTGCATAAGTATTTTAATTAAATCCTTGGGTGCCTTCATAGATGTAGATGTAACTGTGTCTTCATCCGGTTGAATACCAGTTTGAGAGTGTTGATGCAATTGCTCCAAGGCCATCTCAATATTATCAAATTCAAGTTTTAAATTGGGATAACTTGCATTTAAATTATCTGCCATTAGTTTCTCTGGTGTAGTCAAAATTTCCATATTGGCGTTTACTGCAGTTTCAGTTTCATCATCATTGTGATCGATCTTGGTTGAATCGGGCTGTGCATACAAAATAGTTTCTGTTGTTGTTATAATCGCATTATTAGAATCAGTTGCGCTTTCCTTGCGAATCGGTTCCATAATGGAAACTGACTGACCAGTAGACTCTTCATCTAAACGCCTGTTTTCAACAACAGCGTCGGGTTCTTTTCTTAAAATAGTTTCTTCTGGTTGTACGAGTTTATCTTTGTCATGGCTCTCATTTAGTTTATCTACGCTAACGGCAATATGTTCAATATCCACCATAACTGGCAAGCGTATATCTTCAATTATCTGTATATCTTTCGACGAACGAGCTGGAGAGTCGAGAGTTAAAATATGATCCTCTAAGTGAGCTTCTTTAATCTGTAAAGACTCTGTTGCTATTTGGGTTGGTGATGTTGTAGCTCGCTTAGGAGTTGGAGTATCATCCTCTGAGTCAACTTCTACATACTGAAAGGATTCTGCTAGTTTCTGTGCAGGTGGAGTTGTAGGGCGGTTGGGAGTTGAAATATTCTTCTCTGAAAAATCTTCAATATTCTCGAAGTAATCTGTTTCTCCTTTGGTTTGTACCGCTGTACAGTGTTCAGAGTCATTGGAAACGAATTCATTTATTGTATCTCTTACAGAGTTAGTTGATTCCTTTCGGTCAGAATCTCCGGCTATCAACTCTTTAATTTCTTCAATTCTTGTGTTAGCCTTAGATAGTTTTACTGTATTAGGACTATTAGCGTTGGAAACTTCAGAAGGGTTTGCTCCCTTTTTATCGTTAGTTATCTTAACATTTTTCAATTCACTTTCCGCACTAATGCCTGTGATTATATTTGTATTTGCAGCATTTGTATTAATTTCTGTCTCCTTCACATGCATATTTTCTATTGATTTGTCTTGAATTGTACTCTCTTTGGACACAACCTCATTAACTTGGGCAACAGTTGCTTTATCAACCTTTTGCAGTTCTGTTATTTCAGTTGTTTGCAGATTATTCGGCAGATCAGTTAGCTTAGCTTGTGTCACAAGTTCTTCATCCAGACTTGCTGCCTCGAGATCTACAACATTATTTACATTTGGACTTGGCTCAAACTTTTCACTTATATGATGAAAATCTTTAAGATCAGGTTCAGTTGCTCCCGTATCTTCAATTAAGTCTAAGCCAGGAATTTGATGAGTTTCTTTCAAAACATTTTGTATATCCTTGAGATGCGGTTCTGGCGTCTCAAACTCATCCAAACTCTTATCTGGAACATGCGTATTTTCAGATCCTTTTTCCACTCCGTCCTTTATTACAATTAGGTCCAGCCCGGGGATATGTTCAAATGTCTCACAAATCGTATTTTTTTCAACTTCAATTCCGACCGTATTTTGTTCACTAGTTGACGCAGCCTCTTCGACAGTTGATTTGATTTCGTTCTCCGTACAACTTGGCGGTGTAACAACATCCATTGGTTTTGATTGTTCAGCGTTGTCCATCAGCTTGTGCAACTCTTTAGTTGTAATTGAGTTAGCACTGTTGCTATCTTCAGTTGTCATCTTTTTTGGACTGCACCGCCTTGATCTGGTGTCAATTGGAAGATCCCTAGTTTTGTCTTTATTTCGCTTCTCATCTATAGGCCATTTGTAGAGCTCACTGAAAACGATTTAGAAAGTGGCTTAATGAGAAGGTAAGTATGATTTTCATAACCTTATATGTGTTTTACGCGTTTACCTGGTATTGCTGTTTGTATAATTCTTCTCCAAAGGGGAACGTGACCGACTTTTGCAACTTATTTTCAGATCCTCTGTTTTTCGATTCTCTCTATGACTGCTTTTCTCCTCGATTTGCCGACTGCGACTAGTGTGACGTCGACTTCGCTCTCGACTACGTTTCCGTTCGTAATCTTCTCGTTTTTCATCTACGCTTCGTTCACATTTTTCATTATGATCTTTACTTTGATTGTGCTTTTGCTCTTTTTTCTCTCTAGATGCAATGTTCTCGTCAGTCTTTCTACTATGGGCCCGATGGTCACGATGACCTTTATTGTGATCTTCAGCCCGATCTCGATATTTATTTTTACGGTCTCGGAACCAGTCGCGATCATTATTATTTTCCTGATCTCCTGCTCGACCCCGAACGTGCTCTTTATCTTTTCTATCTCCAACTCCTTCTCTTTTCTCCCGGTTAAGCATTTGTTCCTGATCTTCTTTTCTCCGATCCACTGTATTTTCTACTCTGTCTCGAGCATACATGCGCTCTGTACATCCATTTCTCTGAGTTTTTCTTTCCACGCTAGATCGTTTACCACTTATGTTTTTTATACTAGGTTCTTGCTCAGCATTCTGTTCACTTTTTGGACACGTTTTATTGCCTTCCTTAATTCCCTTATGAGAAAATTGAGCTTTGCTTATCCCTTGGGAGGCAATTGTGCTTTTATCTTCAACCGTCTTCTCCGAAATAACACGGTTATAGGCTTGGTCATTAATGTGCAACTTGGGTTTTCCATCGACAAACCCACACCTTTCTGGCTTTTTGCGCCTGAAACATATATCGTCTTTTCTGTAAGTAATACATAAATATGAGTATTTATTCCATAACGAATTCTAATAGTTGTACGTACTCTTTGCGCAGCTGCGTTATTAGTGCATCCTTACGTTTTATTTCCGCCTTAGCGGTATCAAGCAGATTTTGAAAATTTACTTCCATTATCCTCACCTTCCTTTCGAGCGATTTGTTGTGTTCCTCTAAAGTCGAAATTTCCACCTGTGCGCTTTCATATTTGGACTCCCAGGCCTGAAGCTCTTTAGATTTCTGCGGATTATTTTAGAGATGATATATTCTATTCTATTCCTATATGTAATCACTTTTACCTTTTCTTCAGCTTCTTGAAAATCGTCCAAATCATCATAGATATCTAATTCATCACCCAACATTTTTTAAGACTAGCAAATGACAAATATAAGACGCATCTGCGATAAATCCGCGAATTTTTACCAGTGTTGCTCAATTCCACAAATTATCTCAATCAAAGCAACACTTTGGTTATGGGCAGCACTTCAACGAGTTTCATAATACAGATTACTCCAAAAAATATTTCGATAGCCATCATTCAAGCATTGAAAAAATTAAGCAAACCATATTTTTTTAAGCCAATCATAAATAAACGAAATGAGCGAAGGACCATTAAGGCGTGATGTATATCTCAGGTTAGAACGAGATAGGTTTATGTGTGTTGTGTATGGTATAAATATTGTATACCAACTTTGGACTCTCTTTCAATGGCACTTCATCTATTTGTTGTAAGTTGTTAATGGTTTTATAAAGTAAATAATAATTGGAACCTCTTCTTCCTCAGATCAGACACTCATCTTTTTTTTGAGCGAAATATAGGGTTAGGTATTACCTTTTTTATAATTGGTTTAATCCTGATTATGTTATTCATATTTTTTGAAGGACTCCGATATCGCTCACCTTTCAACTGGATAATAGTATTTTTAATAGTATTTTAACGCTAATTATATTTTTCGTACATAAATGTATATATATTATCACTTTGCAGGTCGAAAGCCTTATTATTGCATTTTTTACCTTAATTGTTAAACAGTATCGTTACCAATTGGCCCTGGATTTTATTATTTGGACCTTTGTTGTGTTGATTTTTCTAATAATTGGATCATTTTTACCGGTTTGTATAGCTGAAAACATTACAAAAATCAATTTTTATTTCTCTTCCACCAGCATGATTTAACTGTCGATATTGTAGTAATTATTCTAATTGGCGTAATTTCTTTTTTTGGAGCAACATATTTTCTAATGATATATTTGATCACAAATGTGCCATATTCCTTTTTTGTATTCCGCGCATTGATGGTGTTCAGCATTTTGCCGGTAAGCGGACTTTCAGCTTGTAAATATAAAACTAATCATTCAATTCACTTAATTCCACAGTTTATCATGTATCATGCACAGATAATTAATGGCGGAAGGTTCGCCGAAATTCGAGATCGTGATTTCCTTATGGGGTCACTTGTTTTATTCATCGATTTTCTGTACTTATTTATATTGTCTTTCCATACGGGCGAATTATGGACTGACAAATGCGATGTACACAAAGACCTAACAAATAAGTTTCGTTTGGATAGTTATCTACGAAATCTTAAAAATTGAATGCGATTTCAGGTATTAAAATAATCTCATTCAAGGTGTGTTACAGTAAAATTATCGATTATACAAAATTATGGGTAACACTTTGTCGCGCTGCCAACTTTGCTCGCAATGAAATTTGGCGCGTTGCAGCTGTTTCCATTTTGTGATTTGTAGTTGTTGTTTATGCTGATGCGAATAAACTTTAATTGGCACAAAGCTGACATAAACAAATTGATTAGTATTTAATTTCCCAGTAAAAAACGCAACTGCTTAGTTGACCGAAAGCTATGGATCCGACCATATCTGTTTCTAAGGTAAACTCTGCTGGTTTTATGACATGGTAAATTGCATACATAAATTGACAAAACTCGAATTTCAATATTTACTTAGGGCTGTTTTGTACACAAAAATGGCGCCACACGCGCCCAGAAGAGGACGACCAGTAAGCGAAAATGGGTAGAGGAACCACATAAAGGTTTGCTTGGCAAGGAACTCACCTCGCAACCTTTCTATGCCGCCTACACAGAGTGCTGGAATCTGCTACACAGCCACATCCATCGGTTACAGACATCGAGCAATGCACGCACACTAGAGCAACTAATCGACTTTGTGACCGGTGACAGGGACACTAACGGCGGCAATCCGACTGATATACTCCCAACAGCGGCGCTGTTGACGGGCATCAATCAGCCGGATCATTTGAGGCAATTTGAGACATTGACACAGTGTCTACACGATCAACAGACGGCACGCGTTTGTGTATTGCAATCGCGGGATTGCGCCACGCTCAAGGTTGCCATTGAGTCAATGGTGTACAATCTAATGGAAGTCCAGTCGGAAGCAAGGGAAATTGAAGATCTACACGATGAAGACGATAATGAGGAGGGAGCTGGGAGTTTGCGTGAACGGGATCGTAAACGATTGCGTCGAAGTCAGTGCACCATTAAGCAGCTTAGGTCATGGTACATCAACAATTTTAATGCAGCTGGAAAGCAACCACCTCTGGTCATTATACTACCCGACTTCGAGTGCTTTACAGCAAGTGTTTTGCAGGATTTTATTCTCATACTCAGTGCTCAATGTGGTAGTTTGCCCTTTGTGCTGATACTCGGTGTGGCAACAGCCATGTCCACAGTACACAGTACTCTGCCCTACCATGTCAGCAGCAAGATCAGGCTTCGTGTGTTTCAGACACAACCAGCGCCAACAGGCCTTAATGAAGTGAGTAGAACAGAAAAAGGACCAGGAATGCCTGTGGAAACATGTATAACATAATTTACTTGCTCTCTTAGCTACTGGATCAGGTGTTGCTATCCCCCAAATATGCATTCCACTTGTCCGGCAAGGCTTTTAAGTTCTTGACGCACATATTTTTGTATTACGATTTCTCCATACAAGGATTCATTCAAGGCTTTAAGTATTGCTTGATGGAGCACTTTTTCGCGGGAAATGCCTTTGCGCTCTGCACAAGCTATAGTCTGGCCTTAGGACGGATCCAGCAGTTGACCCATGATGACGTTGAGACCATTAGACGCTTACCCTCGTTTCGTCCTTATGTAGAGCAGATCAATAATTGCAAACGCATCATAGCCATACTCACCGACGACGAATATCTAAAGAAAAAACTGCCGCAACTGCTACGCGATTGTCTGCTGCATTTCATGCTCTTTCGAACCTGCCTAGAGTTTTTTACGGAACTGGTTGGTGATCTGCCGCGTTGTCCGCTGGGTAAACTGCGCCGTGAACTTTATGTTAACTGCCTGAACAAGCCCATAACCCAGCAACCGGAGTTCAAAGAATGCTGGCAGATCCTTAGCTTTATGTCCAAGGAGGAGTTCATCAGCAAATTATCCAAATCCATTGAACGCACTGAGTATTTTTTGTGCGAACAAATCGAGCCCCTTGAATTGGGAGATGCTTGTGCGGCTGTAATGCGCCCCGAGTTACAATCAGTTAAGAAATTGCTTAACGATGTGGAAATTGCTTCAATAGATCACCAACAGCAAGCAAATGAATCTAATTTGTCAGCGGAAACTAATGTTTTAACAGATCTCACACATGTCGCGTCGCGACAGGAGTTGAAGGCGCAACTGTTGCAACGCACTAAACAGGATAAGCAACAGGCTATATCAGAATTTGCGTGCGCTGTGAACAAACTACTGGCCTATATTGAAACAAAGCTTGTGCTGGTTCACCTGTGTCCTTTACAAAAGGCTCCAACTTTGCACGAACTCTACGTGTTCAGCGATATATCAACAGTTCGGCGTAACATAATTGGAGCTCCACGAGCGGCACTTCACACAGCTCTTAATAATCCCCACTTCTACATGCAATGCAAGTGCTGTGAACTTCAGGATCAGTCATTACTGATGGGTACCATGCCTGATCTTTCGATTGTTTATAAATTGCATCTGGAGTGTGGTCGCATGATCAATTTATTTGACTGGTTGCAGGCATTTCGTTCAGTTCTCCGTGGCGCTGATGATCAGGATGAGCAGGATATTAACCAGGGGCAAATTGATCCGCAAATTCAGTGAGTGCAAGTCTATTATATTTCATTGTATTATAAAATTCAAAAATCCTTTTCTTTACAAACGCAGAGCTCGCTTCACTCGGGCAGTGGCCGAACTACAGTTTTTGGGCTACATAAAAATGTCGAAGCGCAAGACGGATCATGCCACACGCCTCACATGGTAGGATTAGCATAACATCGTCCAGTTTGTTATAATAAATATCTTTCTTAATAAATATCGTAAAACAAAGCAAACATTGTTATATTTGGCATCAGTCTGATGAGTGAAAAACAACATTTAAATAAACATTCAAACAAAAAAAATGAAGTAAACAACAAAATTTGTCCAAAATTACGGGGCCAAAAAAAATATATACATATACCATATAAATACATACATATATAAAAATGGATTCAGACTATGAACGTTATTTGCATCTGCGACGACCAAGGTTTACTACTGTTGTGTATGTTACAACAGTTGGTGTCATTCTTTGCTAAATTGTGCAATGGTTGCCAATTAGATACATGTAAGTTAAAAGGAGCAAATTTAAGTAATTCCTATTCTCTTTCCTCCCCAATTTGTTTCTAGTGAAAAACTCGGCAATTTACCCATATTCAAAAGTGAGATACATAAGTGTCTGTTTTTTTGGGGTAGGTTTAATTGTGCTGGTTTTTTACATATTCTTTGAGGATTTGCGCCTTAAATGGCCGATTAATGTGATATTTGGCTTTATTATAGTATGTTCTCGATTGTTTTTACTTCTTTTCATACATTTTATAATCCCTTTCAGTTTGAATGCTTCGTAATTGGAATTACACCGATAGTTGTGAACCGCTACCGTTTTCATTTTATTTTACCTATTTCGGTTGGTTTGCTGTGCTATTTATATTCATTTTAATAGGTCAATTATTGCCGGTAAGTCCTATTACAATCATTTAGCAATCTATATACTTGTATATTTAAAAACTACTTCCTTCCAGTGGGACCTTACGCTGCATCTTCCTATTCTTGTCTTAGGTTCTTTCATAGGTTTGCTATTAGGACTTTATTTTCTAATGATACGTATCACCGACAATTTTCCATATGCGCTTTTAATATACAGATCATTAATTAACATATGTCTGTTTATGGTATGTTGATTTCGTATTCATATTTATTTTAATGCAAAAACCTTTGTTGCCCAGTTTATTATGTATCATTCACAACTAATCCATGGCGGAAGATATGCCGAATTTCGACCTTTCGATTACTGGTTGGACGCACTTACTTTGTATCTTGATTTTCTTTTAATGTATCTATTCTCGTTCCAAGTGTCTCCAAAATGGAGCGACGCATGTAATTCAAACACAACATTTGTTTTTATTGTAGATTATTATATCCCTCAACTGAAAACTTCTTATTAATAAAAGTACAATTACTAAATATAATATTTAGCTAATTCTAATAGTTGTAAAAAAAATAAAAAAAAAACATGCTCCTAATGCACATACACATAATCGTCATATGTACATATGTCTGCTTGTTTGTTGGGCCACTCGTTCTGTTTTCTAGTGGTTTTACCACAGAATATGGTATTTGAAATATGGTTCAACTGTCGCATTAAGAGCATTGGTGAGGTGCGCAGAGTTTTTGTCCTGGGCGGTTAAATGGTAACAAAATGCCACGTTAGGCACATTGTTGGCAACACCCGTTGGCTCCGTGGCGCTGGTGATCAATTAGCAGAATATAAACCAGAACCAAATTGATCCGAAAATGCAGTAAGTGCAAGTCTATTACAAGTCTATTATCTCGTATATTTCATTGTTTTATAAAAATAAACCAGTAAGAAAAGCAACAGTTCGCTGCACGCGACAGTGGGATACCCTTCAACCATTGTTCTGGTGTAGTTTAATTTGTTAATTTCGTACACATATGTATGTATACATTCTTTAAAATTATTTTCGACAGATGACGCTCGCGTTTTGCGCTCGCCCGCTTCTCTTGTTAGCTGATACAAGCACTTGGTTTTAAGCACATACTTTCTTAAATAACTTTTGTGTTTATTGTCCGATCGGATAATAAGTAGATATTTTAATACGCTTAGTAAATATTTAAGTCAGAAAGTTGTATCTTTTATACAGCGCTCAAAAATTAAGTTCAAAAAATAAGTTATTGATTTGCGGGGGTGGTGGGCGTGGTACCTAAATAAACTTGATCACCTTATAGTACACAGGAGTCTTCCTGCCCAATTTGGTAACTCTACCTTTTATAATAGCTGAGATCTATGCCTTCACACAGACAGACAGATAGATAGACAGACAGACAGACAGACATCGCTCAATCGACTCTGCTTGTCATCCTGAGCAAGAATATATATATTTATGGGGTCTCCCACGCCTCCTTATGCCTGTTACATACATTTGCACAAAGTTAGTATACCCTCTTTTGACCATTTTCAATGGTCGAAGGGTATAAAAACCAGTAAGAAAAGCAACAGTCGCGCAGCAAGCGGCAGTGGTATACCCTTTGACCTACATATGTTCCCGTATAGTTTAATTTGTTAAATTCATACACATATACATATGGCACGCTTTACAATTATTCCCGACAGATGGCGCTCACGCTTGGCGCTCGCCCGCCGGTCTTGTTAGCTGACAGAAGCTTTTGGTTTTATGATCTTACTTTCTTAAATAACTTCTGTAATTATTATACCCTTCGACCATTGAAAATGGTCAAAAAAGGGTATACTAACTTTGTGCAAATGTATGTAACAGGCAGAAGGATGCGTTGGAGACCCCATAAAGTATATATATTCTTGCTCAGGATCACAAGCAGAGTCGATTGAGCCATGTCTGTCTGTCTGTCCGTCTGTCCGTCTGTCTGTGTGAACGCACAGATCTCAGCTATTATAAAAGCTAGAGTTACCAAATTTGGCAGGAAGACTATAAGCTGATCAAGTTTATTTCAAATGTTAGGTGCCACGCCCACCGCCCCCGTAAATCAAAAATTTAATTTTTGAACTCAATTTGTAAGCGCTGTATAAAAGATACAACTTTCTGACTTTAAAATATATAGTAAGCTGAATGAAATATCTACGTATTCTCCAAATTACAATCCGATCCGACAATAAACCAAAAGTTATTTAAGAAAGTATGAGCATAAAACCAAATGCTTCTGTCAGCAAACAAGAGATGCGGGCGAGCGCGAGCGCCATCTGTTGGGAATAATTGTAAAGCATGTGCATATGCATATGTGTATGAAATTCATACTATGAATTTAACAAATTAAAATACACGGGAACATAGGTCGAAGGGTATCCCACTGTCGCGTTTTGCGCGACTGTTGCTCTCGTTGTCCGATCGGATTGCAATTTGGAGAATACGTAGATACTTCATTCAGCTTAGCATATGTTAAAGTCAGAATAAATTGAGTTCAAAAATTAAATTATTGATTTACGGGGGCGGTGGGCGTGGCACCTAACATTTTAAATAAACTTGATCAGCTATAGTACACAGGAGTCTTCCTGCCAAATTTGGTAACTCTAGCTTTTATAATAGCTGAGATCTGTGCGTTCACACAGACAGACGGACAGACAGACAGACATGGCTCAATCGACTCGGCTTGTGATCTTGAGCAAGAATATATATACTTTATGGGGTCTCCAACGCATCCTTCTGCCTGTTACATACATTTGCACAAAGTTAGTATACCCTTTTTAGACCATTTTCAATGGTCGAAGGGTATACAAATTAAATAATTAATTGCGGGCGCGGTGGGCGTGGCACCCAACATTTGAAATAAAGTTCATCTGCGCCTGGTACACAGAAACCTTTATGCCAAATTTGGTCTCTCTAGTTCTTATAAAAGCTGACATCTGTGTGTTCATCTGGTCATCCATACTTCCGGACAGACAGACAAAAATGAGTTGTTCGCCTGTTACATACATTTGCACAAAGTTAGTATACCCTCTTTTAACCATTTTCAATGATCGAAGGATATAAAAATCCTTTTCTACATAAAATAAGCGCAAGACAGATCATAGCACACGCGTCATATGGTAGTATTAGTAAAACATCATGCAGCATGTCATGATAAATGTCTTTCTTAATAAATATCGTAAAACAAAGCAAACATTGTGATATTAGGTAACAGTTTAACGAGTTAAATACAACATTTAAAGTTCAAATAATAATCATTAAAAATATTGAACAAATGTTAGTAAAGAAAAGTAAAGTAAAGTTAAGCATATACATATACATATATATATAAAGAGAATGGATGCAGAATATGGACGTTATATAAATCTGCGACGACGTAGGTTTACTACCATTGTGCTTATTACAACACTTTCATTAATTCTTTTGTCCATTATGCAATGGATGCCTATCAGATCCTAGTAAGTTAATATGGAGCAAATTTAAGTAATTGCTATTTTTTTTTATTTTTTTATTTTATTTTCTAGTACAAAAACCACAAGATTTTTCGAACAAAACTATGGAGTGAGCGCCTGTACTTTTTCAGTAGGCTTAATTCTACTGGGTTTTTACATTTTCTTTGAGGATTTGCGTCTTATAGTGCCTCTAAATGCGATAATTGGCCTTATAATAGTATGTAATGGACTGTTATACCCGCTACCCAACTAAATTTTTTCAGTAGGCTTAATTTTACTGGGTATTTTCATTTTCTTTGAGGATTTGCGTCTTATAGTGCCTCTAAATGCGATAATTGGCCTTATAATAGTATGTAATGGACTGTTATACCCGCTACCCAACTAAATATAGCTTAATCAGAATTAACAGCGATAAAGTCGATATAGCCATGTCCGTCTGCTGTTTCATAAAAAATCTAGATCTCCGAGACCATATGGGCAGGGACTACAAAAAATATATCAAGTTTATTTAAGATTATAACCACGCCTCCTTCCGCCCTGTAAATTAATAAGAACCGAATTCCAAACGCAATTCAATGCAGGACAGTATTTTTTTGGTAAACACAATAACAATTAACGCCTAAATGATTTCTGAAAAGTTGGTTGCGATTGGATAATTAACACAAGTTATTTAAGAAATAATTATTATTTACTGATTTCCAAGCCGCTCCCTCCAAACTATGCAACAAAAAATACTATACTAAACATAGAAGTTGTATATTTAAGTTGAATATTCATTTGGTTATCGGGTATATCAGAGTCTAACACAAGCAACTGTAGCTTTCGTGTTTGTTTTTACTTTTCATACATTTTATAATCCATTTGCAGATCGAATGCTTCGTAATTGGAGTTGCACCGTTAGTTGTGATGCAATACCGTTTTCATTCGTATTTCAGCTTTTTCGTTTGGATTTCTGTGCTTTATATATCCATTGTAATTGGTCACTATTTGCCGGTAAGGTACTATTGCTATCACTTAAAAACCTATAAATACATATTTTAATATACCTTCCTCCAAGTGGGACCTAACGATGTATCTTCCTATGATTATCTTCAGTGCTTTCATATTTTTGATAGCAGGACTTTATTTTCTAATTATCCATGTTGTCCTCAATGTTGCATTTAGCTTCTTAATATACAGATCTTTAATTGTTTTATGTGTGATAATGGTATGTTGATTTCGCATACATAATATTTCTTTGAATGCAATTGACTTTATTGTGCAGTTTATCATGTATCATTCACAACTAATCCATGGAGACAGATTTGCTGGAATTCGACCGTTCGATTACTGGTTGGGCGCATTAATTTTGTATTCCGATTTTCTTTTATTGTATCTATTCTCGTTCCAAGTGGCTCCAAAATGGAGCGACGCATGCAATTCAAACACAACATTTGTTTTTATTTTAGATCATTATTTCCCTCAATTAACTTTTTATTAATAAAAGTACAATCACAAAATATAATATTTTTGGCAAATATGGTTGTTGGATTAAACTTATAGCTGAATTGTGTCGGAAGTAGAGATGGGCGCGGGCCTGTTTTTTGAAGCCCGGCCCGGCCCGGAACTTTTTTAAAGGGGGCCCGGCCCGGCCCGGCCCGAACCAGACTCGAATTTTTGAGGCCCGGCCCGGCACGGAACTTTTTTAAAGGAAGCCCGGCCCGGACATTTTTCAAATATTTTAACCAAAATAAGTAAATATAAATATTACAAAACAAACAAATATGGTATATTCAGTATTATATACATATTTATTGTATTATTGCAATGACCGATATGTTTCTATTTCAGTATAAAAAAAAAAATACTGACATCCATAAAAACGATATCGATTTAAACATCATTATATTTTTTGCACGCCGGGCCTTCCGGGCCTTCCGGGCTTTTACCCCTAGGCCCGGGGCCCGGCGGTAAAAGGCCCGGTAGCTGGTTTTAGGCCCCGGGCCTAAAATTGTCGAGGCCCGGCCCGGGAGGCCCGTCCCGCGCCCATCTCTAGTCGGAAGCTCATACAGAGGGACGGGCGGATTTTATGGGGTAGCAATATATTTATACATTTATTTTATTTTTATACCCTGTTTTTATGTGTTAGAGAAATAATATATTGATAACCAGTAAGAAAAGCAACAGTCGCGCAAAACGCGACAGTGGGATACCCTTCTACCTATGTTCCCGTGTAGTTTCATTTGTTAAATTCATACACATATGCATATGCACATGCTTTGAAATTAATCCCGACAGATGGCGCTCGCGCTTCGCGCTCGCCCGCCTCTCTTGTTAGCTGACAGAAGCACTTGGTGTCATGCTCATACTTTCTTAAATAACTTCTGCGATTATTGTCCGATCGGATTGTAATTTGGAGACTACGTAGATATTTCATTCAGCTTAGTATATGTTAAAGTCAGAAAGTTGTATCTTTTATACAGCGCTTACAAATTGAGTTCAAAAATTAAATTATTGATTTGTGGGGGCGGTGGGCGTGGCACCTAACATTTGAAATAAACTTGATCTGCGCCGAGTACATAGGAACCTTCATTCCAAATTTGGTGTCTCTAGCATTTATAATAGCTGAGATCTGTGTGTTCATCTGGACATCCGGACATCCGGACATCCAGACAGACAGACATGGCTCAATCAACTCGGCTAGTGATCCTGAGCAAGAATATATATACTTTGTGGGGTCTGCCACGCCTCCTTCTGCCTGTTACATACATTTGCACAAAGTTAGTATACCCTTTTTTGACCATTTTCAATGGTCGAAGGGTATAAAAACTCGCTAAAATGGGTATGCACATCAATAATATAATAGTTAAAGTCTGACTCCAGTAGTAATTTAATAGAAATAAAGCCATCTATTAATAGCACAAAAACACAAGCCTCCTTAATCAGATGCCGTTGTAAAAACTATAAAACGGAACATATGCTCCTAATGCACATACACATACGCATCATACGTATCATCATATGTATGTTTGCTTGCTTCTTGAGCCGACCACTCTCGTTCTGTTTGCTAGTGGTTTTACCACAAATTATTTGAAATATGGTGCAAGTGTCGCATTAGGAGTATTGCTGAGGTGGGCAGGGTGTTTACGCTGGCCGGTCAAATGGGAAACGTAATGGCATGTTAAGCACATTGTTGGCGACACCCTGTTTTGGGTTACGCGAACTTCAAATGGTATAAAATGAGCAGAAGTCCAGAGCATATTCGCAGTACTTTACCTTCGCTGCTCAGTGGATTGTCAACAGACATAGGAAGGAAAGCAACTACACTGTATCGAGGTACAACTGGACAAGCACAACGATGTTCACTATACTTGGTGCTCGTAAGATGGGATCCCTTATGGTTTTGCTGTTCTGTTCAAACTTTTTGATGGACATTCGAGCAGCACCACTTGAGGTTAGTTCAGGCAACTTTTGAATACTGTAACAAAGTGTGATTTACTCCTTAAATTTCTTATAGCCGACCGACATTTGCGTGTTGAGATTCGGAGAGGATTGCTCGCCAGGTAACTATCTGCACTCCGATATTTTAAGCACACCTATAAGTTTAGTTATTAAGTATATGTATATATATGAGCGTATTATTAAGTACATGTATATATTGTCCGTGTCTATATAATGGTTCAAAGTCGGATTTGCTTCAATTTTAGGTATATCTTATGATATGTAGTATAAATTGATATGCATACATAACTATATACTTTCAATGGTTTCTGATCCCTCTATCGACTGTTATCTCACCAAGCTAGGTATTTAAGGTACTATAAGTTTATCAATTGCAGCTTGCACAATTTTCGCAATATTTATTACCAACATACACCCAAGCCGAAAATATTTTAGTTGTTTTTCTTATTTCCTGCCGATTATCATAGGGTTTTCTAGCTTTGGGCTTAGGAATTAAAGCAGAAATATTATTATTTTTTTTTAATTTCTTTATTGGGAAATGGGTTGGCTGGCAAAAATCCTCAGACTGAACCCTCCGCGAGGGTGCCGGCTGGACAATGGACGCTGCAGAAGCACTGGTACAATGGGTAATTAAATAGAATTTCCTATTTGGCCAGAGGCACTGCAGGGTCTAGCTAAGGTATCGTTACAGTAATCCCCTTCGGGGTTTTCTGCAACCAAACCATGGTCTTGAGGTCTTCGAATTCAAAGATATAAATGAATAATTCTCTATTACTTTTGAATTATAATTCACAGATTTCTGGAGTAAATGAAATTCATAAAGTAAAAGTTATTTCTAATTTGATTAACAATTATCATAAGTAGAACCTGTGGCGTCCATATTGGAAATAAAATCGTGTGTAAATCATACAAAATATATGTAAATAAAGTTCTAAAATTGGTTAATTCATATGCACAAAGAGTTATTGTTTTCAATTCTGTTATTTCGAAATAGTTATAATAAATAAAAGCATATATTTCAGAAATTGTAGCTATTGTTTTAACTTTAAAGCAGAATGCAATATAGTTATTTGTTTATGATTTCTTCTTGGTTTTTGTTTAGCGAGTATAGTCAAGCGTCATTAAAAATATCAACAAAATGCTGGCCAATCCAGATTACATCAATTTGAGCGTCTCAATAGCTGCGGCAATACGTTCAACTTCTGTACGGGACTCTGTCAGTTTAGTCTCATTTGCAGCTTGCACCTCAGTTGGTACCTTGGCGGCATAATCGGATGCCTGCATGGCCTGGGTTAGCTTGCTCACAGTCTGCACCAATTGATCGCGCTTCTTGTGCAGCTTGGCAATCTCCTTGTCCGCCTCGATAAGACCTTTTAGTAGCAGATGTACCTCACATTGCCCGGATACGGTAAGAATAGCACAGCCAGCAGGGGGCTGGCTATCAAATGACACTGATGAACAGTAAGCAACGGTTGCCAAATCGCTGGCATAGCGTTTGAGTATTCCATTGGGTGCTTCATCGGTGCAGACTATGTAGGCTTCCGTCTTGGTTTTATTGGGTAAATTGTAATCGGAGCGGGCCGACCGAATGACGCGAGCTGCCTTCTGCACGAATTCCACATCCGATTCGACTTGTGTATCGCGCCAGCTTGTGTTGGCTGTAAAAGAATATTGAAATATCTTTAGGAAACAACTCCTAAAAAATATATATTTGATATTAACTTACTTGGATAGCTGGAAACGCAAATGCTGGGCGTGTTATCAGCTCGTGGCAGGCGCTGGAATAGCTCCTCCGTAATGAAAGGCATAAATGGTGAGAGCAGACGCAGTCCATAGTCCAAGCAAACATAGAGCGTACGTCTAGCTGCCGCCTGCTGCTCAGTGCTACCGCTCTGGAAGATCGGCTTCAAGCACTCCAAGTACACATCGCACACATCATACAACCAGAAAGCGTAGCACGCGCTGGTTACAGCTGCAAAATCGTAGGAATCAAAACCAGTATTGCAGGTTTCAATGGTGGCTGCCAGTCGGGATAGAATCCAGGCATCCATCTTGTTGGACTGCTTATTCAGTGTCAGTTGCGTATTGTAGCGCTCATCTCCACTGAAATAGAGCAATGCGAACTTTGTAGCATTCCACAGTTTGTTGCAGAAGAAGCGATAGCCCAGCACACGATTGATATCCAGATTAATGTCACGAGCTTGGGTAATATAAGCGCAAAGGGCAAAGCGTAGAGCATCTGAACCGCATTCGGGTATTCCCTGTGGATAGTCCTGTTTCTGGCCAGCCTTGGCTTTCTCAATCTCACGGGGATCTAGATTGGACCCAATGAGTTGCTGGTGCAGACCCTCCAGTGTAATTCCATGAATTACATCCATGGGATCGATGACATTTCCAAGAGATTTGGACATTTTACGTCCATGAGCATCACGCACCATGGGATGCAGGTAGACTTCCTTGAACGGCAATTTGCCCAATAGTTTCTGTCCAAAGAACACCATGCGAGCCACCCAGAAGAACAGTATATCATGTCCTGTTTCTAGCAAAGAAGTAGGATAGAAAGCCTCCAAGTCGCCCGTGTTATCTGGCCAGCCAAACACAGAGAAGGGGAAAAGACCTGAACTGAACCATGTATCGAGCACATCCTCGTCCTGTTGCAAAACAATCTTGCTGGCATCAACACCAAATCGTGTTGCGGCTTTGTTCAGTGCCTCCTCCTCTGTGCGTGCTACAATCCAATACTGTTCATCATCAGGCTGACAAAAGATAGAAAACGTTAGACATGACAGCGCTTCTTAAAATAAACTATGTTCCACTTACTGTGCTGGGCTTAATGCTGGCATCATTGAAACTGACATGGTAGGCGGGTATGCGATGACCCCACCACAGTTGACGGGAGACGCACCAATCGCGAATGCCCTCCATCCAATGATACCAGGTTTTGGTGTGGTGCTCCGGCACAATTTTTAATTCACCGGAACGCACAGCCTCTGTGGCGGAGGCAGCCATGTCCGAGCAGCTGACATACCACTGAGGTTTGATGAGTGGCTCCACGACATCCTTAGAACGGCTGCAAATAGGCACCACCATCGCATTGTTCAGTGTCTCACGGTATAGACCCAGTTGCTTAAGACGTTCCAGCAGTTGCTTGCGGCAGTCAAAACGCTTAAGACCGGTGAACTCGCCATAGTCACCAATGATGAAGCCATCATCATTAAAAATCGTTATAAATGGCAGATTACAGCGCTTTCCCACTTCATAATCATTAGGATCGTGAGCGGGTGTGATCTTAACGGCGCCAGTACCGAAATTCATGTCTACAAACTCATCGCAGACAATTGGCAAACGACGATCACAAAACGGATGCACCACAAATTTGTCGTGCAAATGCTTATAACGTTCATCTTGGGGATGTACTGCGACAGCAGTATCACCCAACATGGTTTCAATACGCGTGGTGGCCACAATGATCTCCTCGTCGCTATTTTCCACTTTGTAGGCAAACTTAATGAGCACACCAAACTCCACTTTTTCTTCATAGCCAGGTATGGCCAGGAAAGTGCGTCCTGGCAGCTCTACCTTGTCTACCTCAATGTCTGATATTGCGGAACGTAGTGTACACGACCAGTTTACCAAACGGGAGCTGCGATAGATGCTGCCTGCCTCGTGCAGTCGTACAAAGGCTTCGGTAACAGCGCGGCATAGTTTGGGATCCATGGTAAAGGCTACTCGCGTCCAATCGTAGGAGGAGCCAAGTGCCCTCAACTGATCATAAATGCGTCCGCCTTTCTCTTTTCTCCAGTTCCAGATGCGCTCAATAAATTTCTCTCGCCCCAAATCGTGTCGCGATAGACGTTCATCACGCCAGAGAAGCTTTTCCACAACCACCTGGGTGGCAATGCCAGCGTGATCACAGCCAGGAACCCACAGAGTGGTGCGTCCCTTCATGCGATGATACCGCGTGATCGCATCCTCGATAGCATTGGTCAAAGCGTGGCCCAAATGTAATGATCCCGTTACATTTGGCGGCGGAATAACCATGATGAATTTACCATTGGGATTAGGAGCATCAATGGATTCGCGCTATAAGTAAAAAACTGTTAGTTAAGGGTAATTTACAATCTGCGTCTGCCTTTCTTACGCCATATTCAGGTGTAAAGAAGCCCTGTTTCTCCCACCAACTGTACCACTGCGCCTCCACATAGCCCGGACTATACGCATCTGGCAGAGGTCCGCTGAGATCCTTCTTCTCGCCAGGCGCTGTCTTTGCTGTGTAAACGGCTGCCTCTTTAGTCTCTTTCGACCGTTTCTGCAAAAGAAATTTGTTATTATAACTTTCACCAATTATTAATAGACATAATAAACAGTATGCTTTACGAATATACCCTGTAATTAAGAGGTACAAGTATGCCTATATTTCTAACCGTATTAGAATGAGTTGTTTTTTTAAATTTTCTTAATCTATGAATAACCTCTGACCGATCAGACTTCCTTGGAAATATTTTCTATAGGGTACAACAATAACATAGCAAGTACTTCAAGTACATTCACTTTTAGAGATGCCTTCGTGACACGAAACTTATTGTTGTGAAACTGGAGCACATAATCAAACCAAGTTGCTTACGTCTGCATTGAGTCACTTGCATAGAAAATACACTTCATAAATGTAAAAACACGAGCAACATCAAACAACCTAACCTAGCACAGTAGGGTCTTACCTCGGGTTTCTCCTTCTTTTCACCCGCTGCAGGTGCTGCTGCTGCTTTTTTGTCCAACTTCGCCTGTAATTTGGCTAGTTTCTCAGCTTTCTTAGCCTCCTTTTCTAATTGCTTGGCCGTCTTTGGTGGCTCGCCGTCACCGGTTGGCGTTTCTGTAGTGTTTGGCTTTTCTTGTTCTGGCATTTTAGTTGATGTCTTTAGTAAAGCTGAAGTAATGTGAAACAGTTATTTTCTGATGCAACATGAGTTATTGCCTGATGCAATTTTAATTTAAGAGATTTGTTAAAAACTCACTCGTATGCGCCACAGATGAAAACGTGTGCAATGTGTGACCAGCGATGTTTTTATCGTAACATATCGATACTACTACAACATTTTTGTAGCTGCTGATGTACTCACTTAGTTATCGATGCTTTGACCGAATTATCGGCTGGGGTGCAGCTCTATCTCTCATCAATGTGTTTTAGTCAAATTTAGCAAAAAATGGTGCAAAATTTATTGTATTCGTAAAAAACTGATTAGCTCGGAGTGGCAAACTCGTTTGATCGACAAGTGCAAGTGTATGCTACTTATGTGAAATGTTAAATACCGAAATCATTGTAGAAATGCCACTGTATATTGTCAAAAGGATGAAGACGCAACGCGTTCTATTAGTTGTTGTGTAGCCTGTTTGTCTGCAAACTGATTAGACGCCAATTCAATTCAAGAAATGCATTGGCAGTCGAAAATCAAGTGCTTAACATTTGCAACATTTTAAGGATGCGAAAGTGAAAAAGAATAACAACAAATAGATAAACACATACACACATGCACACAGACACACACACACAGACACAAAAGGCATGTGCAGAAGCGCCAGCTAATCTATTGTAAATAAACCGCATACACTGCTCTATTGTGAATGCCCACTGTTCTCGGTCACGTACGCCGTCGTCGTTTGTTACTGCATCTGTGTTTTTAAGCCAAACTATTGCGAATTATATGATATTATTTATCAATATCAGTTGACGAGCCTTATGGCATGAGAAAAACCGCATCACAACTTAATTAAAGGTGAGTTCAGTATCTTTACATAATTTATATGCACTTCAAATTGCAAAGAATTTGCAAAATCGATTTTTCAATTTGCAACCATTTCCCATGTAACGAGTCAAAGTCAGAGAAGAGCAAAGCAGAGCCTTTCTCGTTAAGTGCCAAATGGAAAGGCTTTTTCTTTCTTTATCTCTTAGCAGGCATCCCTCCAGTGTTTTTTTGGCCGAGTTATGCGTCACTAGAGATTGATGTGGCTGTGCCACTTTACAAGACTTTGCTCATCAATTTGGCAATACACAGAAAGAAAAAATTACATTCGTAAATAAATATTGAAAATGATTAACTAATAATATTAGTGCAGGTTAGCCGGCCGGCTTATTCTTTTTATTTAATTCAGATTTTTTATGGTAAATACATCAATTGAATCTATCTGCTGCCGTTCACATAGATTACCATTTGACTTAAGATCAGAAAGAGAACCTCGCCCCGAAAATGAAACCGATATTCCTGGGCAACAGCTGTACTGTCCTGGGCACGGTGTTAATAACTTTGTCTAATCAAACCGACTCTGCGCCTCGTCTGGGAGTGTAAACAAAGCGTCAAACAAATGTTTGAAAAGTAAATAATAAAAAGAAGTTATTGACATGCGCACAACCCTTAAGTAAAGTCGAGCGACATCGAAAGGATAATGAAACAAAGGGCAAAGTAGAAGCTGTCGTATCCCAGACGGCAACTGACCTGCGACAAAGACAGTGCCAGTCCACAGCGGCGACAAACATCTGCTCTGCCGTTCCGAGTGTCCCAAAAGAGTGAGAGGTCCTTAGACGACGCCTGTGTCTGGTTCTGCCTCCTACCTGCTGAGCTGAGCTGCACGGGAAAGGGAACAAAGTTCAATGTACGCCTGCGCAAACATTTCGCATACTGAACTTGCAGCTGCGGCAGGATCGTGATTTTCTTGAGTTTTTCTCTGTATTCCCTTATGCACTTCCTTTCCTACTCAAATGCAAAAGCGGAAATCTCAAATTTTTGTAACACTTCTCGCTGACAACTTGTATGTAATCTCTTTGCAACGATCACACTCGCTCGCATATCTTATCCTGGTTCTCGCCCTATAAGGGCGCAACTAGAGATGGTAGGGGGCAGTAGCTACCGGTTTTTTAGGCCCAAAAACAAGTTGCTACGAACGCAATTTGAAACTTTGATGGATGTATGTGTGTGTGTGTCTGTGTGTGTATTTGGAGTACTGTTCCATGATTGGGGCGATCGTGTCCCTATCTACGGGTCGCCTTCGTTCACGTATTGAATTACAAACGAGAGAGCGATTGCTCATTAAGCTGCATTGCTGACAGTCTCAGGAAAAAGTCTGGTCTGATATGCTGCTTTACTTTGTTATCTTTGATATATGCATATGCTGGCAGGGCGTGTAAGGCGAGCTTCGTCTGTCCTGGGGGGCCATGCAGGTAGAATACAGTTAGATACAGCTGTGGCCATCATATTGGTATTTTATTTAAAAAGACTATAATTTAATTGATAAAGACAGCTGCAACTGCAACATATCTTATGGCAGATATCTGTATTTTTATATAAAGACATTGGTTTACTAACTATTAGCTACTTGTTAAAAAACACGCGGTTAGTTCTTCTATTCAATCTACTTTTGACGGCTCACAAATCACACAACTGTTTTGAAACACACACACATACGCACACTCATTTAGTTTGAAGCACAACCAATCAATCGACGAGCATCAGCTGCCAAAATTGAAATAGAAAATGGAACTGAAACAGAGCTGCAGATGCCAGCGAAAATATTGTGGGTACTTGGTCCTTTGGCGCATGCCACAGCGGGTCCAGCATTTATCTTCGAGTATTGTAGTTCGTTCAAGGGAACTCCCAGACAGACAGTTCAAACAGATGTCTTGCCACACAGCACAGCTCGGCACAGTTCACAATCAATGCAACAGCGGGCAGCAGCTGTATACCTGGGTTAGGTCCCGACTCCGACACTGTTCCTACTCTCTCATTCACATTCGTTTCTCTCTCTCTCTCTATCTCTCTGGCTGTTTCTCGGTTGCTTGCAGCCGTCGTTGTCGTCGTGGCATTCATTATCATTACCTTTTCGAACTGGCGACAGCAGCTGCTCAGGCTATGGCTCGGCTGGGCAGAGCAGCAGCTGCTGCTGCTGTAGCAGTTTCAGTCGATTCGGGCTGGAAGGCCTAAGCACTTGAAGTGCAAGTGCTGGCAGTGCTACAGAGGAGGAGTTGGCAGCAACATTTTGTGGCTGCTGTTGCTGCAGTCAGCTGGTCGGCCTATAGCTTTGGCCGTTGTCCTGACCGACCCTATACACACCACCAACATCCACACATTACTTATGGGGATGTTGCCAAAAATCAGCTGTTTTTGCGCAATGTTTATAAACAAAATGTGCGTCAGAATAACCCTTAGACATGTCTGCTGCTGGTCTTGCCTATATGTGTATATATATGTATATATATTTGGAACCACCACTGAGCACGGGTAGAGTCAGCGCCAGTGCCAGTGCCTGACTCAGAGTCAGAGCAACCACCGCCGGCACACACGAGACCATGTCCACGACCTACTTTGGCGCACTGACTCTGGGCCACATGGCGCATGGGGTGGTTCCGCTCACAACAACAACGACGGCGGCCTCAGACGGCCTTTGTAGGTGCAAGGACGTTCGACTGCCGGGGAAATCCCCAACATGAGTGTAGCCCACAAACACAGGGAGGGCTCCGGCACCGGCACTAGAGCTAGCAACCACCAAGGGGAGGTGAGCAGCAAGGCACCGACCACCATGTACTCTGCTGCTCCGTGTACTCTTGGTCATGTGCTTAACCCACCACCAAGAACAGAACGGGAGCAACAAAAGAGGCGATAACAGCGACACCACCTTGCAGTTCAGTTCATTGGCATGTGCCGGCATGTGTCATCATCCTCATTCACACAACGTCTTCGTCACTTTTAGGGGTTTTCCCAAAAAAACCAAAACGGAAAAAGTAGAAAACCAAAACAAAGTGCTACTTGGTGGTAGTTAGAGTCGCGCTCCCATTCATAAAGTACGAGTATGGTCATAACATAAACATACCCCCGTTATTCCGTGGACTTACTTACCCGGATATAGCGTATTGTTTGTTTTGACTGCTGGCTCTATAGGTGGTGTTTGGCATAGATTTCCCGACCTAATCGCAGGTGCATGCATCTATCTATATGTATGGTATTTATAGTATAGACAACCCCCTCAACTTCACTCTTACTCAACAGGTCGTCCTTCTGAGTGTTTGCACTACTACAAGTGTGTGTGTGTGTCAGTATCCGATTGAGGGTAATTAATATTTTTTTGGGGTTATGCAATGACATTGACCCATGTTTGATATCGGCAAAAAGGGGGTGAAGGTCGTAAGGGACTACCATCATATGGTGGGTGGTACACGGATGGGAACACAGAGTTTTGGAATTTCAGCAATAATATCAAATACTTTTCAAAATAAAAGCGCAGGGAAATTGAAAATTCATTGCATACTTTTGAGCAATCAAAATTGGATCAAAGAAGAGACTAGATACTATCGGTAATATAATGTTGAACTATAAGAAAATGTATTAAAAAAGTAAAGAATTCAAATCAAGTTTATATTAAAATTTCCTAAATGAAGGAAAAGATTTCTGGAATGCGAAAGGAGTTGAAAGAAAATACTTAAATCAAAGAAGAAGTCAACGAGAAGAAAAAATCAACTATATCGGTATGATAGATATGAGAGAAATAAGCAATAACTTATCAATTTTACTATAAGGATACTTTACGTTCTTGAAAAGATGTACATTTATATTTTATCTCGATAATAAAATCTGAAATATGTTATTAAATAGTAGAAGTAATTAGTATTAAATATGTTATGTATGTTCCTCGATTTTCTCCAAAGACTTTTTTCTAGAAACGTATTTAAACTTTATTGAAATGGAGCCCTTTCTTCAAGTCCTTGATATATGGCCTCATTCTCTACTACAGTGAAATTGGAGCACTTTCATAGTGAAAAGTAAAAACGAGATGAGGGCAACCTTCAAGCGGCTGTTTTCCCTGTTTTCCTGCCAGGATTCTACACTTGAACACGCGCGTCGCCAGTAACTTATAACTGTTTCGACTCATTTTTCACTGCTTACAACTTTTTTTCTACTTAGTTATTTTTCGCTTTCAAAATGGCGACGACGTCTGACCAAAAACAAAATCAATGCACGGCAACGTGCGTAGACAGCAGCAGCAACAACAACATTAGAAACAACAACAACAATAATAAGAGAAGCACCAGACACGAGAAAACGAACACGAACACACGAAAATTTGCAGCGCAAATCAAATGGCGAACAATGGCGGACAACAGCAAACAAGGCAGAAAGGCAAACGCAAAAGAGAATTAATTTGATTGCGGCGGCAGCTGGGCGCAAATGCAGCTGAGAGAGAGAGGCAGTGTCAAATAAGAGCGAGTGTGGTGGGGTGAGGCGCACAGATGAGGTGGGGTGAGGTATGGTGAGGTTGGGTGAGTAAGCAGTGCAATGCGACTGCGCGCGAAGCAGCGTAGAAAGATGTGGAAGGCAGCAACGAAAGCTTCACTGTTTGTATGCAACAACACGAACAACAACAATTATGATATGCATAATGGCGGCCAGAGAGATCCAAACATAGAAACAAGAATTGGCAGGGCTGCCATATCTACTGAAATATCAGTAAAAATACTGATTTCGATTCTTATTTATTTTTTTTAAATCTACTAAGTTTGTGCGAGCCATCTGGCAACCCTTAGACTTGATGTAAAGAAAGGATATTTAGACTAAAATGTAACAAACGACAGTGGCAAATGTAAAGCAAAACAAAGCAACGAAACGAAACGAGCCATACAAAAAAAAGAAGTAAGAAGAAAAAACAACACAGTTGTGCAATTGAGATAACAAAAGGAAACTTGAAAAAGGGGACGCGCGCTTTGCTTTTTCTCTCTGTATGACGCGTGTGCTATAAGCCTCACAAAAGGATATAAAACGGGCGCAGGCAGAGGCAGCAGCAGCAGCGGCACAGCATAATAAATTAATGTATATTGCTGTTGTTGTTGTTGTTGCTGTAGCTCGAGCTGGCAGCAGCAGCTGAGGCCGTTGACGAATTGAAATTTTATGAGAAAATGAAATTGTATTAGAAATATGCTGTGTGAATCACACTCGAGGCACACACACACATGCGCATACACACACACACAGGCGCAGTCGTAGGCACGCACTCTAAGGATGTCGTGTAGAGGGGACGCGCATTATGGCGGTCTCTACGCGCTTTCGTTGCTGTCGACGCTGACTGCGACAGCAGCAGCAGGACGACGTCATCGCCAGTTGTTGTTTCTGTTCTCTGGTTGTTATAGTTGTTGTTGTTGCTTTAGCTGCTGCTGCTGTTTGGATTCTTGTTCCTGTTTTCGCTTTTTACCGTTCAGTCAATGACCACATTGTGTACACAGGCGTGTACGTGTGTGTGTTTGTTGTGTGTGTATGTTTGTTTTGTGTGTGTGTCTGTGTCTTTAATGTGTGTGTGTGTCGTGCATGTCCTGCCGGAAGTTGACGCCGCCGCTTGGTCATTCTCGTCGCTTTTGCCAAGCTCGCTGCGACGCTGAGCTCGCCGCGTTCGTTCTCTCTCTCTCTGTCTCTGTGTGTTTCTCTCTCCCTCTCTTTCGGGCTTGACGTTCCGCTTGAGCTACTTTTGAAAAAAACAAGTTTGCTGTGTTGTTGCTGTCTGCGCGCAGGATCTGGCTCTGGCTGCGGCTGCGGCTCCCCAAAAGTGCACTTTAGCTTCCTTTTTGTGTCGGTTTTTTGTGCTTCTACTGCTTCTTTCCTCTTTCAATATTCACTTCTTTGGTCCTGTGCGCATACAGCCTTTTGCGTCACGCTTTGATCCTGCCGTTCTCCTGCTGCTGCTACTTTTCATTCTCCTTTTCGCTTGTTCCGGCCTTATATCACCCATCCTTGCCACATACCATTTCCATAGGCGTTGCCCAGCTAATGACATGTTGTAAATTATATACGCGCATGTATGTGTGTGTGTGTCTGTATGTGTGTGTGTGCAACGATTAATACTGCATTCTCTTTCTTCTTGTAATTAGTTTAGTTTCGCTTTAACGGTGTGCCTGCTTAAATTTGACATAAGTAAAAGGCTTTATCGTCTATGGTAAGACATGAACATTATATATTGCTAGACAACTTCTCAAACAGGATGCAAGATCTTCAATAAAAGAAGAAAATTTTTATTTACGAGTATAAGTTACTTTGCATAACAAAAATATGTGTATCTATGTACATATTTTACAGATAAGGAACAAGTTTTGTTACTGGCAGAAATACTAAAGATCATTTCAAATTTATTGTATATAAATTTACTCTTGTATTTATGGACACAGCGCACATGAATATTGGCTGAAGGATGCAAACATATTCATTTATCAGACTGACTTAACTGCAAAGGAAATGATTGACAAGAATACCGCTTGTCATTGAACTTAAGAGAATCAAAGTAGTTCGTTCTCTAACCCATATCAAACTCGAAAAAGTTTTTAAAACCAAAAGAAACCTGTAATTGAAACCATCAACATGTTCGAGCTACTTAAAGTGGATAAATTGACATTTTACATATGTATGTGACGTGTATTCCTGGAAATATCACAGAAATATCACATCATCTGTAGATTTTAAAGTGTCTAGAGATAGAGAGAGAGAGAAGCCACTCAAGAGCGTATGTACATATATAAAGTGCCTCGTGATCGTATCGCTAAGATCTTGTGCATAGATTAGCGTAGAATCTCAGTTAATCCTGCGCTAACTACAACGGACTAAAATGAAGCATAATTATGGGTTCAACTGAGTTCTTCTCTATCTCTCTCTTTCTGTCTGTTTCTCTCTCTCTCTTTCACTCAGTTTGTCCTTCTCTGTGTCTCTGCATCGCTCTCACCTGGCTTAGTTGCAGGAGGTTCACGTTGCGAATTCGATGCATCTCGTTTTGTCGATTTTCGAGAACAAAACAATCTTTGTCAGGAGGAGGGTTGGGGGGACTCTGTTCTGCCAAAAATGCGTTGTATTGTTCTGCACGAACAACTGCCGCTTTTCCTCGTTTAGCATTTTCCACACACACACACAGAAAGAGAGAGAGACGCATACACGCGCGTCTATCATTCATTGTGGCTGTCAAACTTGTTTTTGCTCTCGTTCTTCGTGTGCCTCGCTCTTTTGGTTTTCCTTGCACATTACGCTTTCCTACAGTCATTCGCATTAAAAGGACAACGCTCTGTCTGTCTGCCTGTGTGTGTGTATGTGTGTGCTGCGCGCTGTCGGCGTCGCTGTTGGCTGCGCCGCTGTCGGCCTGAGCACGTCCTCGTCCTCGCCAGGCTCGTCGTGGTTTCAGTTTACGTTCGCAGCTCCGACAGCTCAGACATGTTGCTGACCCGCGCCCGTTTGCCGTCGTGTGTGTGTTTATAGCGCAGCAGTTGATGAAACAGAATACAAACAAACAGAATACACACGTACACGTACACATACAAAATATATATTCAACTTATATATCAATTTAGAAATCGTAATTTGATTTTTGATTCGTCAAAAAAAGAAATTCAGCGCAAACTCGACAAACAACAAATGAATTTTGTGTCAAATAAACAACAACAACAAATTGTGCAATTGTGCAAAGTGTTTCGGAAAGAGCGAAAATAAAGCCAGAGAGAGAGAGAGCGAATGTAGCACAGCAAAAAAAAAGGTTACCATCTCAAAAAGTTCAGTTAAACCAAAGAAACGAAAGCAAAAGCAAATGAAAATGTGCAATAAACTAAAACTACAAAAATTATAAACAATTGGGATTTATACAACGAGCAAGCAAAACATACTAAACACAGAAAGAGAGAGAGAGGAAAAAAGAAAGAGCAACGAAGCGCACACAAGTGAGTTATAAATTTTAAAAATTTTCATATACACAATGCATATTCCTTGTATACCAAATGCCACACACACACAAACACAGAGAGACAAACTTAGAGGCGACACACACACACATGTCGCTCTCACATCGACTCGCTACTTTTGTATCGTCCTTTCCCTTTCCCACATGCGGCATCCCGTTTACTCTTTGTTCCTAGCCAAATAGTGCGCACTCGTCGTGCGCTCTTCGTCTCTCCGCATCGTCGTTCGTCCTGTCGTTCGTATTCGTGTTCGTGCTCCGCTCTCTCGTCGGGTGGTGGTACAGTTTTCTGCGTACACCAAAATTGCGTAAATTTTTCCTGCCATGTAGTTGACTTGCATGTCTCGCACGGCGCTGTCCTCCTCGTCGTCGTCGTCATCGTTGGTTGTCGTTCTCATCGTTGTCATCGCCATAATCGTCGTCGTCCTTGTATTCCCTGTTTTTCGCTGCTCCTGTTATCGTTGTCGTCGAGCTTTCAATTTGTTGTTTATTCATCATCAATTAATTGTTCAGATTTCAGTAATATTATCCACAAGAGGTTTGTACCTATTCTCTGCTCCAACTATTTATTCTTATTGGGCGTGTGTTTTTCTTTCTTTCTTCCTCCATGCATATTATGCTTTTCATAGTACCCCCTTTTGTTCCGGTCAGCAGCGCCATTTTAATTGCTGCCCCTTTTTATGTTTCTTCATTTATTCGCGTTTTTTGGAATACAAATCTTTAGCTTGTATTAACTGCTTGAACATAATTAATTTGGCATTTAGTTTGTTATCACGACTTTCTTAGCCACTCAAGAATTATACACATTTTTCATAGATATATTTGCACCTTTTCATAGATATATTTGTGTGTGTGTACATGTTTTGTATGTATCGCATTAATCCAGAAAAGCAAAGACAGTTGAGGAATAAGAAAACTTATTCAAAGTGTTGAAAGTTAAAGCAGCACATACTTATAAAAGTTACAAAAATATTATAATCCTTATTGTGAAACTAGCAGAGACATTGACAATTAGTTATAGTTCATTTGCAGATCATTATCTGATCAATAAGTTTCATGATATGTGTGTTAAAGTGTGCAATATATGTAAATTATGTTTTCATATAAAGAGAACTATGAGAACTAAGTCGTATATAGTACGATTTTATGTAAATGTTCTTCAGTTGGTTACAGCAAAGCTAAAGATTTTGATTTCCAAGCCTTCTTGGATTGTTTGTTATACTGAATTTTCAGATCTTTCTTTATATTTTTGTATGGAACATCTTATTGTCTCTTATATGGGTTTCTCTACTGATCTATATGATACATCTTTTAACTTTTTTTAACGAGTTTACAGCAAATAATCTTTTCTGTATATATTTAAATGAAATAATTCTTAAATTTCACAGCACTTTAAGAAATAAATAAACGTAAATATAACATTAATATATATTGTAGTATTAAGTTTGATGTAGCTGTAGCTAATCATCAATGCGAGATCAATGCACCTTTTTTTCTCAGGCACAGGCCATAAACAACAACAACAACTGCCTGGCTGCATATCCTGCCAGCCTACCGATCCTGAGCCTGATCCCTGCCCCTGCCCTTGCTCCTGTCATGCCTTTGCCTGTGCGTATTTTTGTTGTTGCTGTCCCATTCAAAAAGGGCGCTCACTCGACTAAAGAAAAAAATTGCAGCTGTTTCCCTGTTTGCTTGGCAACAACAACAACAACAACGGCAGCAGCAGCAGCAGCAACAACAACTGGCTTCAGCAAGAGCAGAAGCAGGGGTCGCGCTCAGGCAGCAGATGCATGCGGCTAGCTGGCAGTCTTTGTAAATCTCTCTCTCTCTTTCTCTCTCTTTCGTGCTTTCTGCTAAACAGTTACAGATCGAGTAGGAAGAAGAGGAACTACAAAACGATACAATGTCCGATATACCACGTATTATGGTATTCCGTCCCACCTGGGAGGAGTTCAAGGACTTTCCCAAATATATTGCATATATGGAATCGACGGGTGCCCACAAGGCTGGCCTGGCCAAGGTGGTGCCGCCGGCTGAGTGGGTGCCACGGCGCAGTGGCTATGTTAATTTGGATGCATTGAATGTGACAATACCAGCGCCAATTTGCCAAGTGGTAACCGGCAAACAGGGCTACTATCAACAGATCAATATACAAAAGAAACCGCTGACTGTTAAGCAGTTTAGCGAATTGGCCAGCACAGAACGTTATGCCACGCCAAAGCATTTCGATTTCGAAGATCTGGAACGTAAATACTGGAAGAACATCACCTATGTGGCGCCCATATACGGTGCCGATGTCAGTGGCAGCATAACAGACTCCGATCAGGATGTAAGTGAATCTATATAGTAGTAAATTTTATATGTGGCAAGGAAACTGGTCTCATTTGGGCCTCGTATATCGTGTTCGCAGAGCTGGAACATCAATCGACTGGGCAGCATATTGGACTTTGTCAACAAGGACTATAATATACAGATAGATGGCGTAAATACTGCCTACTTGTACTTTGGCATGTGGAAGACAACCTTTGCCTGGCACACAGAGGATATGGATTTGTATTCGATTAATTATCTACACTTTGGGGCACCCAAGACGTGGTATGTGGTGCCACCGGAATATGGCCGTAGGCTCGAGAAGGTTGCCAATCAGTATTTTCCGGCCAGTTACAAGAACTGCAATGGGTATTTGCGTCATAAAATGACATTGATATCGCCACAGATACTCAAGCAGCACAATGTGCCAGTTAACAAGGTACATAAAGACAAAGAAGGAAGCGAAGTAGTTGAATCTCTTTTCATTACATTTACCTACCTTTTACTGTACAGATCACACAGGAGTCGGGGGAGATAATGATAACGTTTCCATTTGGTTATCATGCTGGCTTCAATCACGGCTTCAATTGCGCCGAATCGACAAATTTTGCCATGGAACGCTGGATTGAGTACGGCAAGCGTGCAACGCAATGTACCTGCAGCAATGATATGGTAAAGATCTCAATGGATACGTTTGTGAAGCGTTTCCAAAGTGAAAAATACGAAGCCTGGCTGGAGGGACGCGATATGGGGCGACATCCAGAAGATCCGCCGAATGCGGTGCCAACACCAGCGCTGCTGCCACCGCATCTCAATGCGCTGTTGTGTGATAAGAAGTGCGTGCATATATAGAACAACAATTTCCAGTAGAAATAGCTAATCTATTACCCTCTTGATGTCTCTTTTTTCCCCTTAGAATGAAGAAGCAATGCAATCCCACCAAGGCAAAGAGCTTCAAGGAGCGCAATCCCGATTTGGACTTGGATGAAATCCAACAGAATCCAAATGTGCCCGACGATGTGAAGGCCATGTTGAAGGAGAGTGTATTAACGCTGCACGAAGAAGACGCTGACTATCAGCCCGAAGAAACGATGAGTCTGCAGAGTCCCGCCGACTTCAAGACCAAGCAGGAGTTGCTTGAGTACATGGACGATGGCACCGGTGAGACAGCAGCGCTGCCCCCATTGACTATTTGTTTCAGTATCAAAACCCCTTTCTCCCTCTCTCTCTCTCTCTTCGTTGCTTTATTTGTTCTACTCAACAGAGGACGACGATGAGGAGGAGGACTTCAAGCGTCGCAAACAGAAGCGCAAATACGATGCGGACTACGATGATGATTGGCTGGCGAGCAAGCGTCGCAGAAACTCCTCGCGCAACAGCAGTCGTGGTCGCAGTCCGCGCGCCAACAACAACAAAGATGATCGCTCCATATCGCCGGCATCCTCCAATTCAACGTCCTCCACATCGCGTGCGGCACGTGGTGGTGGCTCACGTGCCAAGGCGAATTCAACGCCGCGAAAAACACCAACGCGGCGAAAAAAAGAGGTGCTGCCAACGGGCAGCAGTAACAACAGCAGCAGTACAGCAGCAGCAGCGGCAACCAGAGACATTACAGCAGCATTAACAGCAGCAGCAATATCACCAACACCAGCAGCAGCAGCAACAATATCATCTGCGACAACAGTAGCAGCAGCAGCAGCAACAACAACAGCAGCTGCTGACGTCGGTGTAGGTGAGAGCAACAACAACAGCAACAGCAGCAACATAGTGAACAACAACAGCAGCAGCAACGCAACAACTACAACAATCACAACTACAGCAACAACAAGAACCTTAGTTACAAATGATTCACAATCATCATCATCATCCAGCATCATCATTGAGCAAACGAGCAATCCACCAGCAAATCCTGCATCCCGTTAACTAACAACAAACTATATCCATAATATCCACATCCATCCTGAATAATCATCAATATTTTCATTTCCAAACTCATCCACGCATTCTCCACAGTCGCGCGCTTGTGTGTGTTTTCTCCACTTCGTCGTTAAACTTTTCGTTTCATTTCGCTTTCTTTCTTTTATGTTTTCAAATCAACAACAACTTCTTTTGCATAACGTAAATTGAAAATTGTCTTTTAAAAATGTGTGTCCTACTTTGTAAGCGCCTGACAAAAATATATACGAGAGAGTTATACATATATATATACAATATAAAGAAGAATGAATAAGAAAAGAAAATAACTATGCTATACAAAAACTAACCAAAAACCAAAACTGTTTTACTAAATATCAACTGTGTGTATCAAGAGAACATTCGACTTGGTTGGGCTGCTGCAATTTCATCGGTTCTTTCCACCTTCAACATTCACTTTAGGTTTGATCGGCTCGACACGTTGTGCTTTTCTCTCGCTTTCTCTCACGCTGTTTTCTCCCCCCCCCCACCCCCCTCACTCACTTCCCTAGTCGCTTCATCTGCCTCTGTGTGTGTGCGTATGTGTGCGCATGTGTGTGTGTGTGCCGCTTTTAAACTCCCACGCTTACATGCCACCATAACAACAACAACAACAACACCTACTACCACCAAACACAACAACAATTACAATGATCGCACAAATAATACAAATCTCGACACAATTTTTACAGATGCCAAACGCAGGCTCAACGAACAACAACAACATCAACAACAACAACAACAGCAGCAACCGTTGCAATTCATGCAACAAGCCCGTAAATTTGAGGGAAAAATACCAAAAATAAGTCAACAACAAAGCGCCAACTGCAGCGCAACTGCAACTGCAACAGCAACACGAACCACATCTAGTCAGCCGCAAATTGCCAACATGTTGCCCGCAGCCAATACACTAAATGGCATTCCACAGCAGCAGCAGCAACAACAGCAGCAGCAGCAACAATACAGCAGCACAGACGGCAACGTCTATCAGCTGCAGAACGAAATACTCTGTGATGCGAATGGACAAGCAACAACAACAGCGACGGCCACATATCAGACAACAGTTGCCGCCGCCGTTGCGAGCAGCAACAGCAGCCCGCAACACCACCAACAGCAGCATCAGCAGCAACATCAACACCAGCAGCAGCAACAACATGTTGCCGGTAAGTTAGCAACTCTTTTTTTCAATTGTTGTTTTGTAGTTTTTGCTTTCGTTTTGTGTGCTCGTAACAATTTGGTATTTAATTGGTATTCTTTTGGTATTAAACATAACTTAGCAAGACTAACCATTGTTTTTTTTTCATTTCCAACACGATTCCAATTGGCGCTCATCGTTATCATTTTCATTAACAATGCATTGATTAAACAAAATATTATTTTGTAGTATTTTCTTTGGTTTCATTTGAAGTTGTTTATTTGAAGAAAAATCAATTTTATGTTGCATTTTTCGTTGTTGTGCTGGCTCTTCCATTTGCGGTGTTTTCTACTACTTAATGGGCTCAGAATATGTCAAACCCCGATATAGAAATATACATATGTATGTGTGTTGTGTGAATTCAGTTGATGCGCATTTCATTGAAAACTAATACAGAAAATTCGAAAAATTCAACGCATTCTATCAAATCAATAACAAATCGCTTATCAATTCTCTCTTCGACACTCTTTTTACACTCTCCATAACATTTTGAGCAAACCTTATCTGCTCTCTCGCCTCACTGTGAAGAAATTTAAAGCATATTCATTAATTTTAAACATAAATAAATGCACAATATCAACACAGGGCCCAAAAAACATGATAGTAAACTGATAATTGTGCCACAAGCCCAAAACATATTTATTTACTTATTAAATTATTCTTATTATGATGATTATTATTATTATTTATTTAGTGTATGTATTGAGTTTATTTATATCTGATTTAGTTTATTTTATAAGCTTTATTTGGTTCATAATGGAAGGACGGAGAATTGAGTAATAAACCTCGATAAGTTATGGGTTTGTTTCACTTGCGTAGTGCTCAATTCCAGCATTTTCCATTATGAACTCTGATCGTAGCTTATTTTTGCTTAGATGTATTTGCATTTTGTGATTTTATTTTTATTTTAAGTATTTTCTACTTATTTTAATCTTATTGGAATCTCTAGACTGTAAATTTGTATTATTATTTGAGAATTACGATTACTAGAATTGTTGAATCTATTTCGTTTCAATTGCAACTGTATGAACCGAAGAAAGAATACCAAACTATAAATATAATCAGTAGAAACTAAGTAAAGAAAGCAAAAACAAAAATCAATTCACTCATCTTTTGCTATGTAGATAATACAGGTGCGGGATATGGGATATATAATATGCTATATGCCCCAAGTAAAGCCTGTTTGTATCGATTATTTGTAGAGGGGTGGCAACACTATCGTATTTACTATCGATAGCACATTAAAGAGAGTACTATCGATAGTTTTGGCACTCCAATTTGTAGTTTATCATTTTGCACACACAACATTTAATTGAATTTGTTTTCGGTATGTAATTTTGAGTGAATTGTTGATTGATTTCGATTACGATTACGATTACTATTTCGATTTCGAATGATTTTCGAATTGATTTATTGATTATTTATGCAAATATTACATTGAAACACATCTTTTATATATGAACCGAACCGAATATGTACTTTCAATCAATATAAACAAAAGACAATGTGGTCACAACTATTAGTTCGTCCTCCATCCTGCATACGAACGCCACGTCTAACGGATCAGCGGACGGACAACAGCAGCAACAGCAGCAGCAGCAGCAACAACAACAGCCACAATATCATTATATAACAACAACGGGAGAGGATGGCCAGACGCCGACGACAATAGTCTTTGAGAACTACAACGGAGGATTGCCAACGGCGACGGCGGTTAGCGCCGCCCCAGCGACAACGGCAACAACTCCAGTGATTGGTGCTGCCACAACTGCGGCGACAACAGGAGCAACAACAACAACAGCACTAGTGAACACAGATGGAACCATTATCGAGTTCGATGGCAGCACGTACGAGGAGTATCATGTGCTGAAGAGTGAGCCGGGCAGCAGTGACTGCCTGAGCAATGGCAGCAGCGCTGTGGCGGCAGATATCATTAAGTATGAGCCGCAACATGTGGGCGATGAGGAGGAACTAATGGAGGAGGACGAGGAGACAGCGCTGCAGGTGAAATACGAGGAGCAGAGCATGGAGCATGAGCATGAGTTCGAGGAATATCATGTGATCAAGGCCGAAGTGGAGGCTGAGGCCGCCGAAGCAGCAGCCGGCACCACAAGCTACACCATCTCGGGCAGCGGGCAACAGCAGCAGCAGCAGCAACAACAGTCACAGCAGCAGCATGCCATCAATGATGCATTGCCCGGCATGATGTCCAAGGCGGCGGCGGCGAAGCAGAAGCGAAAGCGTAAAACGCGCGTCATTGCGGAGGACGAACAGGGCGAATATCTGGAGAAGATGAGCGTACGTGGACTGGACATTGCGCGCTACGAGCACATCATTGATGGCGTCGCCTATTGCCTGGTCTGTGCCAAGAACGACATCTTCAAGACGTTCAAGAACAAGTACAGCTTCCAGCGACACGCGTATCTCTTCCACGAGGGACAGAATCGCAAGATATTCGCCTGCCCCATTTGCAACAAGGAGTTCTCGCGCCCCGACAAGATGAAGATGCACAAGAAGGACAAGCACGGGGATGTCCCCATGCCACCTTCGGCAACGGCGACGCCACAGAAATCCGATACGGCAGCAACGCCCGCAGCCAAGCGGCCGCGTACGTCACGTACACCGCGGGTGCGTAAGCTGAAAGCGGGCGACGGCACCACGCCCAGCAATACGCCCACCAAGAAGCGATTGGCGCAAATTGACAGTGTGCTGGATGAGGTGCAGAATGCCGAAGTGGATCAGCAGCAGCAGCAGCAACAGTTGCAGCAACAGCAACAGCAGCAGGCAACATCAGCAGTAACACAACAGCAACAACAGCAGCAGCAGCAACAACAGCAGCAGCAACAACAACAGCCGCAACAGTTGCAGACGTTGCCATCGCTGGACTTCAGCGGCATGATACTGCCTGGTGGTGCGCAGTTGGCGCTGGCCAATCCAGGCGCCAGCAGCTCCATGGCCTTGCAACGCGGGCAGGCGACGCCAACGCAAACGGCACAGCCGACAACGACAACACTCATCTACTCCAATCAGCTGGAGTTGCAGCAGGCACTGTTGCAGCAACAGTTGCAGGGCCAGAGCATCATGATTCAGGACCAGGCGGGCAATTTGGTGCCACTGCAGCTGGACGGCACGCAGACGATATACACCACAGCGCCAGCGCCGGCGCCACAACGACAGCAACAGCAACCGGCAACGTATCAGCAGCAGCAGACGCAGCAGGTGGTCACCAGCAGTCAGGCGCAAACGCAACCCACGCACTACGAGCTGGACAATGTGACGTATCTGAGCTCGAATGCCACAGCCACGCCCACGCTGCCCAACGATCAACAGCAGCAACATCAGCAGCAACAACAACACGTCATTGGCACTGTGCAAAGCTATCAGATACTTACACCCGATGGCCTGCAGAGCTTCCAGCCCAAACTGGAGCCCAGCGAATTGGGGGATCTCTGTCCGTACTCAATGAGTGCCACAGCGGCGCCTCAGTACACGTTCACGACGCACGCCAGCACACAGCCCACGTTGAATGCGAATGCACTCGATGCGCAAACGCAGCAACAGCAGCAGCAGCAACAGCATCATCAGCAGCAACATCACCACCAGCAGCAGCAGTCACAACAGCAACAGCTGCTGCAGCAGCATCAGTTCGGACACAATCCGCATCAACAGTTTATGGAGCTGAAGAATGAGCTGCTGATAAAGAGCAGCGATGCCTACACGCTGGACGCCACCTCCATGTACCACCTGCCCTTCTCGCCCACCTCGATGATAAATGCGGTCAACGATGTGAATACCTCGTCCCTGCTGGAGACCAAAGAGATTAGGTAAACCCAACAACTAACATTCTATGCTATCTACCTCCCTCCCTCTCTCTCCCTCTCTCTCTCTGTCTGCATCTTTCTATCGATCTACCTTTTTATTATGCCAGCTAATCGTAAGCTCTTTAGACTCGCTCTCTCACTCTCTTCTAGTACTCGCTCTCTATCTGTCTAACCCCCTCTCTCTCTCTCTTATCAGTTTGTTGCGTAGTCGACGGTGGCGCTGCGATATTGTTGCAGCTGCTGTTTCGTTTCCATTTCGTTGCGTTTCCATTTTATAATTTCACTTTTAGTGTTGAACAACGTCGCGCCAGCTACTAAAATAATTCATAAATAACTCAATTTCGAAAGAATAAAGCCAACTGTAAACAGAATTAACAACACTTAGATTATAATTTCAATAATTGTCTCGTAGTCTACACGAATATATATATATAAATTGTATATAAGTATAATTTAAATTTGATTTAACAATTAATCGAATATTATTGTAGTTATTTATCCTTTGAATTGTGCATTTATTTATAGTTTATATGGTATTTATTTATTGTATATTTCTGTCTTCTGTTCGGCTTATTGTTGCTAAAAACATATAAACATTGAGTGTTAACATTTATCAAATGACACAGCAGAAGAACACAGACAAAACAAATATTTATGTATGTGTAAATAATATTCAACTTTTGTAATCTTTTGCTTTTGGAATTTTCACATAATTCAATTTTATTCAATGCGATTTTGTTCTTTTTTTTCTTTCTTTCTTGTTTTATTTTATGTACACAAAACCAACCCACCAACCAAACAATCAAATGAATTCGCAAATAACCGAATAACTCATAAACAATAAATAGCTACGATATATCAGAAGCCGTGCTTCTAGCGCTCTGAGAACCCTCAACAAGAACAACAACTACAACAACAAGAGATAAAAACAACAACAACAACTGCAGCCAAAGTACCAAATACAAAAAAAAAGTATAAACAAATTTTAAATTGTTTAAAAAGCAAAGGATGCAAGTTCCTCCTTCGAGCGTAAAGAAAAGAAAAGCAACGCAAATGGAAACCATTTACAATGTTAGCTCTGCGCGGAAGATCCGCCACATAACTTCCCATATATATATATTTACATATATATATATATATACATATATTATCTAATTTGTCAGATATATATATGTATCAGTTAACAGCTGTGCTTATATAGCGCTTCAAAACATCTCCACATAATACTCAAAATCTCATTTAACACCTCAAACAACACTCTTGACACTAACACACTAGTGTGTGTGCGTGGGTGTGTGTGCGAGTGTGTGTGAACACAACAAGCACAACAACTCGCTTTTAATTACTTTTGTGCACCTCATCAACATTTCATTTGCATTGAACACAATTCATAATAAAAACAAACTTAAGAAAGAAAACAATACAAAAGTTCAAAAAAATGGGACGTTTTAGTGCAAGGTATGTGTACTTTTTTATTCGCTTTATTTATTTGTTTTAATATTTAATGGGTTTATTAACAAAATGTTTGTTTGTTGTCTCATGTTTTGACCTTTAAATAACACCATCATTTTGAGGGAATAAATCGCAGGAATCATTAAGCATTTATTCATTTTATGTTTCTACCTTCAATTGGGAATTCTTTTGGGTTTCTTTACACGTTATTTAATTTAATTCATTTTCATTTTGCATTCCTAATTGGCCTAACGAATTGGTAACCAAAACAAACTTAACTGGATATGATATATCCACAAACCCCGTGTACATAACCCTGTGACCCTCATCTCTCACCCAGCTTCGCTTTGAAGAACTTTTCATTTACTAACCCCAAAGAAAAAAACATGAAGAAATTCTAACAAAATAAATTAAAAAAAAAATGCAAATTTTCAATATTAAAAAAAATGTTTTTCTTTTTCATTTTTCTCATTTTATGTTCCGCCCTCCCGTTGTGTTTATGTTTTGTGTTGTTGTTTTTCAACATTATGATTTGCACACAAAATTCATAAACATGCGACACAACAACAACAACAACAACATCATCACAAAAGGTTCTTCTAAACAACAACAACAACAACAATGCTACAAGAGCAATCACAGCCAGTTCAAGCGGCCATACACACCACGCAACAACAACAGCAACACTCAGAACAACATGCACAACAACAACAACAATAACAGCTGGCAGCGCATCCCTCACAATGGGTTTGTCATGAAACAAACAAATTTAGCCGCTCTCCTTGGCGACAGCAGCAGCAGCAACAATATTAATCAAAGCAAGAGCAACATTGGCAGCCGCAACAATTGCTCTAGCAACAGCAGCAGCAATCGTAGCGCCGCTGTCAGTTTCGTCGACAAGTTCGCTGACTTTCTCACACATATCCGTAGCACTTGCCCAACCGTCTCCAAAGTGCAAATGAATCCTAATAATTACAATGCTGTTTCATCTCTCATTCCCAATTCTAACAACAACAGCAATGGCAACAGCAGCAGCAACAGCGGCGGCACTGCCAGCAGCAACACAAACAACAATAACAACAATAACGTAAGCAGCAGCAACGGCATCAAAGCGACAATTGGCAAGAAGACGCCAGTGATATTGCTCGCAGCACGTGGCGCTGGTCACAAAACACTGCAGCAGCAGCAGCAACAACAACAGCATCCGCCTCTCAGTCTCATCAATGGCAGCGCAGCGGGTACGGCAGGCAAAGCGGCGGTCACTTTGGTGCGTCTTAATGCCAACGCCAGCAATCGCAGTCGTCAGATTATTATCACGCCAGACGCAGCTAGTCTGCAGCAGCAACAACAGCAACAACAGCAGCAACAGCAACAACAGCAGCAGCAGCAGCAACAACAGCAGCAGCAGCAACTAATTGAGCAAGAGCTGGAGGAGGAAGAGGAACAGCTGATCGATGAGGATGAAGTGTATGAAGATGATGCAGCTGCTCTTAATGCCGCCTTGTCCTCGTCGACAGCACAAATTCTACGCAAATTCCGCATACCCAAGGGCACCGCACTGACAGCCAAGGCTGGAGGCGATGGTTATCTGGCCATGCCCACGCCAACGCCTTCGCCGCCCGTTGCTGCTGTGGGAGCAGGCACTGTAACGCTGGATGCGTCTGGCTATGTCGATAACACCGATGACATCATCGAAGAGCTCAATGAGGATGATCTGGTCGAGGAGGTCATCGATGAGGAGGCCACCTGCGAGGAACAGCAAGTGTTGTTGCAGCAGCAGCAACAACAGCAAGCAGCTGCTGGTGACAACGACGGTCTCGATCTGAGCAGCACCAGCAATCAGAACAATAACAATGCAACGGCAGCAACAGCAGCAGCAGAAACAACAACATCAGCCATGCTGTTGCAAGCGCCGCAGCAGCAACAACAGCCGGCAGCGCTGCAGCTGCAAACTGTGGGCCCTAACGGCACCGTCACCTGCTTCAACTTGCCGCCAAATACAATTCTGGTGCAGTCATCCGATGGCAGCATCATTGCTCACCCCAGCAAGGCTGGACAACAGCAGCTCATTGTTTTGCCCGCCGATTGGCCAACGAATGCTGTGTCCCTCTCAGCCGAGACGGCAGCAACAGCAGCGGCAGCGCCTGCAGCAGCGCAGCCTGCACAGCAGACGCAAACGTTGCTACTGACTGCAGATGGCACTGCCATACCAATAATGGCGCCACTGCAGCAGCATCAACAGCATCAGCAGCAGCAGCAGCACCAACAGCAGCAGCAACAGGCCGCAGCTGTTGCTGCTGCAGCGCAACTATTTGCTGCGTAGGGTCTAATGGGTGGCCAAATGGGTCGATTTTTGAACAATGCCACAATAATGCCAACAACATATTTCTTTTAGACGCGTTGCGCCAGCCCCAAGGCAACACCGGATGCGGCACAGCCACAGCCCCCAACCGTTGCCTTGCTGCACGTGCAACACGAAGTAGCGATTCTAGTTATCAGTTTCTTTTATCCTTCCAAAACCCGACCAACTTGTTCAAGGGCAGCAAACAAAAATCGACACATTTGGCCACCAAACAGAGAAAGCAAAAGAAAACAAACCAAAACAAAAACGAAATGAATGTCAAATCAAAAAAAAAGTATGAAAGTAATCAATCTATAGGATCAGCCAAGTTAAACTTAATGAAAACCCGACTCAATTGTAAAGCTATGCGAAACTGATATTACATAATGTTAATGTGCATACCAAATTTATTTTTCTATCAATTATAAACCTAAACACACACACACACACACATTTTTCGATATAAATTGTCGAAAAGAATCCTATGAATGCCTATATACATATGGTATATATACTTATATATTACTGTAATCTTATGTTTATGTTCATGTTGTGCGCAAATGCAATTTCAAATGTTGTTCCACACAAACACACACACAGAGACACACACACCCTCACTTACACACAGACACATTATTCAACTAAATTATTTTTATAATCTTAAGTAGTCTAAGTGCAAAAACAAAAGAGAATCCACCTACGAGACGCCCGAGCCCAGTTTTTATTCACATAACAATTTGCACCGCTGCAAAGTTTGTGTTAAACTTAATTTTACGTTAAATTCAAACTACGTTGTATTATTATTAACAAAGAAAAAGCGAAAACAACAAACAATATCGAAAGATAACTAACTCATAATTTCAGCTTACTAAACACACTAATTTAATTAAACTACTTGAACACCGTACTATATAATTATACATATTCATAAATATGTATAATCTGTTCCTTTGCTGCTATGTAACGTACGTTTTTTGAGAATATTTCTGCCTACGACTCCCCCTCCCCCCTCGTCCCTCTATCATAATTTATTTACACTCATTTCATCCTTTTATTGTTGTTCGTCATCGTCCCCCCCATCACCCCCAGCGCACCTTCATCCGACCCTCCCGATATGTTGTATATTTTTTAAACGACAAGCTACTTGTATAATTATCATATACATTTTATTTGCAATTTTGTTAAGCCATCCGACATAAGAAGATTAACACATAGCACTGACCTAAGTTTGTTAATACTTAAGCCTGGTCCCAGAGAGTTAAGATCAATGTATTTTTCATACACATACACAAACATACACACAAGAAAATTGAAAGAAACTGAAGTTATTAAGATTAAGCCTAAAAGAACTATTATATAATACTAATGGAAGACAATGATTCAAAGCATATTTATATATAAGAGAAAAAGCAAAAGGGAAAAACGAAATATAATATTGAAAAGTGAATTACACTTTTTGTAAGATAAATAATTAGTTGGTAAGTTGTAACGGAATAACGAAACTTCAAGCAAATAATTAAGCAACATGCGTAGAATACATTATGTATAAAAAACTCTATAAATAACGTACACTTAAACATATATGGAAATAAAAAATATATATATTTATTATAAACAAACGAAAAATACAATTACAAAAAAATAAAGAATAAAATTATAAATTATAAAAAGAAAGGAAATCGAGCAATATTCCGATTATATTTCAGGCGATTTAAATCAAGGTAAGCTTTAAAATGGCCGATAAGGAGGATTGAAGTACCACAATGCCTTCCCAACTGAATGTATAGTATATGTATTTATGTATATATATTTATATTTATTTCAATGTTGGCTGGTGTAACATTAACAAAAACTATAGCTAGGCTTGAAATTCACATCTGCATAGTATATATGTACATGTATGTATCTGTATATATAACTTCATACATATAGTATTAACAAGAAATCTGGCGTCTAATCGCTAATCCGTGCATACACGACAGCCGTGCGGGAAGGTGCGTAGATTTGGATGAAATTCGTGCGTCCAGCATAGCCCCAGGGATCCGAAACATGCTTGCAATTAGTGTCAACGCGATTGTGGCCACCGAAGAGTGGATCATCTGTGGAGAGCACCGCCTGGTAGGTGCCCGCCCAGTTGGTGCCCACACGGTAATCAGTGAAGCTTTGCGTCGGATGGAAATTGAAGACAAACACAAGGCCAGCCCGCTCGAAGGCGATTGTCTTGTCGCCCTGATGCTTCCAGCTGACGTAGGCAGGTCCAGTGTGCAGCCAGCCGTAGCGTTCCTCCAGCTCATTCATGGCACGATCGAACTCGTTAAGGTATTTATACTTGAGCATTGGATCGTCCACCAGATTCCATTGTCGGCGCGCATAGTGATACGAGTCATTGTTGCCGACACGCGGAAAGTCAAGCCACTCTGGGTGTCCGAACTCGTTGCCCATAAAATTGAGATATGCCTCACCGCCCAGTGAGTGCGTAATGAGGCGTATCATCTTGTGCAGCGCCAGGCCGCGATCAATGATCAGCGACGAGTCAGACAGTGTGGACATGTGCGTGTACATTTCCTTGTCCATCAGCCAGAAGGCAATTGTCTTGTCACCCACCAGGGCCTGATCGTGCGACTCGGCATACGCCACAGTGTTCTCCATCCAGCGTCGATTGGTCAGTGTATGCACCACATTGCCAATGTCCCACTCATCATCGCTCTGCTCCTTAAGCAGCTCGATCCATTTGTCTGGAATGGCCATGCCCAGACGATAATCAAAGCCAATGCCGCCCTCCGAGACGGGGCGACACAATGTGGGCATGCCGGAGACATCCTTAAGAGAAAAAGATAGAAACATTGTAGGTAAAGAGTACATCCAGTTGATTAACTAAGGCTTGCCTCTGCTATGGTTATAATATCCGGATCGAGTTGGTGCAGCATGTGATTGGCCAGTCCCAGATAGTTAAGGGAATCCGTGTCCACATTGAGGCCGAAGTACTCGTTGTAGTCGCCGCTGAAGCCCTCGCCAATGCCGCGTGAATGATACAACATAGAAGTGACACCATCGAAGCGATAGCCATCGAAGTTATACTCGTCGTGCCACCAGCGCAGATTGGACAACAGGAAGCGCAGCACCTCGTGCTCCGTATAGTTGAACAGACGACTGTCCCACAGCGAATGTTCACCGCGGGCGCCATCGTGGAAGAAGCCGGCATTGGTGCCGTCGAATTGATTGAGTCCATCCTGGACGTTCTTGGAAGCATGGGAATGCACCACATCGAGCAGCACGTACAATCCCTGGGCATGTGCCACATCGATCATACGCTTCAGCTGCTCCGGATTGCCATAACGACTGGACGCGGCAAAGAAGCTGGTCACCTGGTAGCCAAAGCTGGCATAGTAAGCGTGCTCCATAATGGCCATCACCTGAATGCAGTTGTAGCCTTGGCGCTTTATACGCGGCACAATGCGATCGGCGAACTCATCGTAGCTACCGACGCGCGGCTCCTGCGATGCAATGCCCACATGGCACTCGTAGATGCGCAACGACTTGGGCTTGGCCGGACGCGAATGCTGACGCTGATAGCGCTCCGATGCCGGTGGCTGCCACACATATTGCTTATAGTTGACACCCTGATTGGCCGACTTGGGTGGCTGCACGACGTACTTGGCCCACGGCGACAGGCGATCAAGCAGCTGACCATGCTGATTGCGAATGATGACCTTAATCTCGCTGAGATGTTTAATCGGAGCACTGCCATCAGCGTTCGCTGGCAAATGCAGTTCCCATTTGCCGAAAGGAAGCTTCTTGAACGGATGCGATTCCCAGTGCCAGTTGTCTGTTTGAATTTGAAATTAAATTTGAGTTGAAATTGTTATCGATAAACATGTTTAGGTCACCCTAGGAGCCAGGGATACTCACTGAAGTCACCGGTTAGATACACATCCCTTGCACCCGGCGCCCATTCGCGTGCTATGACTGAGTTATCCTGCTGAAAGTGCAGGCCATAATATTTATAGCCCTGAGTGAACTCGTCGATGCCGCCCTCACACTGATCGATCTTGCCAATCCATTCCTTTAGGACGCCATGTCTAGCGAACAGAGAGAATGGAAAACAAAATCAAAACACGGAAATAAAATTGAGTGTGCTCAAGGCCAAGGCAAGAACAGATGACGCGACGGCTGCTCCAAATGTTTGTAGCACGCACGCAGCGCCCACGGCGGCAGCAGAGACGAAGTAAATTAGACGTTAATGACCTTCATATGACATTGGTCAACGCAGTTTTTCCAACTGCACCTGGCGTCGCCGCTACAAACACAGTTGATATGATTATGCAGCGTACAACAACAACATCAATCCGTGTTTGTTGTTTTATGCCCCGTTCCAAACCAATGGGTGCTTATCAGCCGGCATCAAGTTTGGATTACATGACGGGCGTCGCGCGCGTTGTTGCTTGCATTATTGCCTTTGCTCCGTGCGTTTTGTGTTTTTGTTTCTATGAACTTCTCAACTCACCGGCGGCGTATCTCCCGCTCGAAAGGCTTCAGATAGCCGTCCATTTCGAGGAGCTTATCAATGTCCTTAACCTCTACGTTCATAGCGTCGCCCATGTCGCACAATCACAATCAGAAAAAATAATTAAACAGCTAATGGAAAAGAACTTGCGCACCCGCCGGCGCTGCCTGCAAATTGAGAACTGCGATGTATGCCGAGAACTGGCCCCAACACTAAAGCTTTGCCCGAGAGCTTTTTTGCAGGCGGCGTCGGCATGAAGCAACAGCTGTTCGCGCTGCTTCTTCTTTATTGTTGTGTTTTGTTGCGCTTATTCGCGCATATAAACAACAACATAGCAATTAATGGCATAGTGCTGCTGCTGATAAGAGAGTGGAAGGTGATAATGCGAGTTTGGACTCACATGCATAGGTACATGTACATACACACACAAGCACACGGCAACGATGCTGGCATGTTAATTGGCATCGATTACCAATACGATTACCGTTGACATCTTTGAACCGGCGCCACAGAATTGATTGGCGTTTTTATTATGTAAAGGTTGAATAGAATATTACAAAGTTTTTACATTAAAATAATCGTTGCTATGTCGTGCACATAATATGCAAATTTCATAGAGCTTATTAGAGCAATGTAAAGGTTGAAACGGAACATTCACTATTCATTACTCATTACATTCAATACCATTGTATATCATGAACTTCTATTTTAATCTTAGCTTTGGCGCCAATGTAATTACAAATGCTTATGTGACCATACATTTTTTTGTTTCGATAAGCTATTGTAAATATATCGATACTTATCAGATAAGTTATCAAACGCATCGCTGACCTCTGGCTGAGGTGCATACCAACCACAAACAGCTGTTCAACTCAGCGGCCATTTGCAGTCTGTTTTAGCGTCGCGGGTGTGAAGGAAGGCTCTTCGTTTCTTACGTTTAGTTTTAAGTTTCGCGCTTTTTACTAAATGCCGGTGTCGCCCAAATTAAGTTAGACACAGCATAAAGCAACGGTGGGTGTTCGCGACAGTGAACTAAATTTAAATTGGTCGATAACATATTACTAATAATATGTATATTTGCTTAGGCATTTTGTATGTTTTAAACGTTTATTACTTACACAAACACAACAACAAGAAGATAAAATGGGTCGCAGCCGCAGTCCCGCTTCGCCCGCACACAGACGAAGGGAAAAGGAGCGGACAGAGCGTAAAAAACGACGAGAACGACGCTCAAGAGAAAGAGAAGCTATCGGCGTTGGAGGCACAGGCAGCAGCAGCAATCGTCGTGACCGGGAACGTGATCGCGAACGAGAGCGTGAACGTGACCGAAGCCGCAGCCGTGATAGAGAACGTGTGCGGGGCAGGCGTTCTAGGTGAATAAGCAAGTGTAGTGTACCAAACCATCACGATAAGTATAAAGTAATAGAAATTTATTACTTAATTAACAATATAAGGCATGATAAATTAAGTACAAAGCATGGCAAAGGGAATATATTTTGGAACAAGTTATCAGAACTGGTTCAGATGAACGAGTATGACAGTATTTAAACAGTATTCCATGCAACCCTGTTTCTGTTTTGACAGTTCAACTAGTTCCCTCTCTATAGCACATTTGTTCTTTTTCGGCAACCGCTCAGCAAATTACCACGTGAAGTGAAATTCGCGAATTTCATCACAAAAAGCAACGAATAACGAAATAAAAAGAGTAAAAAGAAAAGAGCAGCAAGTGCTGAGCATTAGTAACCTATCATAGTAGACAACAGTCGCAGTAAATAAATACCAAATCAACAAACATAAAATGGCGTTACGCGTGCAGTTCGAGAACAACGATGACATTGGCGTCTTCAGTAAATTAACAAACACATATTGCCTGGTTGCCATCGGTGGATCGGAGACTTTCTACAGTGCCTACGAAGCCGAGCTGGCCGAGACTATCCCCGTGATTCATGCAAACATCGGAGGCTGCCGCATCATTGGCCGCCTCACAGTGGGCAATCGTAACGGGTTGCTGGTGCCACATTCCACCACAGACGAAGAGCTGCAGCATTTGCGCAACAGTTTGCCCGATGCCGTTAAGATTCAGCGAGTGGAGGAACGTTTGTCCGCGCTGGGCAATGTGATTGCCTGCAACGACTATGTGGCCTTGGTGCACCCCGATTTGGATAAGGAAACTGAAGAGATTATCGCCGACGTACTGAAGGTCGAAGTTTTCCGTCAGACTATTGCCGACAATACGCTGGTCGGCTCCTACACAGTGCTTAGCAATCAGGGTGGCATGGTGCATCCCAAGACGAGCATACAGGACCAGGATGAGTTGTCGTCACTGCTGCAAGTGCCTCTCGTTGCTGGCACAGTCAATCGTGGCAGTGAAGTTCTGGCGGCAGGCATGATCGTTAACGACTGGATATCGTTTGTGGGCATGAATACAACGGCCACCGAAATCTCTGTTATCGAGAGTGTATTCAAACTGAACCAGGCACAGCCGGCGACGGTGACAACAAAGCTGCGTGCAGCACTCATCGAGGAGATGTCCTAGGCTTGCAGCTAACTCTATATAGAAATTTAAGAAATACAAAACACACATATATACATTTTGTTATCTTTTGTAAACTGTCAGTCGAAATATAAGGAATCCACACAAGAATTCTATCGTAAACCGGTTGGTTGCATCGGGCGAAAAGGTGTCGCATTTCATAATTAAATCCTCAAATTGCAAATTTACCACTTCAAGATCTGCAGTTTAATATTCATTGAAATAAGCCTGCTCTAGTTTTATTATACATTCATACATATATTTATATATGTAGTACCTTTAAATTTAAATGCAATCAACTTCCACTTCATTAAGAAAGGGGCCGCGTCGCCTCATCATTATTATTCCACAGATCCCGTTCACGAGGCTCTGGACCATCAACGTCGCGTCGCGCCACACGCAACAATTCGGGTGCAGCTGCAACTGCGGAACGTCCGCAGATAAATGAAGCCGATCTGGAGGGTAAATCACCGGAAGAGGTTGAGATGCTGAAGACAATGGGCTTTTGCACATTTGACACCACCAAGAACAAGAAAGTCGAGGGCAACGATGTCGGCGAAGTGCATGTGATCCTCAAGCGCAAGTATCGCCAGTATATGAATCGCAAGGGTGGCTTCAATCGCCCGCTCGACTTTGTCGCATAGCAGGCGACTAGTTTTTTTTCTACTGCTACATTTTTTCACGTTCTTTGGCGATCTGTCGTACATCATAATGACGACAACGCCAAAGCGACGGACCTGCAATTTTATGCAATAGACCGGTTTACAAAATTTTACAAATTTGCCAGACAAAATTTCCACCACACCATATACACAAGAACAAACAGCAACACATACATACAAATACCTCATATGCTAAATGCTAGTTATTTAGTAATTTAAGTTACTTGCGTTGTTTTAAAATTAGCTTTTACGCGCCTTAAAAAACACGACGAAAAGTTAATTTTACAACAATGGCAACCCTAACACCCTCCCACAAATGTAACTGAAAGCTCAGTGCTCACAAAAAAAAAGTCTAAATATTTTCAAAAATACCGATAATTGTAAGACATGTGGCAACACTTGTTGCATGCGGTCATTTTTAAATTCCTTTTTGGTACCGTTTGAGTTGATTTTCATTTGCTTTCAGTTGCATTTGCCAACGATAAATGCACTCGATTAATGCTTTTTGAATATTTAAAGTAATTACAATTGTTTTTTGTCGCACAAAAATCACTTACACTTTTTATAACGTTTGCGATACCCTAAAGAAATGCTAAACAAACATACGAATTAACTGCAAGTTCCAAATTTAACTCACAAAACACTCACACACACATACAATTACTTAAAGTATTTGAAAACATACAAACACATACAAAATACTCCGAACCTCCCCCCAAGAATATTCCTTTTTTCCCCCACAAACTTCCTCCATACGCTGCAATAGTACAATTTTTACAACCAAACAAATATATATCAAATATATATTTTATATATAGAAATTTATTTATACACACACACACACCAAGTACCTACAAACCCCGTAAACTCCCTACCGTTATAAACCCAACTTAACAATAGCCATAGCCATTTGTTTAGAATGTTATTTGTTGTAATTTACCAATCATAAACCAACAGTTAATTCATTTATCACAAGTGCCAAGTGAGAAAACGCAACGCTGCAGGCAAATTAATCAAGTTAAAGGTGCAGACGCAAATGAAATAAATATAATATACAATCTTTTGTACTTTTTATACTAATGATCGACAATGTACACGCAATAGTTATTAATTTGGCAACTAATAATAACTAAAAACAAATACCAATTCGGCCAGTTCACACACAACACACATACATTATAATTTCTTTGTAGATTTTCATACTACGAAATTGCAGGAATTTATTATCTTTATTTAAGACATTAAAATAAAACGGAATACACAAATAAATGTATAAAAATGTAAATGATTCGACTAGTTTCGCTCTTGTTCGTTTTTTAAGTTACAAAAAATATGTAAATTATTAAAAAACCATCATCAAAATTAGAAAAAATGAAATGAACCTGCATTTTATTTCAATATTATTGTCGGAATCCGACGACAGGGAGTGTTATTATATCCAATTACTGCAAAAAAACAGATAAGCTTCACGGAAACCCACACATACATATATGGTACATATATGATGGATCCTGAAAACATGCAAAGTAAGTATAGTTTCACATTTTTTGGTGATTTTCGAGTATATATTTGTCTAAATTTTATATATTCCAAACTCACGCAAATACATACGTACATTCATAATAATAGTATATTTTAAAGTATTTATAAGGGACTTGTTTCACATGTGAAATTACACTTTATTAAAATACGCATTAATTAATTTTCCTTTATAATTATCAGATGAATTGAATTCTTAATTATTTGTTTTGTTTTTTTGCTCGTTGCATTTGTTTATTCTTCAGCTCAAAATTTATTTGGTCGCTTTTCTCTTTTAGTTTTTTTTATATATCTTATTATCTTGATCATCAAGGGCGTTTTAAATGCAATATTTGCATTCGTTTATTGACGAAAGACACATATATTTCATTAGTAATGTAATGCGCAAATGTAATACAATTTGCAATTTTATTGAATTAAGTAAAGAAATAATGTTGTCAATAATTGCAATAATTAATGCGAACACATGGGGAAAGATGAGGGTAATAATGCATTGCAAGTAATTAAACATAAGTCTAAATATTAATTTAGTTATTGTTACGCTTGTATAATTAGGAAATACATAAGGTGCTAGGGACGCGATTGGCATACTTTGTGATGGCTGCTTAATCAACTCGTATAGGACAAATTTGCAGCAGTAGAAGATGGAAAGCATTTTATGTTGCGGTTGTTGTGCGTGAAAATTGAAATCAGTTATGAACAGGCACAGCGTATCTGCAACAATTGGCAGACGATGTTGGTGTGCCATTGTTTATTGTGTAATGTTTTATGTTAGTCTTTTTTGTTGCCACCCCTCATCGTTATTCCGGCCCCAAAAAGGGAGCCGCACACTCTAATCCTTTCGTGGCTTACGCTTGCGCACCTGTTCAGTGCTGGGCTTATCTGTTATCTCGGGCGCTTCATCTCCGGCCTGATTCTTCGGCTTGACTTCGTTGTCAACCTTCTTGTTTCGTGCCGTATCGCCGGTTTCCTCCTTGTTCTCCTGCTGCTCCTCGTCCTCCTCTTCGTCTTCATCATCTTCCTGGTCTTCCTCAGCATCGTCACTGTTTTGTTCATCATCCTCAGGTGTAGCAGCTTCATCATCGTCTTCGATATCCTCTGTGGCCAAATCCTCGACTCCCTCTGCCAGATTGTCTTGCGATTCGGAGAAACTCTGACGTGACGACTTCTTTGGCGGATACACAAAGTCCACGATGCATACAAGCAACAGCCCCAAAGCAGCGCCTACAAAGATGGTGGCAATCGCGAACAGAGCATAAGATCCCCAAGTGGGCAGTCCATATTCATCTTGAAGGCGTGCGTTGAAGTCCTTAAAGAGTGTTTGGGTGTGCTATTAGTTCAATATACATAATATACGATGCATGATATGATTGCTAGCTTCACCTCAATTTAACTTAATTGTAATCGATCATAAAAAGGCTTTTCACCCAATAATAATAACAATTGCAGCAGTGTGCAATGCTCTACGAATAAATGAGACAGACAAGAATAACCTTTTGGCCCATTCGAGGCTGATAAGCTTCCGCATGCGTGCATTGAACTAACGAGCAGAGGAACTTCTCTCTATACAGACAATGTTTATAAAGCGTGATTCACATTTAGATTAACATCTTGAGCATCGTTGCATATATAGAATATACAACAATTTTCCCAAAATGTTACTATAAGCAAGCCATTGATAAACAAAGGTGATGTTGTTGTACCTTTAGAGTGTGCGACAGCTTGAAGAAATAGGATAGCAAGGACATGTGGATGGTGTCGGGTTTCTTCCAGGAAGAGAGTGGCTCAATGGCTTGCCATGACTTCTTCTTTAGGAAATACAGCAGAGCATCAGCGTCGCGAGCACCCCGATACTGGCGAAATTCTCCATCCTTGACGCTGAAAGTGAATTTGAAGTGAGTGGAGACACAGAATGTGAGGTATTCAGGCTATACATACTGATAAATGGTCGGCAAAGCAGTGACAAAGAAACGTCCACTTAGTGATGGTGAAGTTGTCACATCGATTTTAGCCACATTCACATTGACATCTTTAGCTGTGTTGGCATAGCGCTCCCATACGGGCGCCAAGTTCTTGCATGCGGGACACCAGGGAGCAAAGCTGTAAATAAAAATACAATTTAAAATTAAACTAGAGATAAGGAGAATGGGACAGCAGCTGAACTGCTTATGGTATATGTACATAGATAAGATCCCCACGATAGAGAGCAATGCTTTCTTAAATCGATACATTCAGGGGGCCAGACGTAATTTGCCTATACTTAACATATGTACTGTATACAATTTAAATTGTATGTAACGGCATATTCTGTACGAGCTGTACCACATGTTAACTAAAAATAATCATAATTCAACTGAAATAGCAAAAAATAAAAAAGGCAGCTGAAAATGGTTGGCAAATAACAGGTGTAAATGTTCTAACTGCATGCAAAGGCAAAGCTGTTACCGGTCATGACTCAGACCACCGCGAGGCAGCCAATCAGCTATGCACAACGCACAAAGCAACACACAGCATGCAACACATTCCTGAGAACAAGCTCCCTTCTTCTTCATCATCATCCCATTCTTGTTGTAGTTGTTGTTGCCGGCAACACCCGATACAAACTGCGTCTGCGTTGACTTTTATCATATAATATTGCCCTAGACTTTGAATTACTTACAATTCGATCATCCATTCGCCATTCAGCATAAGTTGCCAGTTATCTTCATCCAATTCAATAAGATTTCCAGTTGGCTTTGAAACTTTTGTGGACGCTGACGACGCCGCAGCCAACAGCGTGACGATGACACATGACGCGGCTAAAATTCGTAAATAACAACGCATTGCAAGAAATTGGCCACTTTTTTGCCAGGTATCACGTATACAAAAAAATGTGTTTATTGATCCGTAAAATATTTTACTTTACTCCTTTGTTTCAACAAAGTTTTTATGTTTAAAACGACATAAAAAAATTGCGGACTCAGGGGTGTCCGGTTAAAACTAGAGATGAACGATTTTTATTGTGATTTTTCCCAAGTAATTTCAGTTGCACCGCCGGCAGAGAAGTTGACATCGATAGGTTTGACAGAAGTTGCCCAATTAGAAGTATCGATAAGACATTGACCAATCTCAAAAAACCGATAACATACTCTTATAAATTCCGATTGCAACGATACAATACATCGATATCAATTGGATAATTTTGGTCATTATCCGATAAGAAAGTCGAATAAAAACAAAGAAAAATCTAATATCAACTTCAACAACAAAATTGACATATTTAATAGTTGCAAAATTTGTGTATTGCCGTGCCAGAATGGCTAACAACTACCTACAGCCTGTGAATGACCATTTTGATATCGACAAATTTGCGGACGTTGATGATGATTTGTTTTTGAAGAACACGAGAACCAGACCAGGCCACAAAGCACAGCGCAGTACTAATCCGTTTGATAATGTTGATGATGACGAGTTATCTTCGACGTCGTCACTTGCCGCCCAAAGACAGGCCTACGCTGAGAAACGCAGGGAGATTGAGCAGCGCACTCTGGACTCAACGCAGAAAAGTTTGGGTAGATACATAGATGGTTTCATTGTGTCAAGGGGCGTTTACAATTACTAACTGTTGAATCATTCATTTAGTTTTGCTCTATGAAACCGAAGATGTTGGCAAGGCGACAGCTGTAGAGCTGGCGCGGCAGCGGGAGCAGTTGGAGAAGACATCGCAGCAATTGGATGAAATTAACTCAACTTTGCGATTTAGCCAACGTCACTTGAATGGGCTGAAAAGTGTATTTGGCGGCCTGAAAAACTATCTGTCGGGCAATCGAGACCCGCCGCCGATGGCAACTGGCTCGCCTACTGGAAGCCAAGTATCTCAGGAAACTAATAGCAATGTCAATGCAGGAGCAGGAGCAGCAGCCGCAGGAGCAACAGCTTCCGCTGTGTCGCCAACAGAGCGCTATGATAATCATCCAGTAAGCCGCATACGCGATGATTCCAGTACCTATCGGCAGCGCCAAATGCAGCAACAGCAGCGGGCGGCCAATCCTTTCCAGCAACAGTTGGAATCGAATCTCGATGATATGTGTGATAATTTGTCGCGTTTAAAATTCCTAGCCACCGATTTAGGAACTGAAATCGAATCCCAGAACGATTTGTTGGACAACATGAACTACAAAATTGAAAATGTGGACTCCAAAATGGTTAAACAAAATAAGGATATGAATAAGCTTCTGAGAAAATGAATTTAGGCAGATCTTAAACCCTATAATCATTGTTTATACATTCTAAATCATATCACATATTGAAAACATCAAATAAGTGTTTATTCGCCATCATTAAGCATTCCTTGTTTAATTTATTAGTTTGTATTTTATGCACCAAAAAGATATTTGTATGAAAAAGATGTTTGGTATTTGAATGTTATAAGTGTTCATTTTCAAAAAAAACTTTAAATAAATAACATTAATTTACATCTTATTCATTTTCCATGGTCCAAGGTATATTTTTATTCTTGCCTACATCCAGATGAGTGCTGCATACCAGACTTTAAGTAGCTAAATTTCCAACACTGCATATTAGACTTCAAGTAGGTTTATTTGCAACACTGGGTTCGATAATAAATCGCCATATCAGATTATCGATAGACTTCTTAAGCGCTTGCCGGAGTTTTCGTATGTAAAAATAATTTCAAGATATCAATATGGATGGATTATACACCACTCAATTGTTAAAGAATCCTTTATCATTTACGTAAGTCACAATATAGTTAGGATAATCATAGAACTTCCTTAACAGACTCTTGTTTTTGTTTACATTTTATTTAGTGAACTCATTGACAGTGGTGCGCAGTTCGAGGTAGACACTGGCAATATCAGTAATTCTATGTATGAAGATCTTTATGGCGATAACGGTGATGAGGAGGATAATGATGTCGATATTGAGCACGAGGCGCTTGTTTCACCGTGGACTCGTTCTTTCGATGAACTACGTGAACTAATGACTCCCGTGGGTGGGCACATGTATAAACGAATTACTCGTGCTGGCATTAAGGACAAAGGCCTGGTGCCCGAAAAGGCACGTGTAGCAGTGAGATATAGCGGCTACTGGGAAGGAGAGAGTGCTCCATTTGATTCGTCACTGTTGCGTGGCACCAAGTTTGAATTTGAGACTGGATGGAACGCCGTGCTAGAAGGTCTCGAGACTGCCGTACGCACCATGTATGCCTACGAGCAGGCTGAGTTCATAATATCATATAAATTGCTGTTCCACGAATTGGGCTGTCCGCCACGCATTAAGCCTCGAGCTGATGGTCTCTTTAGGATCGAAGTAATTGAATTTACACTCATTGGCGATGAGAATTCACTAGAGAATATAGCTCCAGAGGACCGCACAAAGTTTTCGATAGTCTATCCAAAGGCACAGGAGACGCATCTGCACGGCAAAGATTGTGTCAAGCGCGGCTCGCCACGCACTGCAGTTACTGCATTTGAGAATGCCATTGCATCGCTGAACTACTGCCGCTTGGCCGACGAGAAGGACGAGCAGAAGCAGACCGAGCTGCTGATTACACTCTATACCAATCTGATGCTTTGTTACAACAAGCTGAACAAGCCTGCTCGCGTATGCCTTGCCATGAAGGCTCTTCGCACCCTGACCCATAATAATCCCTCCTGCAAGGCTCTGTTCCACGAAGGACGCGCACTTGCTGCTCTCGGAGAATACGAGAGAGCTCGACAGGCTTTCGTGCAGGCGCAGTCTAAGCAACCCAACAACAAGGAAATTAGCGAAGAGATCATTAAGATGGAGGAGCGCGTCAGCAAATACAAGAAGTCCATGCAAGAGATTTGGACGCGTGCACTGGTCGGCAAGAATAAGGAGGAAGAAAAGGACATGGATAAGATAACAGAACCAGAAGGTCCTTCACAATTGCAATTTAAACGTGACTTCGAGTCGCAGTTGGATGCCTTCGATATGTCTCCTCTAAAAACGATCAATATGAGTCGCAAAATGTACACGGACAAAGAGTTCGAAGTGCTGCGCTTGTTGGCCACGCAACGCAAGATGAAGTTGAGCATGTCCCCACTTGATGTGGATCAGCTTACACTGTCCAAGCTGCAAATTAAGTAAACTCATTCATGTACTTCGACTAGAGAATGAATCTCATGTGCCTTTTTAAAGCGACAAAACACCTTCCAAAGAATGTGCCATTAATTATGGTAACTATGAATTACTTAAAAATATAAGTAAAATAAAATATTAACTTACACAAAATGAGACAAAGTATGCAGCTTAGTAAGTTATCTTGCATTTAAGCATTGAAAGACAATTGAAGTTAAGTTTGTTGTGCACACATTTTATTTTTTATACACTTATCTATTATGAATTCGCTAATTCTACTTAATTAGTGCGTATAAAGCTTTTTGTTTCCGATACTCGCCTATGTGTTTTTATCTTATTTCTGTAAAACTTCCTGGGCCACTTGCCGCTGCAGACAATAGAGACAGACGCAGCCCTTGACATGATGCAATGGATGATCCACAACATGCACCTCCTGCAGTTCTAAGCTGTTTGTATTGTGGGCCGTCATAATTTCCGCCTGCTGGCACTTGCAGTACAAACAGCAGCAAATAATTGCAGCTGCGGAACGGAAAAAGGATGCAGCAAAGTTTTGAATGGATTCTTAACATATACATATATATGCGTTTATAATTATAGTTACATATGCATACAATCCACAGAGCCAGCAATATATATGGATAGATGTAGACAGGCACCAGAGTTGGTCTTGTTTGTTTTGTCGTTGTTCTGGAGTTGGGTGCCTCCGCCGTGTTGGTGTGCCTTATGATACTGCTGTTCCCGGCACAAATATCAATTATTGACTCTATTAATGTTCGCGAGTAATGCACTATATCGGAATTCTCCCCAGAGACTGTTCCCACATATCCTTCACAAAGCACTACGATCAGAATAACGATGACTACTGAAGTATTCATGTTGTATCTAATTAAACAATTATAATAAAGTGAATGCGCTCAGGGCTTAAATGCAGCTCTATATATAATCTTATACTTATAACATGTCGGTTTCTAACGAGATAAGAAAACAGTTGAAGGCTTGCAGGTCTGTTATATCAGAAAATATCACTTTGAAATTCATGCAGGGCTGTTTTATTCCGTTTCATAAGAGGTATGTGTGTGTGTGTGTGTGTAAAGATCAATTCTCAAGTTTACCTAGGAAATTATCTTTTGCATTTTGTACAACCAACACAGTTATTTTGCCATCTGGTGATATGAGCACCTCGTGAAACTTGGTACGTACACGCAACATAACCAGCTCCTGCTTTGGTTCCATTTTAGAAAAAAAAGCTTGACACTTCTCGCGCAAATTGTCATAGAGGCAGGCGTGCTGAAGTGCCTCCTGTGGCCCCATTGACGTTTTAACTGGTACTCCCGAGCGGTTCATAATGAGCACTTCCTCAACGCCCGGCTTATCCAACACCAGATTATAGACCATATCTACATAGCTCTTGGTGCGTTTTTCCTGAAAATTGAATTGTGATGGGAAGAACTCGTACACTTATAGTAAGTTTTAAAATATTCATAGGTATGTTTGTTACACTTACTTGAACTTCAATGAATTGCATTGTTTGCTGTTGCTTTCGTTTCTACTTAATGACTTGAATGTAAAAGCTGCTACTAAGTTATATTCATATATATTTTGAAGGCCTACTTGTTTCTTCAAATTTATTTTGCGAAAAAACCTGAGTTGGCCGCACTGCTTGGGTAGCAGCGTCGGTAAAGCAGAGTAGTGTCGTGTCAATCTATTGGTTCTCTCTGTGCTCTGCGACAGAATCAAATTAAAATTAGACACAACTGTAAACGATGCCTTGGTGGCGTAGTAGTCTGGCATGTCGTCATTTACTTGCGCACGTTTGTTGCGCGGGTTCGAATCTCGGTTGTGTCCAACTAATTTTTCTCTTATACTAGTGATTTTTATTATGTAGAGCCTCTTTCTTTGGCCGGTTTAATTGTGTTTTGTGATTACAACCGATTATGCAGAAGAAGGCAGATTGATGAATTGGTGCAAATTTCCTTCGGTGCCCAAGAACGGTTATCAAATCCGTGGGATCCTCATCCTCGTTTCGCACTACAATTCTAATTTTTTCTTTATTGTAAATAAAATTCTATTGGCTTAAAACCCATAAATATTTATTCATAAATTATCTTATAATTCAATAATCATTTCTTATACATTATTTGCAACATACTGTGGCTTTTGAATTTAGGTATTTGTTTTTGGCCTCTTTGGAATAAAGTTTCTTTTAAATTTCATATTCACATTCATACGTATGAGCCTAATAGGCAATTACAAGAACAGCAAAGTATTTGTTTAAGGATCGAGTTCCCAATGTTCGCTTCAATTAAAATTTTAAGCATCATATTAATATTAACACCATAAAGCGAACAACCAGAAACGGCTCCTACAATATTGTTATTTTTATAGGTCATACAAAAGAATTGTATAATTTTCTTCATAGCAACTTTTGAAGTTGTGAACATTGTTGGTTTCGGTTGTACAATTTTGTATACCCCGTAGCCATTAATGAATTCTAGACTGTAACAATTACAGGGTATTATCTAGTCGGCTATCACCGACATTTGCCTAAAAAACACATTATACTTTTATATAACATCAACTTATAGATAGATAATTAGTACATCAATTCTATTCTGTGGCATATATATTCAGTTAGGTGTGTCTCAAGTTAATAACTCATCATTGCTCCATCTTTAGTTTTATAGTTATTTAATTCTCAATTGCCTCGTTATAGGTGAACGTTTATTGAAATGATGTTTAACTGTACATAGAGCGGTTTAGAGAGGTGGGTGGAGTTGTCAGAGATTACAGATTGCATCGTATATCTATTTTATTGGCTTAATGTATCGATATGAATTTTGTAATTTTCCATTTCACTATTATTTTCCGTTTTCTCATCTTCTTGCAATGACTAGCCCAAAGTTTTGTATAAAATTTGAAGCTCCTGTGTTTTATTTTAAGTTAATTTGTCTTTGGGGTAAGGTTTCTTATATGCTAAGGTCATACATACATAAATATTGAGCACAATTCTATGTGATATCAAAACTTGCATGTTATAAATGTATACATACATATAATAAGTTATATAGTACACTAAATTTGTCTGAATTGACAGTTTTGCTAGATATTTGATTCAACTTAGGTTTGATTTGAGCAAATTGCTTTTGATTTGCCATTCTGCCTTTCTCTAAAAATATGTAGCTCGTCTTTTTGCATTGCAGTATTTGTATTTACATAATTCTTCAATTGTATTTTCATTTCATTTACTATATTTGTGTATACTATAATTAGTTTTGGTTTCTTTAACAGCCATTTAACATTTCCATATTTAGATTATTGTTGATAATTTTTGTATCTTAGTTTTACATACAGGTACACACATATCCACATTAACTAACGGCATGCAACAATGGGTTAATCGTATAGCAATGGGTATAGGTATCGGTATCGGTATTGGTAATGGGTATTGGTACACACAACATAGATTTATAATACGATTTGGTAACTGCTCTAGGTAAATAGATTCGTAATACTATTATCTCACAGCTACTGCGCTAAAAACAACAACAATTCAAATAAAATACAAAAACAACAATTGAATAAAATTCCTGTTTTGAATTTCCTTAATACGCTCAACAATTTATGTTCACTCGCATAATTTACATATATGTATATAGTATATAATATCTGTGTACAATAATATCTATTCCAAAAATGATCATTGTTTACAAAAAGTTTGAATTACTTCAAAAAAGATATCACAAATTTGGGTTTCGTTTTGACTAATTCAAATAAAATATGGAACAATGAAATAATAAAATTATATTATATAAGTGTATAACATTCGATTTTATAATATTCTATTACCTATTATTATTCGCAATTCTTTTTTAGCACTAGCTACATGTACAAACACATACAAATATTTATAGATATCGAGTATTGTTTATATGTATGGTATATCCATATTGATGTATAATTTCTTAACTCTGGTAGGCAACACACAGCGTATATGATTCTTGTATTTTTTTGTTTTTTAATATTAATATTCAATATTGATATAAATAGGGTTTCAACAACGATACACAATATTTGCCATATCAATTACTATATACTTCTAGGCTTCATCTTTCGCTAAGTTAGTTATTGTTTTTTCCGGTTACTTATCTTGTAATGAGCCGTTTGTAGTTTATATTATTTGGTGGATTACACATAAAACATGTCTAAACAATTAATCTAAGTCTGTCGGCATTATACATATGTTACTACTACATATTCACTCGTACGTATGCATCTTAGTTTCTTTTAGGTACATGAGTCTCTCGTTATCTAGACCTATCAA